>CM065052.1:214814203-215414203 GCA_032883995.1 Coronaproctus castanopsis | reverse complement strand
ATGTTCCTCTCCACCAGTCCCCATCAGTATGTTTACGTCTGCGCTATCACCGTTTGAGCATGACGCAGCCGTTAAGCCTATTGATGGCGGGGGAGTACGAGCTGCACGCATCAGGGCTACGTGAGCCGTTAACAGTATAGAAATAATAAAAACCGAACGCAGAGACAAAAGATAACACCAATACGTGTGTTCCGTGTATACACATACACATATATATACATATATATATATACAAATTGAACGCGATAAAACGAACGAACACGCGATTCAACACTGTCAAAAAACTTACATCAAGGCAAACTTGGTATATAGAGAATATTACTAAAGAAATAGCGATAGTTGGCGTAGCCGAAACGCGCTGGAAACAGAGTGGACATTTTGTATCAATCAGCGGTAACTTGATAGTATGTTCAAGCAATGAAAACGTAAACGGAGTAGCGATAATAATAAATTCAGCGATATCATCGGGACAACTAGGATATGAAACAACAAGTGATCGTATTATATCAGTGAAAATAAAAGGGAAGCCAGTAAATATAAATATTATTCAAATATACGCACCAACAACTCAAGGGTCAGATGAAGAAATGGAATAGTTTTATGATGAGCTACGCACGGCGGTAAAAAAAAGTTCCTAACAGAGAAATATTACTAGTAATAGGTGACTTTAACGCAAAAATAGGAACCACCAAAAACGATAATCACCTAACATCTACTGTTGGAAAATATGGCTTAGGAGATAAAAACAAAAGGAGGAAATGCTAATCGATTTTTGTTCAGAAAACAACCTATTTGTAATGAATTCAAATTTCAACCATCACAAGCGACGACTTTACACATGGATATCACCAAGTGGACAAACCAGAAACCAAATAGATTATGTATTTATGCGAACAAGGTGGAGATCTTTGACAAAAGATGTGAAGACATACCCATGATTAGATTGTGGCAGTGACCACAAGGCTTTAGTAATTGAGGTTATGCCTCAGGCTTCAATAAAATAAAAAAACAATCGGCAATTAAAGGCTAAACTAAATGAAACTCCTCGCATGAACGAAAACAATAATATAACGGCCGATGAATTATGGAGAGAATATCAGTGATTCATGAAACTGTGAAGAAAATTTACAGTGAAGTACAAACAAAAAAGAAACCGTGGATTTCCGAGGCAGCATTCAAACTAATTAATGAAAGGAATCAAATAAAAAACGGGAAAACTAATAACATAACAGTTTCAAATGACTATGAGGATCTTAATAAACTAATAAATAAAGAAATACAAAGTGATAGGAACAATTACATAATAGGAATTTGTGAAGAAATAGAACAACACTCACAAAAAAATGAATCTTATGATCTATATAAGAAAATTAAATGGTTAAATAATACATTCAAAACCAGAACGTTGACAATAAAAGATCAAAATGGAACGAAATTAACTGTAAAGTCAGAAACAGCAAAAAGATGGCGCGAGTATTGTCAAAACCTTATGTACAACAATGACATATCAGTGTTAATGTAGGACTTTGAGCTTGAACCGCCAATTATGAAAGCTGAAATAGAAGTCGCATTAAAGAAACTAAAAGATCGAAAGGCGGTAGGAGTGGATGGCAGAGCTGAAGAAATGCTGAAAGCAACGGAAGAATCAGGAATGAAGGTATTGCATATGATTTGTCAAAAAATATGGGAAACTGGCAGCTGCCCAGAAGATTGGACAAAATTAGTATATGTACCACTACACAAAAAGGGCCCTACAGAAGATTGTGGAAACTACCGCACAATATCATTGATTATTCATACCGGTAAAATACTACTATATGTATTACAAAACCGGCTTAAATACTATCTCCTACCACAAATTTCGGAAGAACAAGCTGAGTTTGTACCATGTAGAGGCACACGTGAACAGCTATTAAATATAAGAAAAATAATAGAAAAATGCAACGAATATAACATTCCGGGACTGCTTTGTTTTTTAGATAACCAGAAAGCTTTTGACAACATCAAAAGAACGAAAATATGGCAAATATTACTAGAAATGGGAACACCGAAGCATCTAATTTATTTAATTCAATAATTGTACTTAAATAATAAAGGTTTTAGTAAACTGGAGAACGAAAAATCGAAAGAGTTTTCAGCAAGAAAGGGAGAGTACAACAAGATTGCTGTATTTCACCTATTCTATTCAACATGTACGGGAAACGGATTGTAAGAAAAATAATGGAAGGATAGCAAGGAGGGATATCTATCGGAGAGAAAAAAATTTCAAATATTAGATTTACAGACGACACTGTATTACTGGCCAGCACAAAGCAAGAAATGTTTGAATTACTATCAAGAATAGATGTGGCCAGTAAACAGGCAGGCTTAATACTGGATGAATATAAATGTTCAATGCTTATCATTGACAAAGAAAACAGAATACAACAAACACTGACTCTGCTGCGAGATATTGAAATTAAAGATAAATTAATTTATTTGGGTGCGTGCATATCTGAAAATGGTGGATCAGAAGAAGAAATAAGGAGACGGTTAGCTCTTGCAAATGTCGGGATTGGTAAACTCAATTATATATGGAAAAATCATAAGACCTCTAAAACAACAAAACTGTTACTCCTTAAAGTGTTAATTTTCTCCATAGCGATATATGGCTTAGAAATTTGGACGATTAAAAAATCGATGAGAAGAAGCTGCAAGCTTTTGAAATGAAGTGATACAGAAACATTTTAAGGATCACATGGATGGCGCACAGAACAAATGATTCTGATTTAAAAGAAGTGAAAATCGAACCCACTGAGCAATTAGATCCATTGAAAGACACATGATAGGCTTCTTTGGTCATGTAATACAAGCAAATGGGCTGGAGAAAACAATTCTGCAAGGAAAGGTTCATCGAGAAAGGAGACAAGATAGACCGATGCGCCTTTACATTGATCAGACAACAAGGTTATGTAGATCAAACATACAGCAAATCATGATTCTAGTGCAGAATCGATATAAATGGCGACGTCTTGTAACTTGCATCAAATAAGGTCCCGACATCCGGATCAGATAAGGAAACGAGAAGATATATATTTGTATATATATCTATATCTATATATATATATATATATATATATATATATACATATATATATATATATATATATATATATATACATCAACATAATTAAAAATATTTATAATTCGCCAATGATGCGAGTACAGCTGGTGGAAAAAACAAATAAAATACCGTTAAAGAGAGGCGTCAGACAAGGAGACACAATATCTCCGAAGTTATTTATAGCAGCCTTAGAACGTATGTTCAAAAATTTGTCTTGGGAGTCTAAAGGTGTGAATATTGATGGGAAGAAAATTAGTCACTTGCGTTTTGCCGATGACATTGTGTTGATTAGTAATAATGTTGGTACCTTACAGGAAATGATAACTGACCTACATAACTGTTCTAAAAAAGCAGGATTAACCATCAGTATTAATAAAACGAAGATCATGACAAATACACCTCAAAAGTTACAAATAAAACTAGATGACCAGATACTGGAACAGGTCAATGAATATATATACCTAGGTCAAATTATTACCACACAGAAAGAAACAATGCGTAAAGAAATTAAAAGTGGATAGCTTTTGGGAAGTTGAGTAATGTCCTCAAAAATAAAGATATACCTAACAGCTTGAAGAAGAAAGTATACGAACAGTGCATCCTTCCAGTGCTTACATACGGAGCGGAAACATGGAGCCTAACGAAGTATGTTGTTAAGAAACTTGCAGTGACACAGAGAGCCCACGAAAGATTAATATTGGGCATCAAGATATCAGACCAGAAAACCAACACGTGGATAAGACAGCAGACTAAATTGTCAGATGTAGTCGGACGTGTAGCGCAGTTGAAATGGAATTGGGCAGGTCATGTAGCAAGAAGAAACGATGATAGGTGGACGAAACGAATAACAGAATGGCTTCCAAGAAAAGGACGCAGAAGTCGCGGTCGGCCGGATACAAGGTGGCAGGACGATATACATAGATCAGCCGGTGTGAAATGGATAAACGAGGCCCAAGATCGCTACAGGTGGAAACAAAAGGGGAACGCTTACAACCAGCAGTGGATTGATATAAGCGCATCGTGATCGTGATATATATATATATATATATATATATACATTGATTATGACTGTGAAATATTATTCTGTATAAAAGAAGTTCTACTAAAAGTGAAGAGTAATGAACTCAGAGCATTATAATTTTTTTTTTAACACGAAGGAGTCTAGAAAACTTATTTATATTTTTGAGCTTTACAATTTAAACATTTTCAAAATTACACTTTTTTTTAGGAGAATCTGTTCGATTTCGAATACTCCTGAGAATTGAATTCAAAATGTCTCATTTTCGAAAGGACCTCTGCAGGGTAAACGTCTCAAAACGATTTATTCACGGCGAAATTTTTATAGAAGTGAATAAAATTGAATAGTCTCAATGGGTGATATGTGAATATATAGTTGTATTACGAACATGCACACACATATACATATATAATAGATATACAGTGTGTACATATTATTCATTTGAAAAGCCTTCAAATTTCACCTTCCGACACCTGCACATCGCTAAATTAATATGAGGTAAGTTTAAAATTTGCAGGCTTTTATTTTAACACATCTAACGCCTGCAAAAAACTACTTCCGACACCTGTATATCTTCCAAAGTAATATCGAGTATTCACAAAATTTGCAGGCATTTAAAATTGAATATTTTTAACCTTTAAAGATTGAACAGATTTTGTTTATTATAGTATAATACCGAGAAGTTTATGTTACCCGCAACCATCTTATGGACCTCTGACTATATATAAGCAGTATAATTCCGACTATAGGATTACTATTATGTAATCAATTGTCGCATCATAAAATGATCAGTCAACAAAAAGAAGCTTCCCTATCAATGTTAATATACCATTTTAAATCGCTAGGATTAATTGTTCCTTACGAAAACATCACAAAAGTAATCATAAAAACAGCAGAAAAAAGTAACATATCATCAAAAAATCAGAAAACCTATGTCATTTTCGCAATAAGAAAATACAATAAAATTGGTCATTAGCATAAATACAAAATCGCTCGGTTTCGCCATATATACAAGAATGAGACAGACAATTAAATTGCTCCGTATTTTGCAGCAAAATCGCTCCATTAGCAGTAAAATCGCTCCATGAGAAGTAAAGGCAGCTTCACCATATTGAGACAATAATTGCTTACGAGACAGTAGAATCACTCCATATTTAGCAGTAAAATCGCTCTGAATTTAGCATGGAAAACTCACTACCCTTCTAGAATCCTTTAAGGCATATATGTATGCTTGTATATATACAAATGTTGAATTTATTGGATAGTCTTTCCTTTAAAGGATGATGATTTTTCACAAGGAATCAATTATCATTTCTTATTTTTCATGCTATTGTAGTGATTTCAATCGTTATGATATTTTAACATTGATAGCGAAGCTGCACTATAGTCGGAATTATACTGCTTATATATAGTCAGAGGTCCATAAGATGTTGGCGGGTAACATAAACTTCTCGGTATTATACTATAATGAACAAAATCTGTTCAATCTTTAAAGGTTAAAAATATTCAATTTTAAATGCCTGCAAATTTTGTGAATACTCGATATTACTTTGGAAGATATACAGGTGTTGGAAATGATTATTTGCAGGCGTTAAATATGTTAAAATAAAAGCCCGTAAATTGTAAACATACTTGGGATTACCCTAGTGATGTGCAGGTATCGGAAGGTAAAATTTGAGGCGTTACACATGTCCACGCAATTTGAATGTTATTTTGGAAGATATGCAAGTGTCGGAAGTGGTTTTTTGCAGGCGTTAGATGTGTTAAAATAAATACCTGCAAATTATAAACTTACTTGGGATTACTTTAGTGATGTGCAGATGTCGGAAGTTGATGTTTTGCAGGCGTTACATTAAAATAATATTAAGTATACATTTGTTGAATATTACTTTGGAAGAAGTGCAGGTGTCGGAAGGGGTTATTCGCAGGCGTTAGATGTGTTAAAATAAAAGCTTGCAAATTTTAAACTTACCTCATATTAATTTAGCGATGTGCAGGTGTCGGAAGGTGAAATTTGAAGGCATTTCAAATGAATAATATGTACACACTGTATATCTATTATATATGTATATGTGTGTGCATGTTCGTAATACAACTATATATTCACATATCACCCATTGAGACTATTCAATTTTATTCACTTCTATAAAAATTTCGCCGTGAATAAATCGTTTTGAGACGTTTACCCTGCAGAGGTCCTTTCGAAAATGAGACATTTTGAATTCAATTCTCAGGAGTATTCGAAATCGAACAGATTCTCCTAAAAAAAGTGTAATTTTGAAAATGTTTAAATTGTAAAGCTCAAAAATATAAATAAGTTTTCTAGACTCCTTCGTGTTAAAAAAAAAAATTATAATGCTCTGAGTTCATTACTCTTCACTTTTAGTAGAACTTCTTTTATACAGAATAATATTTCACAGTCATAATCAATGTATATATATATATATATATATTCTCATTTCGTTATCCGACCCGAATGTCATGACCTTATTTGATACAAGTTACAAGACGTCGCCATTTATATCGATTGTGCACTAGAATCATGATTTGCTGTATGTCTGATCTACATAACCTTGTTGTCTGATCAATGTAAAGGCGCATCGGTCTATCTTGTCTCCTTTCTCGATGAACCTTTCCTTGCAGAATTGTTTTCTCCAGCCCATTTGCTTGTATTACATGACCAAAGAAGCCTATCATGTGTCTTTCAATGGATCTAATTGCTCAGTGGGTTCGATTTTCACTTCTTTTAAATCAGAATCATTTGTTCTGTGCGCCATCCATGTGATCCTTAAAATGTTTCTGTATCACTTCATTTCAAAAGCTTGCAGCTTCTTCTCATCGATTTTTTAATCGTCCAAATTTCTAAGCCATATATCGCTATGGAGAAAATTAACACTTTAAGGAGTAACAGTTTTGTTGTTTTAGAGGTCTTATGATTTTTCCATATATAATTGAGTTTACCAATCCCGACATTTGCAAGAGCTAACCGTCTCCTTATTTCTTCTTCTGATCCACCATTTTCAGATATGCACGCACCCAAATAAATTAATTTATCTTTAATTTCAATATCTCGCAGCAGAGTCAGTGTTTGTTGTATTCTGTTTTCTTTGTCAATGATAAGCATTGAACATTTATATTCATCCAGTATTAAGCCTGCCTGTTTACTGGCCACATCTATTCTTGATAGTAATTCAAACATTTCTTGCTTTGTGCTGGCCAGTAATACAGTGTCGTCTGTAAATCTAATATTTGAAATTTTTTTCTCTCCGATAGATATCCCTCCTTGCTATCCTTCCATTATTTTTCTTACAATCCGTTTCCCGTACATGTTGAATAGAATAGGTGAAATACAGCAATCTTGTTGTACTCTCCCTTTCTTGCTGAAAACTCTTTCGATTTTTCGTTCTCCAGTTTACTAAAACCTTTATTATTTAAGTACAATTATTGAATTAAATAAATTAGATGCTTCGGTGTTCCTATTTCTAGTAATATTTGCCATATTTTCGTTCTTTTGATGTTGTCAAAAGCTTTCTGGTTATCTAAAAAACAAAGCAGTCCCGGAATGTTATATTCGTTGCATTTTTCTATTATTTTTCTTATATTTAATAGCTGTTCACGTGTGCCTCTACATGGTACAAACTCAGCTTGTTCTTCCGAAATTTGTGGTAGGAGATAGTATTTAAGCCGGTTTTGTAATACATATAGTAGTATTTTACCGGTATGAATAATCAATGATATTGTGCGGTAGTTTCCACAATCTTCTGTAGGGCCCTTTTTGTGTAGTGGTACATATACTAATTTTGTCCAATCTTCTGGGCAGCTGCCAGTTTCCCATATTTTTTGACAAATCATATGCAATACCTTTATTCCTGATTCTTCCGTTGCTTTCAGCATTTCTTCAGCTCTGCCATCCACTCCTACCGCCTTTCGATCTTTTAGTTTCTTTAATGCGACTTCTATTTCAGCTTTCATAATTGGCGGTTCAAGCTCAAAGTCCTACATTAACACTGATATGTCATTGTTGTACATAAGGTTTTGACAATACTGGCGCTATCTTTTTGCTGTTTCTGACTTTACAGTTAATTTCGTTCCATTTTGATCTTTTATTGTCAACGTTCTGGTTTTGAAAGTATTACTTAACCATTTAATTTTCTTATATAGATCATAAGGTTCATTTTTTTGTGAGTGTTGTTCTATTTCTTCACAAATACCTATTATGTAATTGTTCCTATCACTTTGTATTTCTTTATTTATTAGTTTATTAAGATCCTCATAATCATTTGAAACTGTTATGTTATTAGTTTTCCCGTTTTTTATTTGATTCCTTTCATTAATTAGTTTGAATGTTGCCTCGGAGATCCACGGTTTCTTTTTTGTTTGCACTTCATTGTGAATTTTCTTCACAGTTTCATGAATCACTATATATATGTGTGAATGATTATTTTTATTTCTTTATAATACCGACCAAATGTTTTACATATATATAATGCTATATATATATATATATATATATATATATATATATATATTAAAATAAGTATATTACTTTTATTAACAATTTAATTAAATTTAAAGTCATAGTAGAATAACTTCGTTTACTTCTTTAATGACGTACGCAGCGCAAAAAAAAAATATCCTATATTACCATTCGTTTATTAGTTATTACCAAAATAATGCATCGTGTCAACTTTAATTTTTTTTTAATTTAATTTTGTACGCTGGATACAAATAGTAATTATTAGAAAAACTTATGTACCTAAAAATGAATATGGGAATTGTTTGATTGAATTGTTTCCTGACAATAATTTTTTAATAGATTATAAAATATTTCTAGAACATCCGATACCGTAAATTGAAACGGTGCTCGAGATTTAATATTTTAATTACAGTTACCAGCGTATTTGCAGTAAAGAGCAAATTTGTAGCTTGCAATATTCGTTCGAATAACAATCAGTCTGTTCGGAGTCAGGCCTAAATTTCCAAAAAGTTATTTCCTAATAGGTTATTTTAAATTAATCAATACACTACGTTTATGTAAAAAATTTTATACGAATTTATTATTACTGAGATGTCTGATATATATATATATATATATATATATATTTAAATATGTAAGTACAAGAAACCTCATTTATATGTATAAGATGTGATAAATGTATAACACGCAACTTTATTTAATATGTTTGTATCTATCACCGGGTTATTAAGGTAATAATTTAAATATCTGATACAAGCAAAATCAAAATTATTCACGATTTTAAACATTTTACGTTATACTGATAGAAATATAAGTAAAAATAGAAACCAAAAAAAAACTTACGGAAAATTTGCATTATATATATATATATACATATAGACGTCTGAAAGAAGGATGATCATGTGTTTCTTTATTAGATTCTTAAAAATATTTTTTTGTGAAATCAATTATAAATAAAAAGATAAATTGTCATTCACACACTGTTGGAATAAAAAAATAGTTGAAATTTGTATACTATCGTAATGTTTAATACATATGAAAATCATGTATGCGTATATCCACACATCTGACAAGTACGTACAGACCCATGTATATACGCACACACACATATATACACATATATATATAGAGAGAGAGAGCATAAAATAGGATAAGGAAACATACCCATACATACTATATATATAAGTAAAAATATAGAATAAAATCTAAAAGGAACGTATTGTTATATATATATATATATATATATATATATATATATATATATATATATATGTATATATATGTATGTATACATGTATATATATATGTATATATATGTACATATATGTATATATATGTATATATATATATATATATATATATATATATATGTACATATATGTATATATATATGTACATATATGTATATATGTATATATGCATATATATATATATATATATATATATATATATATATGTATATATATGTATATGTATATATACATAACCTGAGAAAAATATTATTTTTTTTCAGACTAAAATAATTATTTTTCTCTCCCAGGTTTTTATTTTTTTAATTTATTTTTCTGATAGATGTTTATTATTATTATCACAAGATGTTTATTATGATTATCTGAAAAACGGCGGTGACCTAGGGGGGGTGCTGAAATGCTGACTCACCGGAATTATGGCCTTGATGGCGCCTGGCCCCATTTTCGTGTTCACCCATACTAACCTGTCTCTTCCGTTGAAGCGAGTGTTTATTTCGACATCTTTAATTACATCACCGGTGCACCGCTACTAAAATGCTCGCTACGATGACGATTATTACTAATATTGTTATTACCGCTATTAAAGCGATGTAACTACGCCAGATTTGGATGAAACTGTACGCAGTATTGTGTTTTCCTAAAGAGACTTCGATAAAAGCTGGGCTCTGTTTAGAATTATGTTTTACGCTTACACACTGCGAGCAAATTCGCACGATTTGATAAAAGCTACTTCGAGTAATACGAATGACTCAAATTGAAAGAGTTAGCGAGAGATATCTTTATATATATAGTATATACCTTTATTATGTATGTTTGTTGGTTTTGAAATATAATACAAATTCTGCCATGTGAACACAGAAGGATTGGGTATATGAGCTATAACTACGGTCCAAATTTCAATCTAATTTGCGGCAAAGTTAGTATACTAATAGCTTATGTTATTCGGAAGATAAACACGGTCATTACTTTTTGTACAGATTCTCACGCATACCTTTTAGACCTAGACCACGCAACGGACCGAGTTAATTGTTGTTGTTGCTGCTGTAGTTGGCCACAACCAACAATAAAGAGAACAACTACAATATCAACAATCGGGCTTGCTACCAGTATTAAGTTTGCTTGTAACAAAAGTGCACACACATATATATATATATATATGTATGCAATAGTGTAGGTAACAGGATACTCCATCACATTATCATATCACGCGGAACTGAACGGCAAAAACTTTAAGTTTACCATAGTACGAGCGCCCATCTTTCAGATTAGTTTTGCTAACTAATTTGCTCACACCTAAATCAACGTATTTCTGTTCTTTCCAGCCCGTTCGTCCTTAATTTATTACTGTTATGTATTTGCTTCTCTACAACATACATATATACATATATATGTATATATTACATCGTTTAAAACACGGCGCGTCACATTTTTTCATCAGAATTCGCTCGCATTATATCATTATTCTAACGGCAGTCTAATTCGAAGTTTCATTTTCGCAGAGAGCTAACTGTAGTAATTCATTTCCATCGTTCGCAAACCATACGTCGTTACTATATACCGCCTATAATATATATATATTTGTACGAGACTGTTCACACACGCATACACATATCTGTGTGAATGTATCATTGAAGTTCTATGTAACTATAGGATTTGGAAATGTTTTTTTTTATAAAATAAGAATGAGCTTATTACGAAACTCTGTTCTCACACGTTAGTTATATAGGCCATGTAGGAAATTGAATTTTCTCTAATTGGAGTGTGTGCATCGAATTAGGTTTGTGTACGGGTTAGCGATCAATTTCGGTGAAAAACTGAAACTCATTAATCCAGTCTAAGCGTAGGATGGTCAGTTTTCCGATTTTTATTAACTTCAATTATTTATTACTGTCCGACCTGCGATATTGTTTTCGTTATTTTTTTATAATCCACTTCATCTTTATCCATTCACTACAAGGACCATAAAGCGTGTACCTAATGGTGATGAAGCGATAGCAAAGTTAATATAAATATGTACGAATATATGCGAAGAAATCAATTTAATTTCTAATAGTTTAACAGTAGTAAATAATAACATGCGGAAAAGCAATTTTGATTTCGAATAAATTAAGATTTGTGAACTCAAATGAAAGTTCGTTTAGTTTATTTTCCAGTTTGTTAATATCGGATTCTTTCGATATTTTATGTATACCTTCGACGCTGAAAAAAAATATACACGCAAAGCGCCGGTAAAAAGGTAAAAATAATTTTTATTTAATTATATACATATATGCGATTATAAATATCCACTGCTGGATGAAAGTGTTCCGCTTTCCTTCCATCTATGGCGATCCATCCACTTTACACAGGCTGACCTTTTTATATCACCCTGCCATCTTGTGTTCGACCGATCACGACTTCTGTATCCTTCATTTGGTAACCATTCCGTTATTCGTTTCATCCACCTGTCATCATTTCTTCTTGCCTCATGACATACCCAGTTCCATTTCAGCTGCGCTACACGTTCTACTGCATCCGACAGTTTAGTCTGCTGTCTTATTTATGTATTGACTTTCCTGTCTGACATCTTAATTCCCAACATTACTCTTTCGTAGGTTCTACGTAACTATGTATTTCGTCAGACTCCACGTTTCCGCTCTATATGTTAGCACCGAAAAGACGCACTTTCTTTTTTAGTCCGTTGGGTGCATCTTTATTCTTGAACACTTTGCTCAACTTTACAAAAGCTATCCACGAGAGATGTGTTCGTCTTTTTACTCCCTTAACCATTGCTTCATTCTGTGTGGTAGGTACTTGTACTAAATATATATATATATACACTTACCTGTTCCAGTATCTGCTCGTCTATTTTGATTTATAATTTCGGAGGCGTATTTGTCATAAAATTAGTTTTATTGATGCTTATCGTTAATCGTGCTTTTTTGGAACAGTTGTGAAAGTCAGTTATCACGTTCTGCAAGGTATGAACGTTTTTGCTAATTAATAGAATTTCGTCGATAAATCTCAGTTGATTTATTTTCTTTCTATTAATATTGACACCTTTAGACTCACAAATTAAGTTTTTGGGCATACGTTCTAAGGATGCCATAAATAACTTGGGAGATACTGTATCCCCTTAACTAACGTCTCTCTTTAATATTATTTTGCTAATTTTTTCTACCGATTGCAGTTGCATCGTTGGTGAATTCTAAATGTACTTTATTATGATAATGTATTCATCATCTATTACATTAGTACTGTCCAAGTTTCTACAGTACCATACGGTTTTTAATAGTCGGCGAACGCCATGTACAATTCAATATTATATTCCCTGCACTCGGAGATTAAGATTATCATTGTATGAATGTGATCATGGGGTTCTGAATACGGACTTAAAACCAGCCTGCTCGCATGATTGGTAATAATCTGTTTGCTTCGTCACTTGATTTGAAATATATATATATATATAAGTTTTGAATAAGTGTAATTCTAGTGTGAATAATGGAATTGTCTCATTTTATTCATCAATAACGTTGCTTGTTCGACTAATGTACGTATTACTCGTTTTTAACTATAGGTACGACCGAGTTACACTGGAAAATGTTCGATCCTTAGTTAACGAATTTCTAACTATCAAATTTATTTAGTATATAGAAAGCCGGAGTGGTATCATAAACTACTGAACAAGGTAGTCGTTCGAAGAAGCGAACGAAATTTAGACTTAGCAGTGCCCGGTTTGGGCACGTATCTCTCTCTCATGACCACCGACGTACCCATCTACTTGTTTTATCTACTCCCAACCCCCTCACTTATTCGCCAACATGCTCTACACTCCATTTCTATCTACCCCCAATAATTCAATAATACTTCAACTATTCCGTCAATTATACGATTCCGTTCCTCTTCTAACCTCATTTACTATATGCAACAGTTAATTCGTCAGTCTGTAATAACCTCGGCAGTTACACACTATAAAAAATAAATAAATCGCTAAAATTTAGAGCCGAATGAAGTCGGACCAAGAAAATTCATTTTTTCCGCGTCCGGCGAAATATTCCTCTTATTATTTGTTCGTTCTTGTGCTGCTCTAGTTTTCATTGCAATTTTTTCTCGACAATTTTTGCCTCGTGGATTAATAGAGGAAAATTTATTATTCGAGTCTGCTCGCGCTACAGCTGGGAGGTTACGGATGACGCGAAATCTAATTTGTAATGTTCGGCAAGCTACTGTTCCTCGACAACGTATAGTTAATTTATTAATTTTAAATCCGTTTGGACGCTTTCGGATTATTTTCTTTGAAGTTGACAGTGTTCGGAATTCCAGCATACATATATATATATATATATATATATACACATACGTGTATATTTTAATCGCGTGTAATGTATATCCGCAAAAAATAAATTAATAGACATTATTTGCCTTTGATTTTTAACGCCAGCAGCTTCACCTCGGATTTAAACTCCGTTTTAAAAGTGAAACACTTTTCAAGATAAACCGCGTGGAAACGATTAAAGCAAACTATGACCACATCATCACGTAGACACGATGTAGCGACAGAATCTGTTTAAAAAAAATATTAAACCTGTTGTTCGTTGTTGTTAGACCATTGTTTAGCGCGCGTAAAAAAATGAAATAAAACGATATTTACAAAGCGTCACGGATTCACTTGACAAAAGGGCATGTTGCGGTTGTATATAAAATTCCTAACCCGTGAGATCTCAGCTACATTGGACAAATTGATGGAAACATCCCACGGATTTAAAGAACACAAAACAGACTGTAAACATAAGAGAAAAGATACACCCGCAGTAGCTTTGCATTGGTATGCCGGAAATTACAAAATTGAATTTAATGATTTTCGAATCTTTCCCAAAGTGGATAAATATAGCTCCTGAATTGTTCAAGAAGCAATTGAAATTTTTAATCATTAAAATTTCAACAAGAAGGATGGACACCTGTTTAATTGTCAACAAAAAGTTAAAACAGCTGCTAGTTTAGTAAATAAGTCCAGGCTTCCGCAGAATAATGGTGACAAAAACGTGGATAAACGTATGTGCAATAGAGTAGGGCACTTGTTTTTAGCAAAACCTGGACAAAATTAAGTATAGATCGCGTTCTTCCGAACATAATTGTATAAATATATCTATGCATTCATAATCACTCTCAGTTCGATAATGAAAACTTTTTTTTCAAAACGTTACTTAATAAAAAAACTGGTACGAAAAAAATCGTGATTATTCTTGTTATTACTTATATCAATCCAGATTCGTAGCCAATTTTAGCCATCGTTCATTTAAATAGAGGATCGTGTACAAAAAATTGCGGCAATATTTTATGTTTTTATAATAATCCTTATTATATAAGCGTGTTATAATTTTAACCACGCATTTATCGCGTTTGAATTCGTTCGATGAATGTTTTGTGACCGAGCCTGGTATGAAGAACGATTAAATGTTTTACATAACGTTTATGTTTTTTTAATATTACAAAATTGTATAATTCGTCTTGCATCGCACATTATATTGTGATGGTATAACGTTATGTGTATGTGTGTGCGCGTGACTATTCGCGCAAATGTGTGCGCTGCGAAATACGCATTAATATCACATAATATATTACATCTTGTTTTGATTTTTTCTAATGAAAATAAAAAGATTTGATTTTATCCTTATTTTATATTCTTTCATTGTTTCCAGTTGCATCAACCGGAATTGGAGATTTATCCCACGAATAATTTTTAGTTGCTGATTACCCCCTACACGGATCTTATTATTCCCAACATTCCCTTCAAATAATAATAAGCGCAGTTTTTTGAAGTCGTTATTTTTTCTTCCCTACCTCTAACTAGGAAGTCATTGCCAATTAAATCATATCTTTCGATCAATGATTACTAATTTATGAGATGATCATATATTAATTTTTAAAGACGGTTCGAAGAATACAGTACCTCAACTTATAACAGCCTTCTATATTGCTCATGTTAACTACACCAAATAGTTTGAGTTAGTGAAATTTTTGTAGTTCGTTTACATCAGAGGCTTTGCCATTATTAGAGCTATTTAATATATCGATATATTTGATGTTAATCGTAACTGACTCTCTTAATATTCTAAAAACCTCGAAAAATTCTATGCTCTCTATTACCATCTACGTGATAAGCATACCTTTGTATCTTTCTTCTGGGTTCCTGTCCAATAGAATATCCGGCGAAGTTAAGTATAAACTTGGGGCATCCCAAAGCATTCTCATTCGGAGAATTCCTTCTTCCTGCTTAGTAGTATCCGCTCGTGCAGATCATCTTCATGGATGGAAGTCTACTGTAAAAGACGACTTTACATCCAGTACGTGCGACGGGTACACGACAGAGAAGCATGGCGCACAATGACACAGTTATTCTACGATCACGATGCCACCTCGGGGTAACCGATTAAGAAGAAGTATTGATGATGAGTAAATTTGGTATTCATACCAAAACCCAGTTAATACTAAATAATAATGAAAAAAATCATTACTATTAATTATAATTGCGTCTCAACGGATTTTTAAAATTAAGTAATTTATTGGTCCGATTTGATTTTTGTTTGCTGTTTAATTTCATATACGTCTATTTGATAAGTATAGAAACTTAATTTATTATTTTGATCGCATTAACGATATAAACTCTACGTAGATTCGCGCCAGCTGATATCGATACTTAATGCTGTAGTTATACGCAAACATTCGCCTCTTTCATTCTAAATTATTTTACTCATATTCGGAAGGATAAAATTTTCCTCAAATACTTATATATGAACGAGATTAATATCAAAGCCACAAAATATACTTAAAATAATATTTAAAAAAAGAAAATCAAATCAAACAAACAATTAGATTCGTATTCGGGAACGGGCAACCCCGTGGAGTGTGATGCGCACCACAAACCTCACAAGCGAGCTTCATAGCCTCTCCACTCCTACTTCGGAATCTGCCTGCACGTGGCGCCCCTGCTAAGCCTAGCTATTTGGTGGAAGTTTGGGCGAAAATTCCAGAGGGAAACCAGGTCGGTGAACAAAAGATGTACGGAGGGTCCAAAAATCGCGAGATATTGGTGATATAAACTCATATACAATAGCGAGTCAACTAAAAATGGAGTAGCTGTTGCAGTAAGTCCGAAACTGAGGTACAAAGTTTATGCAGTCAATAGACATTCAGATAGAATTATGGTCATTTCTTTGGATATTGCTGCTAGATCCTCTCAGCGTACGCTCCACAGAATGGATATTCCGAAGGGAAAAAAGACGACTTCTGGCATGAACTTCAGGACATTATTGTAGGATACCCTTCTGATGAAAGTCTAGTACTATGTGGTAGCTTAAATGGACATACTGGTAGATTTAGAAACGGATATAAATGTCATGGGAGCAAGGGATATAGCAAACAAAACGATGATGGATTACGAATCCTTAACTTGGCAGAATTAATAGCTAGCCATCTGATAATATATAACAGCGGCTGCAACACCAGGCAAATTGACTACTGCCTAGTGCGGAGATATGAGCTCAATAGAGTACTAGACGCAAAAGTGATCCCATCAGAATGTGTTACTACGCAACATAAATTACTAGTAACTGACCTAAAAACAAAAAGAAGAAGTGTAATCTTGCCAGACGAAATAAAATGGTGGAAATTAAGCAACCATAAAATAACCATGGCGAACAACACAGCATTTCCTGCGTTGACATCTGATGGAATAAATGCTGCCTGGAACGAATTAAGCAGGAATGTCACAACAACTGCTAGAGAGGTTTTAGGAACTTATAAACAAGGAAGCAAACGCCATGACAAGCAAACCTGGTTCTGGAATCATGACGTAATGCAGTGAGTTAATGTAAAGAAAACAGCATTTAAGGAATGGAAGATGCACCAACACACATACGAAAAAAGAGCAGGCTACAAATCCGCGAAAAAGGAAGCAAAAAGAGTTTCAGCTGCAAAACACCAGCATTATACAGAGATATACGAAAAACTAGATGATGTGGACGGCGATAAGTGTATATACGGTTGGTCAAAGCACGCGCTAAAAACGCTCGGGATATCGAACACTACATGTATATAAAATATGCGATGAGAATTCGACTTCATGATAGTAAATAAATTTTGCAGCGTTGGAAGCATTATTTCTCGGACTAGTCGAATAATTTCATACGGCATGTGGAGATCCAGTTGGGAATCCGACTTTTGGACCGATTATTAATATCTCAACGGATGAAGTCTCCAGAGCAATTAGTAAAATGAAAACCCTAAAGGCTCCGGAGCCAGATGATATCCCCATTGATGTTTAGAAGATTCCGCAATTAAAGAACGATGCTACAGCATGGTTAACAGAGTACCTCAATTCAGTGGTTCAGACAGGTATACTTCCTGACAGTTGGAAAACTAGCATCACAATACCAACATTCAAGAACAAAGGGGACCCATCAGACTGTAGTAACTATCGTTCAATACGATATCACATTCTTTTAAAATCCTGGAAAGAATAATAAACGACCGCCTTCGAAACATCATAGATTTAACAACCAATCAGTGTGAGTTTGTAAAGGGACGTGGTACCACTGATGCAATTTTCACACTACGCATGATGATGGAGAAACACAGAGAAAAGGGTAAGAATGTGCATTTGGTTTTTATAGACATGGAAAAAGCAATTGACCGCATCTCTCATAACTTAATTTGGTTTTCTTTAAGGGAGCACGCAGTTACCGAAGCAATGGTAAAATGGGTGCTATTACTCTATAAAGACGTAACAACCAGGGTCAGATGTGCTGTAGGCGAATGTGACGACTATCCTGCCCGAATAGGTGTGCACCAAGGCTCACCCCACTACTGTTTATTGCGATTTTAGATACAATCACGCGCGACATACAGACGCCTATACCAAGACTCTTCTGTATGCGGATGATGTTGTTTTAATTGAAAATTCAAAGGATGCTCTTCAAAATAGAGCTCAAATATGGGTTGACCGATTGAAAAAGTTTGGCCTTTAAATGTGAAGAAGACAGAATACATGACTACTGATACTGATACAATTGGGTCCATATAATTATCTGGAGAACAACTACCTCGGGCAAACAGCTTTAGATAACTTGGTTGCTGTGTACAGAGAGACGGTGGCACATTCGAAGCAGTTCGCTATCAAATAAGCACTACATGACTGAAATATTAATCTGTGACCGGTATATTATGCGACAAACGCATGTCCGTTCGACTGAAATCAAAAATTTACAGAACAATTATTAGACCAGTTCCATTGTATGGCGGTGAGTGCTGGCCGGTAACGCTACATGCTATGGAAATGCGCATGTTAAGATCGTCAATTCGTTTATCCGATCTAATCAGAAATGAACAAATCCGCGCAAATAGGATGGAAACGATTAATTTGTATGGCAGACCTCGCACCGACGGGAAATTGCCGATGAAGAAAAAGAAGAAGATTTCGGGAAAGGAAATGATAAATAAATAAAGGACAATGGGATCGTCGATAAAATACAAATATATAAATATATAGATAACTAGAAAAGGAAACGATAGTTGTTAGAGGATAATCGTTTGATAAGGGTATAAATTCAACCGATGTAAGAATCATAATGAAAATACGTTCAGCATCGTATAATAATAAAATATAAATTGTTGAAGTATGTAAACGTGAGAATATGTAAACGAATAACAGAAATAAAGAAAAGGATAATGAATATTAGAGGATAGCCGATAAAGGAACAAACTGAATCAGAATCAGAAGGAAATTACGTTAAGCATCGAATACATAAAATAGAAATATATAAATGCATATGTAAATAAGTAAGAACATGTAAACGAATAACATAAATAAACGGAAGGATAATGAATATTAGAGGATAGCCGGTTAATAAATTCAATCAATGTAAGAATCAGATGATAAAAATCTTTTATGTATATAAGTATATGCATAACTAACGTAAGAAGACGTGAACGAATAACAGAACTGAAGAAAAGCATAATGAATATTAGAGCATAGCCGGTTAATAATTTCAATCAACGTAAGAACCAGAAGGAAAATATATTAATTGAATTTTTTAAAGTTCATCTCCCTCCCACGTCGCTTTTGCTTTATCCTCTTGATTTCATTCATTCTACGTTTTTCGTTCAGCAAACGAAAATCTTCGCTCGGTATTTTTTGGAATACTTACAAAAAGAAAAGAAACAAAAATACGCAGTTTACACTTTCTGTGTTTTTTTAAAGTTTTCTTCGACTCTTCTATTTTTTTTTCCATCTCTTTCTAACGCGCTAACGGATGCTTCCTTTTTTAATTTTCGAAATCGTTTTATTTCTTTACGTTTTCTCTTACCTATACTTGATTACTTTTATTTTGCCTAAAAAAAATCCTTATATTTCTTTTCTCGATCTCATTTTCAAAACGGAGATTTATATCCATTAGCATTAATTAAGACGGTAACAGTGTTGCAAATAATTTTCCGTCCAAATAATTTACTATATACACCATAGTTAACTAAAACAATCGGGCGAATTAAATGCGTGTACGTGTTTATATTTATACGAACATGTAAAAAAACAAAATGATAATATTTTAAACGATAGTCCATTTTGGAAAAAATTATCAACCGTTCACGTTGTATGCTTTATAATTTTCATCTTAATAAACATATACTGGTCACTTACTTATTGAAACATGGAGAAGGTCTTTGATTTTGGTACAATGGCCTTGTTTATAAATGCTCACAGGGGGAACATAATATATTCGGTCAGTTTAAATTCATTTTATATACGAACGACACTACGTCATCTTATAGAATTAGAAAATCAAACTTTAAAAGACCTTTATGAAAAAGCTACCAGTTTTCAAGACAAATGAAAACTTACTGCGAATACTTCTAAAACTAGATGCTGTTGATTTTCTCGAGAAGAAGTCGCTTAATCGCTGGCGGAATTATGTTGGATAATTCTATTGTAAACCGAGAAAATGAAGTTGAATATTTAATGTTTTTTAAAAATCATTTAAATCATAAACAAAGTAAGAGCAAAAATATTTTCCTTAATTACCCGATTTAATAAAAAAACCTAAACTATGCGTAAATAATAAATTAATCTTATATAAATCCGTTACTGTCCAATATCCTGTTTGGAATCTTAAAACTTCGTACAAAAAAAATCAAACCGTCCAAAGTCACCAAAAAAAAAAACAAACAATGCGAGACATATGACGTTAAGTCGTATACAAGATGTATTTCAACAATTTCTACGTCATATGCAATCCACTTATCACTGTCGGAGAAATACGATAACTATGAATCATTATTGTTGAAGTATTGTAGTGATTTTATGAATGAACAAAACAACATGAAAACAATGTTAATCACGATAAAAATTATTTTATTAATGCAAAGCTTTTCGACAATTATTTTCAAGCATATATAGATGTAACGTGTTTTTTTTTTTTGCATATGCTTGAAAATGACGTGGTTGTCGAAAAGCTTTGC
Source organism: Coronaproctus castanopsis (assembly GCA_032883995.1). Classification (NCBI taxonomy): domain Eukaryota; kingdom Metazoa; phylum Arthropoda; class Insecta; order Hemiptera; family Monophlebidae; genus Coronaproctus; species Coronaproctus castanopsis. Next base: position 215,392,862 of record CM065052.1, on the reverse strand, counting down.
ATTAATAAAATAATTTTTATAGTAGTTAACTTTGTTTTTATTTTGTTTTGTTAATGAATCATTTTCATTAAAATATAAAAATTACAAACATAAAAAACATAAGAGTAATCCGCTTTATGTTTTACACTTAAAATCATTTTAGGCTTTCTGGCTTATATATGCTATTTACGATTTTATTTGTTTTACTACTTGTCTATATATCTATGCGTGTACATATAAGCATATATATATATATATATATATATATATATATATATATATATATATATATAAATATAAATATATATAATTTTAAATGGTGTTATTTGTTTTAAAGAGAAAATCATTCCTACAATGACATGGGGCGTATTTCGTTAACAATTTCTCAAGCATCGAATTTAACTAATACCAGTCCATTGTCGAACGTCGGCTTTCACCTCCGGATCCTTTCGCTATCCACTGTACAACGACAAACGTAATTTGTCAAATGCTAAACTGTCCACTTACTTGACGTTTCTCATCCAACGACTACCATTCTAGGATGTGGACCTGCTGATTATCCCGTTCTAAATGTTAAATGTTTGGTCAGTTACGTGATAGCAATTTTCGTTAGGTGCACCATATAACGCAGTTGTTTTTTCTAATCTGATTAGTGGCAAACCCTTGTTCGTAAATTTGGTTCTTCTACTTGTCCTCATTATATTCGTTGTTGTAAATTACGTTCTATTGTCACGTTTTCTCGAACCAGTGTAATCTGCAACTTGTGTATATTAATCCGCGTTCATAAAATTCACCATATTCCACTCTAGCGGCACAAAACTCTCAACGAAGCGAATAAAAAAATATCCGTTTTATAATGAAAATATTTTTATTACTTTAATTTACATATTACTCCGAATGACTTTCGCCAATACTCGATATTTTATATAAACGTTTTATTAAACGGACTAATAAATAATCAAATGAACACTTAGTGCTACGTGCTTGTTGGTTTTCTTTAGTTAGGATTCTCGTATATCGTCTATAAGTTTCGTTCATGATTTTATGGAAAAATTTTCAATATATTGGCTAGAGCATCGACTACATTCGCTTATGTAGATATATTATTTCGATGAAAAAGTTTTTCTCCCTCTTAAAGTCAATCAAGTTACTTCCATTCTTATACCGGGTTATACGTTTCTTCTAATTGATTAATATACCCGTTTATATATATATATATATGTATACCGTATAACCGTGCACTTTTAAAATTAGTAATGATAAGATGCATTTTGAAAAATAAAAATTTATACGAATGCATTAGGTTAACTACTTTATTTTTTTTTTATAAATGGGGTTGCCTTTAAAGCTTAACCAACGTGATACTGTGGAGACTATCTACATCTTAATCAAGCATGCTGACTTCTCTAGAAACGTCTCGCTATATGGGGGAATAATTGTAGATTATCTAGATGGAAAAGGGACGATACATTATACGGAGGTGTAATACCCGAAGAACGTAGCAAGACAGGGTAAAGATCCGAACGAAACTGTGCCACAGCAGAGCATTCAAAAAAGACATGATCGGGGTTGCAGACTGCCTGTTCTGAATGGAGGGGGACAGAAGGGACTTTCTCTAAGCTGTATACGGAAAAGACGGTCAGGCAACAAATGATGTCCAAATCGCAACTACTTCAATTAACATACACTATATATATATATATATATATATATATATATATATATATATATATAAATATATATATATATATATATATATATATATATATATATATATATATATATATATATATATATACATATAAAAGTAAATCGAAACGTAGTTGTATCATGTAACACTAAATAATAATCGTAATAATTCAGTTTTTTTCAGTTTACGTCGATATTTGACAAGGAGTACTGTGAAACATTCTCAACTGAAGAATCATATCTCGGGTGTCAGTAAAACTCTACTCAATGATTCGTGCATGGAACAGACATCTTTTTATGGTGGGTGGTCCAATTAGACTAATCGAAAACAATCGGTAGTAGCCTGGAAGAACTTACTCCTAAAGTCCAGAACGGAGAAAGAAAAGTTCACAAAACTTTCCAGCGATACAGATTAACCATACGGAAGTATAGATATTACGAACTATTTATCGACACGATGTCGCAAGTGCGCCTGACGGTAAAAAGAGCGAGCTTCCAAAAATTACATGTATAAACTATGATTGCAACTACGACGAACAATTGCGGTTGTGGCGGTGATGACTTTTTTATTTTTATGATTATTAAATTATTATTAATAATATTACTATAACCGTTATTTTTCTTTTATTTATATTTTACGATATATCGAAGTGTAATATTGAAATAAAATTGAAATTATTACTATTATTATTAATATTGAGAGAATAACCAAATAACGATGATAACTTTACGGTTTGAAAGGCGATTACCTCTTTTGGAAAATTCTACACGCGTGATCGATTAAAAGAATCAAAGAACACCAGACACTGGAAAGACACGATTTCGTATACCAGACGCACTTAAACCGTTCATACACTTACACACACACACACACACACACACATATATATATATATATATATATGTATAAATAAAACCAAGTTATCGAATTTAATAACTTACCAGCCGGTATGATATGAAAAAGGCACGGTTCAGTTTGCGTACCGACGGAGTTTGTAGCCGAGCACATAAGTATACCGTAGTCCAGTTCGGTTTGCGGACTAAACGTTAATATGGATATTCCTCGTCTATTATCTACGGCCGAGTATCTACTTTCCGGTATCGGCCTTTTCGTATGGTTGAATAGCCACTTGTAAGAATCCGGTAAAGGATAAGAGTCTACTTCGCATATTACGTGCGCGTTTTCATCTTTACCGACGCCGTAAATATATTTTTGATTCGGCTTGCATACCGGCTTATCTGGCAACATGAATTTTAAATTATATTGTAAACGATGATGATAATGATAAATAAAAACAAAAAAATAGCGAAGAAAGTGGAGTTGTATCGAATTACGGTTATTACGTTTTTTAATAATACCGTTCTCGTAATATTGTAATATTGTAATATTGTAATATTGTAATATTGTAATATTGTAATATTGTAATATTGTAATATTGTAATATGTAGGCATAAATAAGAGCGAGGGAAAATTCACGATTGCATGTAAGCGTCTACTAGAAATAATCCAAAGTCAAAAGTTTCGAATGGAAAAAGAATTTTAACATTCGCCGATATAAGTGATTACGCAGTTTTAGTAGTAGAACGCAAATTGTTTCGTACATGTGCATACTTAGGACGAATAAATACAATACTCGTCTATTATATACATCGTGACGATAAGCCGAAACTGTTAATATCTAACGTTCGGAACGTCCGATGATAGAAGACAATATATAAAAGTTGAGGTAATTTTCTATTTTAAATCATAAGTAGCCCATAATTTAATCTTCGATAGTCTTTCCATTTTACTATAATACAAAAAATGAGGTAATTTTCTATTTAAATCATAAGTAGCCCATAATCTTCGATAGTCTTTCCATTTTAGTATAATATTTCACGCTTGTTTCAATTCCTACGTGTTTTTGGGTAATTTTACCCTACGATCGATGTCGTGTGCAGTAGCGCCCATAACTCGGCTTCACATGTGTGCGCGAACGGACAAAACGCTAGATTTATATGTAAATGTTTTCATATATATATATATATATAATCAATACATATTACATTTTTCCAACAGCAAGAAAAAAGGAAGCCTGTCGTTACTTAGTAATCTTAGTAAAATAGCAGAGACATTATTTTAGGCAGACTAAAAAAAAGTTCACAAATGATAATGATATCCATATAGAACAACAATTTGGATTTAAGGGTAATTTATCTACTGTCGTACAATTGACAAGACTTAGTGGAACCATAATTGATGGATATCATAAAAATAAACATACGGGATGACTGTTATTAGATATAGAAGAAAAACATTCGCCATCACTCGGCAACTCGGTTTAATATAGAAAAGTATTCAGTTTAAATTCCTTACTTACTTAATTCGGCTTATTCAAAATTATTTAATCAACCGAAATGTCATAATTAACAATGCCGATATAAAATACGCATTAGCGGGGGTTCCCCAAGGGAGCATACTGGGACCTTACTTATTACTTCTTTTTGTTAATGATCATTCCCAAAATTAAACACGTGTATTTATACGCTAGTGATATAGGCTATGTACTGAACACATGAATTGACACTGTACAAAGAAGGCTAACTCGGGGTTTTATTAAATTAAATTCGTGTTTTAAAAATATTCCGATAAAACTGAATCTATTCTATTCACGAAACGAAGACCGCATTTGTACCACTTGTAATGTGATGAACAACACACGTTTGGTTCGGAAAAGCGATGTTAAATATTTAGGTTTAATACTTGATAGAGGTGTGTCACGTTTACTAAAATGTTCAACATGCCTATAATAAAAACCGACGCGTCCCTGTTTAAGCTATATGCGATATTTAATGAACGATGTTACGTCAGCTGGGTAAATAAATTAATAATCTACAAAAATATATTAAGAACAATTATTACGCTTGTCCCACACATGGTGTCATCATACACTAGCCGTTCTCAACGAAGTTACAACGGTTTCAAAATATGTGCTGCAGAATAATGTTGAACTTGTCTATGTAAAGGTTGAACACATAAGGCATTGAAATTACCAAATATATACACGATGTTGTCAAAACAAAAACCATTTTTTTTATTTTTTTTTTTATAGCTGTGCCTGCAGTATTCTTTTATAAACGACGTATCAACATGTAAAAGTTTGCAACTAAAATATAAATGATACAAACACGAAACAATTAAACACACGCTATACTATCATATACAGCTTGGCATTTTGTCCAAATTAATTTTTGCGTATAATACACATAAAAAGAAATATTGTTTACCTTATTAACTTGAATATTTATAATTTTATGTATCCATATATGATCAAAATGCGGGTTTTGTTGGTGGTTTTCCTTGTATTTTTATTTCAGTTAAACGAGCAACTGGGAATAGTTTTTAAACTAGTATAAAGAACTGTGTACGCGTTATATTATTAATTTCGTTATATTTGTAACATCAATTTATTTTGAAAATATACACTTTTTATCTTTCTATCTATCTAAAAGAAAGACCAATTATACGAGAAGGTGCAAAATGTATCGAGAGGAATTCAGCTAATTGTGAAGGAAATTTTAATGGCATATTAGGGGAAAATTTGAAATTTCGGCAAAATGCGATTGGTTAACGTGGAATTTGTAAGGAAAAAAATTACAATTATTGAAATGTCGCTCCGATCTCTCTTCATTGCTTGGCGAACGATGTATCGTGGAATAAATAAAGGATGAAGCCGATTGTGATAACACCCGGAGCGACAGTAAATAACTGACGACAGAGCACGACGTTCCAGTAGAAAATTATCCGTATTAACTGTGGCACACATTAAGTCGATATAAAAGTCACCGTCGACCAAAATATCTTCTCCCGTCATGAGTATCCGTAGAGAAGAGTGGAGTTTATTTGCTACGGCGTCGATAGTTCCCGATAGTAGCGGTTCCGAATATTCCGTTATTAGCAACGAAGTCACACTTGGTGGGCTAGGATTTTTAATTGTCATAAGCTAGTTATCTCGTTAACTTTGCGCTAGTATATAGCTTCCAAGCCGATCTTCAAAGACTGAATTGAACGTTTTATTTTTATACAATTTTTTATTATTGCGAGCTGACTATCACGGTCATTTATGATAGTAACCAAACACGAGGGGAAGCGCACCTAATGGCGCACTCCCGATAACCACAACCTATACAAGGTATAGTAATTTCCGACGCTTCAACCTCCGTAATTCATCGGTAGTGTCAAAGATATCCCTAGCAAGTGGGTTTTTTAGATGGCTCTCAAGCCTCGCTATATGTATTCTAGATATATTTTTGAATTACATCAGCTAACTCTATCTGAAAATCTTCAACGATGCCGAAAATATATCGACATCGACGTCGTTATATTAATCAGACTGAAATACGTTCTTCCGGTCGAAATGATTACCGGTGAGTGACATTTCAGACGATAGTGGTTGTTTATTTCGTGAATTCTCTAAATCGGATCTCGTCAACGCTACATATCCTAGTTATTATTTACATTCATCCTTAGATTTGAATCCGCCATATATATATATATATATATATATATCTTCTCTTGTTTTAGTCGAACTCTACGTAGGAGTATAATGATTAAGGTAACAGTGCCCTTATTTTTTTACATCTATCACTGAGACGATCTTCAGCATTATGAACACGTGTTGAAAATTTCATCCCAGTTGCAGCAGTCACTGCATCCGTCCATCTAATTGGTACTCTGTCTTTTGGTCGCACACCATTCGTTCTACCCGTAATTATTGTTCTTTCGATTCCATCGTGTTTTCGTACGATGTGACCAAAAAATTTCATAATACGTACGAGAACATCCGTCGTTAATCTGGGCGGTTGTATCAATTTCTTTCAAAATAGACGCATTAGTACGTGTTTCCATTCACGAAATCCGAAGGAGCCGCCTCCTGCACCATATTTCGAAACTATTTATGCGAATTTATTCGCACTTTTCGATCGTCCACATTTTTGCGCCATACAGAAATATTAAAAGAATCAGAGTGCGTACAGTTGAATTTTTACATTTTTCGTGTTAGAAGAGTTTTTCCATATCCGGTTAGTTTAAACGTCGCTATATTCATCTGAAATATACTTGTTATTATTATTATTATCGCACTCCGTGCTAGTTGAATTCTTCTCTTTGTATCACACCTTCAGACCCCCTTTGCTTTCCAACAAGGATTCCAAGTAAACGCACTTTCCACAGTTTCATAACCGAGAATGGTTCTATGTTTATATATATATATATATACTAGATGGATGGAATGGCGGTTTCCTTATTGGAGGCAGGAAAATAAATAATTTTCGTTTTGCTGACGACACAACACTCATAGCCAACAGTGTTATTGAGATTAAAATTCTTATGAAACGACTGGTTAAAGTAAGCAAGTATTATGGCTTAAAACTGAATAAAGAAAAAACAAAATTAATGATAATTGATGCGAAAAAATCAATAAATAAAACTGAAAAACGTATAGATGGATATCAAACGGTACGGGAATTTATATATTTGGGATCATTAATAGAAGACGTAGGTGGCTCTACAAACGAAATAAAACGCTTCAGTTAGCACGAAGTGCTATGAGTAGATTAAATAAAATATGGAAAGACACATCCATCACAAATGTAGTGAAAATGAAACTTGCACAGTGTTTAATATTTTCAATATTTATGTACAACCAAACAAACAAATGTATCAATATTAAACAGGTTTAAAATTACAAAAAGGTTAACCAGCCATTTTCAAATGAAAATAATGAAATTTTTCGGTCATGTTATGCGGCAACAGAATTCTATTGAGCGATTAATTATAGAGGGAAAGACGCCCGGAAAACGACCTCGAGAACGAGTCTACACCAGATGGACCGATTCCATAAGGAAAGCAACAGGGAAATCGTTCGTGGAATGTGCACGAGAAACCGTAAACCGGAATAGATGGCGTACATTAGTACAAGAAGCAGTAACATGAATTGTGGGCACAACATCTCTTCGGAGGATTACGACTAATGAATGAATTATATAAATATATATATATATATATAAAAATATATATATATATATATATATATAGAGAGAGAGAGAGAGAGACATCCCTAAAATCGAAACACGGAATAAAATTCTTCGAGAACCAAGATCCGTTTAAGGATGTCGGGAGATTTAAGCATTTATTCCCCCCTCTCCTCTTTCACGACGACGGTATTTATTAATCGCCGCATCGAGCGATGTATAATTTTTAAAATGTCGATGATTCTGATTGGATTGAGAGAGATAAAAGAAAAACATTAAACAATAATAAAATAAAACCTTCGGAACTCACTGAAAATTTTAAGTTGAATAATTCGTTAAAATTTCCGGTTAAATTACCGCACTGGTATTTTATTTTCGTTTACTTTTTTCTTTTAAAAAAAAAAAATATATATATATATAGAAGTGGTCATTTATAATTTACTTATTTCCGAAAAAGAATTTAACCAAAGAAACCTTTTATTGTTGTTACGGTAGTAAATAGAGGATAATAAAAGAAGGATAACGTTCAGGATAGACTTGGAAAATGAAAATAAAGAAATGGTGGAGAAGTTAAAAAAATTATAATAATGATAGTGACGATGACGTTGATGATAATGATAAACAGAACAACATTAATAATAATAAACTATTATTATTTTTATTATTATTGCAGTAATAGTAGTAGTAGTAGTAGTCTCAGAAATTTCGATGGTGTAGTAACGGTAGCGAAAGTACAAAGCGTATTTTAATAATCACGATGACAATGATGACAACAGTCATCGTACAAGTTACAATAATAATAAATATTCAAAAAAAATATTAAATAGTTGAAAAAAAAATTTTTTTACTAAAGAATACAACTCGTTAATTTGTAATCGGTTGAGTTTTCACTATTCCTTTGACCTGACAAACTTAGTAAAGGATGTTCAGTCGATTCAATGCGTAGATAAAGGAAGTATATATCGTGGAATATAAGAATGAGCCAAGTATATTTTAAAAAAAGAAAAAATTCTACGAAGCCATCATGTGCAATATTAGCTGCTCTATATCTTCTATTTCACTTCTGAATCTTTTATTTATTATTTTTTTTCATAACCTAAAGAAAATTTTTAATTTTATTGCTGCGTAGAGAGAAACTTACGTATACACATTCACCTGCGTAACGACAGCAATAATATTAATGATAATAATCATAATAATGATAATTAATAAAAAATTTAAAAAATCGCAGTTTTAATTAGCCTTTCGCGTCTTTTCTTTTAGTTAATGACGGCATATCTACGACGCCATCTTTTATCAAAACTCTCTTTACGATGAAAACGATAATGTTAAAAAAAAATTAAAAAATCTCGCCAGACCATCTCGTAACCCAATCTTCGTTTGTTCAAAAGCTACACGCGTAATACTAAATTTCCTCGTACTTTATTGAAAATTCTTTTTGATACGCTTACTACTAGGGGCTTCTTTAAAATATTAATTTACGGCTTCTCTGTATTTTTATCCTATCCGGCTCGTCTTGTTATCCTTAGAGATTCTTTTCATAAAAACGTCGGACGAGATTTCTTACGTCAGACTCGGTCGTCGTTGACACTGACAAATTTTTAAATCGCCTAGACGAGAGACTCGTTGTATAGATAAAATTGAATATTTTCGGCTTCATATTACCCGAAAAAAAAGCCCTTATATGCGGTAGAATTGTTTGCCATTTACAAAAACTTTGCACCTACTTAAAGATGCGAGGAAAAATAATATTCTAATCATTTCCGATTCCTTAAGTGTCCTATTAGAATTATCTAAGCTCTCACAATTCAAAATGTCCAAGTTATAATTTGATGAGCGTGCTATTCAGCTTTATAATCGTGGAAGACTCATTACGGTATTACTGGAAACGATGTGGTCGATGAATTAACGCGTTATTACTTATCGTGTATCTCTTACGAGAATAATATTAAATGAAATTGGACTGGTTACCAAAAAAGATTAAACAATCGTTACTGATTGATTTTCAACGGTATTACACTATCGAAAGTTTTTTATTTTTTTTAAACAGCCCATAGGACTATAACTATGATACAATCTTAGCTGGTTAGCTAAATAATTATCTATGTTTATTGTTTATGACATGGTTACTTAATAACTAACTACTAACTATTAAGTACGAACGGGTGTGTGGAGTACGTAACCCATTGGCTACGCATCCATTATCCGCATAACGGTATTTATATATTTACGTAACTAAATCTAGAGGTTGACGATGCCGAAGTCGCCGAGTTTCATGTTTGGTGTCGAGCAGTTGTCTTGCTTCGCGATATGCGTCGACTATTGCACGTAAGATGACATTTTGACGACGTTGTTTCGATTAGTTGTGGCAGTACAGCCCCACATAGCAAGTAAAGGGAAAAAATACTTCGCTCTGGTACATACGGTTTCCAGTAAGCCATGGTTTCAATTATACCAGAACATTTCGAGGGGTTATATATCAACTTTATTTCGACTACGTACTGGAAATAATCTCTCCCCCCCTAACATCTTGCTAAATTAAGCATAATTTCGGATGGTACATGCGACACACGTACCATGTTGACGACTGTATTGAGTATCCAATTTTGTCCGAAATTTCTAAAGCATAAGATGAGCTGTTGTCTAATAATTTTCAGAAGTGGCGCGCATTACCTGCGTGTATTGAATTAATTGTTTCTAACCCATTGTCTTCTGTTACAATCAGTTTAGGTAGAATACACTAACTAGATATTTAATACATTCACACCGATTACATTTTATTTGATTTTTTTTTTTAACATCGTACCAACATTATAATTTGTTGCAAACAACGGTGACCAAATGAGTAGAAAATTAGTAACTCCAGTGAGGCACTGGATTATGACGAAGAGGAATAACTTGATGAGAATGAAATGTATGTATATGAATAATGATCGAATACAACAATTAGAGAGAAAACACGTTATCTTTCTAATAAGGTGAAAACCCAGATTTATTAACAGCACTTCCTTCGCAGACGCCTCGGAGGATTGTCTGGAAGATTGTCATCACAGTGCATTCTGTGAATATCAGGACTGCTGCTGACTTTTAACTTTCCCAACCATTCCATTAATCCACAAATCTTTTTAGACGGTCTTGATTATTTAGAAAATAGTCCCATTATTCTTGGTGGTGACTTCAATGCCCTAAACTCACTGTGGGGATGTAACAGAAATGATCGCAAGGGCTCCACAGTTTTGGATATAATCTCCGGCTCTGACTTGTGTCTTCTAAATGACGGGTCCCCAACTAAAATTAATAATCCATTACATAATAACAATCCTGTAGACCTATCTCTAGTTTCATCTAATATCCTCTTTGATTGCTCCTGGTCTGTACTTGGAACCTCTTTAGGAAGTGATCATTTCCCTATAACCATTTACATTGATACAAAACGATTTAGAACTGATAGCGATCCACCCACTCTCTGTGGTAACATTTTACGCTGGAAATTTAAAGAGGGGAATTGGACTAAATTTCAAGAATTTATGGAACATCGTCTGGATGAAATTAATTTTATAAATTCTCCCCTTGAAAAGTATGACTTCTTCCATAAGTTAATCCTCACAGCCTTGCAAGAATCTATTCCAGTAGCAACTGTCTATAAGGGGAAAAAAAGATCCGTTCCTTGGTGGAACAAAGCCTGTGAATCCAAAATGAAAGAACGGAACTTAGCGCTCAGAGTTTTCCGTCGTGTTGGGACTATAGAGTCCTATCTTTCATATAAAAAATTAGCTGCCGAAACTCGTCAACTGCTTAAACGTTCGAAAAGGGAATCTTGGTATTATTTTTGTCTCGGGTTCAATCGAAATACTCCTTTAAGGGATGTTTGGTCATTAATTGGACGTTTTAAAAATAAGCATTCCCCAAGCTCTCGTATTATAAATGATGCATGCTTTTCTGAATTTGTAGATAACGTAGTCCCCCCTATGTACCAACTTATGAAGAAGCCGATAACATGGAACATATTTCCTGTTCTCCCATATCGCATTTCTTACTTCGACCTATTACTCTTGATGAATTATTTTCTCCCCTTGATAAGAAAAAAGAATCTGCTCCTGGTTTGGATGGTATAACATACTGGGTAATAAATAACTTGCCTGTTAAAGCTAAAACTATTTTAGTAGATATCTTTTCTAACCTGCTCCACTCTGGATTAGTCCCGAATGATTGGTCTAGGTTTTTAGTGGTTCCAGTTTTAAAGTCCGGTAAATCCTCCTCATACGCATCTTCCTACAGGCCAATCTCTCTTGCCTCCTGTTTTAGGAAATCATTCGAAATGGTTCTCAAAAACAGACTAATATGGTGGATCGAGAATGAGAATATTCTTCCCTTGGGTATGTTCGGATTTCGTCCCGGAGGGGTACTCTAGACTGTATAGCCCATTTTCTATGCGACGTTTACTTCTCCTTCATTAAGAAGGAATTTCTCATAGCCTCCTTTTTGGATATCAAAGGAGCTTTCGATAATGTCTCCCTCCCCATTCTGTACAGTAAAAGGCCCTCCACCTTCCCCGAGCCGGTGTTCCTCAACGCCGGGACAAGTCCCGTTAAGTTTATACCACCGACCCGTTCCTTCCAGAGACCGTCAAGACGGCTTCCAGCCCGATGTATTCGGTGGCGCGACTGAGGTATCGCGGCAGCCGTCACCGTCTAACTCTTCACCTACCGGCATATTCCCCGGGTCCGATGTCCGGGCCGGTAAAAACGATTACAATCGTACAGTGAAACTCGAGAGACCGAGCTACTGTCCCCTAACAAGAAGCGCAAGCGCGACTTGTCAGGTACTGGACGAGTTCATCTCGGGTGTCGAGTTTGCGGCCCCGTAGGGCTGTATAGCGCAAACTTCATTTCCGCTTTCTAGCGCTATTCTATAAAGAATGCGCACAAGCTGTTGGCCGGTGGACCAGGTAGATTTCTGACGGAAGAAATCTGTCCAGCTCTCGGCCGGCACCCCCATAATTTGGCGATACCGACTGAATGCATTTTCCCTGGCCGAAGTTGCTCTGCGGCAAGTTCCCCTAGGCACATCTGTTTGTGCATTCAACAAGTGGGCGACCGTGCACGCACCGGCACCGCACACGCATTGCCGAGGCGTTTCCCGCAAGGAGAAACGTTCCTCGTAGCACGCGAACGGGCCGTGCCGCGTACCGAAACATGTTAGCGCCCGCGAAGGCACAAACCATTCGCATGTTTTCCGGTCGACCACCTCAGGCAGTAAGGACTTGACGGCACCGTCATATTCCATCCAAGCCCTTTGCCATCTCGCGAGAGCGACGTCGTATACTTTGTTACGCAGGGACCTGCTTATTTTGCGGCCCTTTGTAAAGACGTCAACGCTAGCAAACTCAGCATGCATGCGTTTACTTATTATCGACGCGCACACCAAGCTACTAATTGCTCTCTGTCCGCGAGCCGTTACCCTGTCCCGATCGTCAAGGGTTATATCCATACTCGCCGACGATGAATCATCGAGCGCGCAGAATACTTCCCTCTCCCAGGTAACCCGAGCATTGTACCTTAATGCGAACATTACAGCGCGACAGTATACTTCTAGCTCTAGCGGGAGTACTCCTGCCAGGGCGATCAAAGCAACCGTCGGGGCTGTTCGGTACGCTCGGGTTATTGCGATAAGGGCTGGCCTTTGTGCGCTTCGTACGAGGTCAACTAGCTTACCATTAGTGACCCTGTGAACCCATACCGATGCACCATATGTGACAATCGGTATAACTATCGCTTTGTACAAAAGCTTCGCCGGAGCGTGCGGGATCCCCCACTCAGCCAGTGCTACTCGGGTTATACCGTGGTACGCTGATACTGCTTTCGCGACAACGTCCCGTAAGTGACCCGAGAAGCTTCCGCTAGAGTCTAGCGTAACTCCCAGGTACTTCGTAGACGTTGCCCAGCGTAAAGGTTTATTCCCTAATCTTACTGCCGGCTGACGTTCTAATTTCCCTTTAAGGGTCATATACGTCCGGTCGGCCCACGTCGATAAAATCGCTGTGACCTCCCGACTCAGTAGCTCCAAACGCTTTCGACTGTCACCGGCAACGAGGACGGCTACGTCGTCAGCATACGCTATCACTTTTGTCCCCTCTGGCCAAGTTGCCTTGAGGAGCGGGTTAATAAAAACTCGCCAAAGGATGGGTCCTACGACGCTTCCCTGGGGGCAGCCCTGAGTTAAGGTCTTCTCAACTGAAGTTGTGGAAGCCTTAAGGACCGCAGTTCTCCCCCGGAAGTAGTCTTCCAGCATTTCAATTAAATAACTGGAGACTTAGGCCGCGTGTAGCTCACCGAGAACTTTCATCCAGGACATCCGGTCAAAGGCGCCCGTGATATCAAGGAAGATTCCCACTACATACTTCTCACGCTGGGACTGTACCCACTCCAGCAAGGACATAATCGCAGACTCCGAAGAGACACCGCGAGTATACTCAAACTGGGCAGGCGACAGCCATGAACGATCAGATAGCTCGAGCTCTAGTCGAGACACGAGTACCCTCTCGAACAACTTTCCAACGCAAGAAAGTAGGCTAATCGGCCTGTAGGAGGCCGGCAGCGAAGGATCTTTCCCGGGCGACTTTAGTATTGGCACTATTATCGCCCGCTTCCAAGCCATCGGCACCGTCCTCCCATCTAGGCACGCCTGAAACAGGCACGTGAGAATTTCTGTACAATGCAATTTTAAAAATTGGTATTCCTGTTAATATGGCCAAATTTCTATCTAAACTTTTCTGTAATAGATCTTTAATCTTTCTAAACCCACTTTCCAACCTCACTGTTACACGTATTTCTTATAATGGACTTGCCCAAGGATCAGGTTTGAGCCCTGTCCTTTTTAATATTTTTTTTTTTTTTTTTTTTTTAAATTTACCTGTTACAATCTTAACTTAACGTTAAATAAGTAACTATATTATAAAGCTTATCACATAACACAGAACATATCTTATTACGTGATACAAACGAGTGTGAAGCCGTTAGCCCACTGGCTAAAGCTTCCATAAAAAAGTTTATCGCCTACAAGACTAGGTCTTGCGGTTTATTACGCTTAAGGCGTCTAATGTCTAATCGTGTGTCGAGAAGTTTCACTGCTTCCACGTTAACATGATGGGAAAGCCGTTTCTCGTGCTGTTTAGCGCACTCCTTGATTACATCGTTAACGATCATGATCTGAAGATCGCGGTGTATATCATCGTTACGCGAAAATCGATATGCGTCGACTATCATACGCAGGATGACATTTTGTCTCGTCTGAATCTTGTCACGATTTGCAGCCTTAGCACATCCCCATAGCTGAATGCCATACATCCAAATCGGTTTTATTATTTGTTGGTACAGTAAGCGCTTACACGATACGTCCAACGTAGAATTCCGACCGATAAGCCAGTACAGTTGACGCGTTCTAGCCTTAATCTGTTTGATTTTGGATCGGATGTGGATTTCCCACGTAAGGCGCTTATCCAAGTGTATACCAAGGTATCGAGCTGACTCTGCTTGTGGGACAACTCGATCACCCAGATAAACCTTATGCTGCGCATCGACTTTGCGATAAGAGTAAACGACATGGACAGATTTAGCTTCATTCAGCTTGATCTTCCATGTAACTGTCCAGTTTCTAACTCGGTTGAGCGCGCGTTGAAGTTTTGCTGCGGCTTCAGCTTGACTGTCGCTAACCGAAAGTATGGCGGTGTCATCAGCAAAAGTCGCAGTTGTTGTTTCGTCATCTGTAGGCAAATCTAGCGTATACAAGAGGTACAAGATAGGTCCAAGAACGCTGCCTTGTGGAACTCCAGCTTGTATACGGTAGAATTTTGACTCAGCATCTTCGTGTGCCACCCGAAACTGGCGATTAGCCAAATACGATTCCAGAAGTCTACAAAAGTTCCCTGGAAGAATGTTACTCATTTTGAATATTAGCCCTTCGTGCCAAACACGATCGAACGCTTGCGATATATCTAGAAAGACTGTGGAACAATACTTTCTTTCTTCGAACGCTTTTTCGATTATAGATGTAACCTTGTGAACTTGGTCTATAGTCGAATGTTGGTTTCTAAAGCCAAATTGATGATCAGGGAGATCAACAAAAGTCTTTAGTCTCTTTAATAATATTTTTTCGAACAGTTTCGATAACACCGGGAGAAGTGAAATTGGGCGGTATGAAGTAACTTCTTCCGCTTGTTTTTCTTTTTTATGCAACATAATAATGTTAGCTATTTTGAAACAGTTCGGAAAATATTCAAGACGTAAACACGCGTTGAATATGTACGTCAACAGTACCACTGCTTTACGTGATAATTCTTTTAACAATGCCGGAGAAATTTCGTCGATACCTGCAGCTTTTTTTGCGTTAATCTTCAGAATTTCTTTTGCAATTTCCAAAGGGGTAATATAAACAAAGTCCACATTATTTTTATACGACACTGTAGGACTCATATCCGATGTAATGTCATGCGGTTGAAACGTATTTGACAAATGTTGAGCAAACAACTCTGCTTTGTCACAATTGCGCCTGACCCAGCTCCCTCTTTGATCTAAGAGAGGGGGAACTCTGACGCATGGCCGCTTCATTCTTCGTGTGGCTTTCCACAGCGAATAGTCCCTATCCGCGAATGGACTAAGCTCCTCTAAATAAGATTTAAATGTTTTCCTTTTAATCTCCTTTATTAACTTATTAAGTTTATTGCTTATCCTATTGAAAGTGTTTTTATCCGGCGGATGGTGTGACTGATGCCAAATGCGTCTAGCACGTCTTCGTTCAATAATTAATTTACGTACTTCGAGGGGATATGTTGTCTCCTGATTGTTGCTATTTTTAATCTCGGGCGTTGCAATTTTGGCAGATTCGCGAATCGCTTCGATCATATTATTGCATTGTTTTTCTATTTCGTCGGGTGTACGTACTTTCACGTTCACTCGCTGGTCAAGTTCCAAACGGAAATTTTCCCAGTCTGTGAATCTATTCGTGAGCATACACCTTTCTTTTGTTCTCTGTATCACTGTAGAACTAATAGTGAGCAATACTGGAGAGTGATCTGATGTGAGATCTTCGATGTTTTCTGACAGCACATAATTAGTAGCTATACCTTTGACAATGAAAAAATCAATTAAATCAGGTCGTTTTCGTTTATCGCTTAGCCAATAAGTAGGCTTACCTCCAGAAATACAAGTACTATGAGTGTTGTGAACTGCTTGTAGGAGTTCTTTACCTATTTATGTTTTGGCAGTTTTTAAGTGCTTATCTGGGGCGTCTTCACGAGTTTTGTCGTATGCAGATGATTTTGTATTATACTCGTCCCACCAGAATTTTCTTGAAGCTATTAATAATGTTCAATCATCTATTTCTGTGCTTTGTAATACCTTTCAAAATATTAATCTCCTTTTATCTCCTGATAAATCAAGTGTTTGCGTTTTTTCACTTAGGCCATTTAGTTGTACCAACGTACAAATCAATATCTATAATCAACCGATTCCATTTGTTAAAAAAGTCAAATAATTGGGTTTATACCTGGATTCCAGATTATCCTGGAAGTCTCACATAACCGCTCTATCGACTCAACTCATGATGAACTACAATCCTCTGAAAGCTATTAGTAACTCTTGGTGGGTAGGTGATCCCGTCACTTTAAGTTTGTTATTCAGATCCTTCATAAGATCTAGACTAGATTATGGCTCAATATTCTATGGATCAGCTGCCCCCTCTCTCCTCAAAAAACTGGATTGTCTTCAGAACATTAATTTGAGGCTTATTACAGGCAACATTCGTTCTTGCCCTGTGGTGTGTCTCCAAATCGAGACTTTGACTCCACCATTACATTTTAGATGAATTTTTCTGACAGATAAATTCTTATCCAATCTTCAAAATTCTTCTCTCATAGATAATATCCTATATATTTTCAAACTGGAGGTTTGTTCACTCCAAAATTCCTCTTCTTGCCAAACGGGTTTCCCGATATATTGCATATAAGCCTGCACTCATTCCTGTTTTTCCCTCTATATATTTTAACCTTCCTTTCGACATTAATCTAATCAATATAGACATAGATATTCACACATGTCAAAAATTAGTTAAGCTTAATTTACCTCTTGAATTAGTTAATGCTTATTTCCTTTTTATCACCGAAACAATGTATCCCGAATATATACAGATTTTTACCGATGGATCTAAGTTACGAGGGTCCAATGAGAATGTGGGTGCTGCGTTTCTTATTCCAAATTTATTTATACAGCAGTTTTCTTTACCTCCGGAGACCTCCATATTTTCAGCGGAGCTTTTAGCGATCGATAAGGCCTGTGAATATATTATAAAATTTCTTTCTTGTACCTGTAATTTTGTTATTTGTTCCGATAGCCTTAGTGCCCTTTTGGCTATTCAAAACAGTAGTTTTAATTATAAATCTCACCCCTTCATTTTAGAAATTAAGGGAAAATGCTTGATTATCTCTCAACGTGGAGGTAACCTGAAATTTTTATGGATACCTAGTCATTGTGGCATCTCCATGAACGATAGAGTTGACACTTTGGCGAAAAGTGCTATTAATTCTGGAGCTCGTTTTCCATATATTCCCTCTAGCGACCTTTATGACATGATTAGGAGAACTTTTAAAACTGACTGGATTGAAAGTATACTTAATTCTTCAATCAAAGGTAAAACCTATAGTATGGTTCAAACTGAATTTCCCCAGGTCCCCTGGTTCAAACACCTTCCCCCTGGTATCCCAATCACTACTATCCGCAGATTTATCACTGTCATATGTAGGCTACGTTCTGGTCACTCTAGAGTAGCGTTGAACTTCAATCGCGTAAATCCTTCTTATATCCATTGTATCAATCATAGTAGCGTCAGTTTTAGAGAAGATATCAACCATTTATTCTTCAGCTGTGGGTGGTTTGAACAGAGACGTACAGGTTTGCTTGAGAAGTTATTCTACCTTGGTGTTTTTCCTCCTTACTGTATCCTATCCTTGATATGTTTGGATGTTCATGTTTTGATAGTTTTATTTAAATTCATTATTATAAATCATATTCTAATTTAAGTGTTGGTTTTTGTTTTGGAGTAATTTTTCCTTTCCTCTTTTTATATGATACATTTCATTATGATTATCCTCTCTTGCTATATTCATATTTTATAGTTATTTCTCTTCTTTTAGTTTAATCTAATTCATTGGTTATATTTATTTATGATTTATTTTTGTTCTTATACTCATATTTTATAATTATCTCTCTTCCTTTAATTTAAGTTAATTCATTCGTTATATTTATTTGTGTCCTATTTTTGTTCTTTTGGTAGCCAAATGGTATGTACAGCCAGGCCAAAAAAAAAAAAAAAAAAAAACTTATCGAATAACTTCTTGTACTGCACGACGTGTGTGTCGCTGACATAATCTTGAGATCATTATGCAGTGTCTAATTAGAAACCTAATGTGGAGCAGACATAATAGTAAGGAGTATCTTAGACTGTTGTTATTGTAGTCTTCGAAGATTGCTTTTCGCACAGCTCTAATCCATGCGGGAGCAATTGACGCAAGATAGATAGTCCGTTTGGTCAATAGATTTAGAATCGATTTCTGTCCCAATATAACGATTTCGCACGAGTACATCATTCTCCTCTAGTCTGTGCCACATGTAGTCGCCGTGTAAGCCTATATGTACATGCCGATATTTTAGTAGTTTCTCCGTTGTCAATTCTTACAACCGGACACTTCACTTTTTTTTATTTGTTAATATAACGTATTGGCACTTATCGGGATTAAACAACAAACGTCAAATTTATGTCCAAAACCTATTCAGGTGGTTTCGAATCGCGATATTTGCGTACCTTAGTTCTGAGTTGAATGCAACAATAGCACTATCATTTTCCTTTCGTAACAGAACAATGTATATATATATATATATATATATATATATATATATATATATATATATATATATATATATATATATATATATATATAATTGTTAATAACAAAATATAAATGTTGTCGGAAATTATAGACACTTAATCAACACTACCTTACACGGCGATATTTTATAAGAATTTTTTAAAATTTAGGAAAGAATAAATCGCACGTAATTAGCTACTTAGGAGTGTTAAACGATGAGGACATGTTGTACCGAGAGAACGATTCGGTTAATGCGTTTCCGAATAAAATTGTCACGCGACAATTTTTTTCAAATCATCTCGATACTATGCGATTCAAGATTGAAGAATATTTTCATTTAAAAAGTGTCTAATCGAGCTGTATAATAAAAAGTAACGAATTCGGATCTTAAAAGCCGGCGAGGATGATCGTTGGTAGTGAATTAAACGTCAACACACGATAGAGAAAATTATTTCCGATGGATTATTTATAAAATTTCGCATTTTATCGTTTTCCGACTTTTCTAAGTTATCATTTTCAGAGTGGTGTATTATAAAACATTTCGATATTAAAAAATTGTATATACGTTTATCGTACAATACCAGGTTTTTTAGGCGAAGTGTAAATAATTTTCAATTATTCGTATTAAGATATTTCGCGTCAACCGAAAAATAAGAAATTCCGTTAGCGTTAATTAAAGTTTCACGTACCGCATAGTGAACATCGTGACTCAAAGGAAAACCACACACAGCGTGAATGTGGCCATTAGAGAAATATTCGCAATTTCACGAAATGTACACACGACCTAAATAAAGGATTCAGTCGTCGTTTGCCAGAGCATCGAGCCGGTTGATTGATTATTCGTAATATTTGTCGTCTCTCGGCAAAGTTAGTGCAGAGGCGATGTCGTTAGTGAATTTTGATATTAAGTTTAGCACTCTACTCGATAGTGTATTTTACTCGATTCTTTCGATCTAGTTCACTTCGGTATTAAATTTTCAAAATAACTTAACCGAACGAGTAGAAAAACAAACGGAGTGTCGTACACTAAAACTCTCGATATCATTTAAGCGTGATTACGCCTCGTCTCTTCGTCTGTAAGATAATTCAGGTAGGTTTGCTGCGCATCCGGGTATAAAGTCGACAGCAGGTATGAAAAGGTTTCGTCTGCAATTTAGACGAGTGAAGACTGACTATAAATTAAATGCTTTCTACGTTAATAAGGTGGTGAAGATAAGATTAAAAGTCAACGGCTATGTAATGACGTATAAACTACTCCGTTCTAAAAGCATCATTTAATCCAGATGACGACAGCTCCGTAACATTTTAGTGTATTATATATATATATATATATATATATATATATATATATATATATATATATATATATATATATATATATATCGTGCATGATAACAATTCACGTATAATACTGAGTTTGGAGCAATGCACACGAAGTGTGTTCGTCAAAGAAACATATAATCCGAATAGAATTGAGCTTAATAATTCAGGAGTAGGAAGTCGAATAAAATGATGATGATGATGAATTGACGGAATCTATGAAATGTAAAGTATCACTGTTGTAGTAGTAATAACTCCACTTTTTCGCAATGAACTGCGGTCGTATACCTTTTCATATTGGCCAACACAATATTCGTATCGGAACAAAAGATATACTAGGATAATATTAACAATAGGTTAACAATAAACAATAATAGTAATAAATAACAATAATAGTAATAATAATAATAATAATGATAATGGGATATTCCGTCTAAAAGCAAGGACTGGCGCTATTCACGTTCCGTACATACTGTCTGTATCTGGTCGGAGTTACACTTTGTGTGTTCACCCATTTTACTCGATGCGTTTTAACCGCCGGACGGACATTATACCGATCGAATGCATTTATCTATGCAAAGCACGTGTAACTTTAATCTTAAATTTACGTTAATCAAATTTCGTTCCAAAATTTTATAACGTAATGGCCGACCTTCTCTATAGCTATCTGGGTTTCTACGTTTGATGATTACTTTAACTCGTAGGTTGCCGGTGTTTCAAGAAATGAAAACCGAATCCGAAATAATCGGTCGACCGTAGTATTCAGTTCGAAAAATGTAAATAAAGTACCCATCTTTCGTCACGGAGAGCTGATACGCGTCGGTGGCACGACCAGACATCTACAGAATTGGCGAAGGTGTCCCAGGACAAAGACGGAACAGCTTACAGTTCGGTCGAAAATACCGTAAAGAAAGAAGAAGACCCCTCTTTCTGACGCCCCTTGGGGGTATTGTCCAACAAAACCGAAATGTTCGGTGCGACATTTAAAATCAGCGAAATTTGTCATTCGTAAAATTCGGATGGCTTTGATTTTCTCAACTACTTCGAATTCATTTTCGTAATTTTACTTAAAACACATTTCAAGGTTCTTTTTTCAGCGGCTATACTTTTCCAAATAAAATTTTTAAACGATACCGTTAAAACTTACAGCCTGGATTATATTCGCTACCTGTCTACCTACATTTACAACGAACTGACTCGTAGATAGTTGAAAACATATCCTTGCCAATCCTTGAAGTCTACGGCTGCGTATTAGGTTTTCCTTATATGTATAAAGGAGTATTTTTCATATTCATAAAGTTTTCTAATCAGTCAAATCTGAGGTAAGTGTGTCTTCTTTTATTCCATCTGAAATTTCAATGTTCGATTCGTTTCGATAATATGAGATTCGCGTCAAAATTCTGCAAATTCATTACATCCTCGAAAATTATAATTTTTTGGTGCGCGGACGAATAAATGCAGGTCGAAATTTTTTACCTAATATACGAAATATTACCGCGTTGCCTTTTTCGTGCGGTTTTCTAATGATATCTTATCGCATTCTTAGCAGTTGGTTCAATTTTCTCATCTTTTTCTAAATCTACTTCCAAGAATGAAATCATCAAACTTGCTCTTTAAAATATATTATCTCTATCTTTCCAAAAAATATATGAACTCTCGGTATTCTATAATTTTTTCTACATAATGGAGTAGATACAACATGTAGGTTTCGGCGTATTGAATTGATGTGGTTGTATTTCAATTTCAAATACTTTTTCAAACTCTACAATCTATTCATACGAACAAGTTGTGTGTTCATTTACTACGTGTCGATATTTTCGATTCTAATTTAATATTATTATTTATGGGGCAAACATACGTAGCTAAAACGACGCTTGTGTGTTCAGTTTCTATCACTATTTTGATTTTATTTCCATACTGTATCGTATTGCGGATTACCATTACCATATCATCGTAGTGAAAAATGAAAACGAAAATTGCGCAGTTAACAACTTTTATAACTTAATTGCGAGTTTAATAAAATACGAAAACGTTGTTAATTGGTTTGGCAAAACTTCTTATTTATTAATTAATAACAATTTAATTGATTCAACCTGTGATAACTAAACAACGAATTGCGACTAAGATATAGAATAAATAATAACTTATATTACAAGAATGAAAATTATTCTTATGCTCGAAATAATTTAAAAAATAATCATCAAACATTTAAAGACGAACGTCTGCAAAAATTCGAATAAATAAACCGGCTAATTAAATTCAAAGTACGTAATTTGACGGTGACCCGTTGTTCTGCTTCAAGTTCTCCTATTTATAACTTGTAGATGGTTCGTTGTCGCCTAGGAGGAAATAAGGACGAATGAAACTATTATCATCATTCTCAAGTTCTCGAGTTCTCGGTTAATAGCAAGTAATAGATTGGACCATATTATTACTAACACAAATAAAACAATTACTAATAAGAAACTTCCAACACTGGTCGTACTTTTATCGGAATGATTAAACCCGTAGCTGCTGGAGGGTGACATCATTCGATGCATTTCTGCATTAAAATGAGCACCGAGTCCTATTTTCTTGTGTGTGTATATATATATATATATATATATAATTATTATTATTAAATTAGATTAACGCGCATATCGCTACTAACGCTAGAGGCATGAGAGGGAAAAGTATTAGATTGATTTTTAAGTAGGAAAATAATTAGGTTGGAGAGCGTGTCGATGTTGTCAACCAGAAGAAATGGAAGCGGAAGTTTCTACAGTGGAAGTACATTAGAGACAAATGACGAGGACATGATAAACGATAACACGCTGAGATGGATCATCCCGCTGCAAGAAGTGAAAATGTGTCATCTTTGTATGACCCAGTTGAATTCGTGTAATGACTGCGTCGTCTTTGTGGCATGTTTACATTCCACGATCGTATTGATGACTAATGATTGAAGGAACAGAACGACATTTTTCTTCCCATAGATTAAATAATTATTCCTCGATATGTGGCGCAAAATATGATAGAGGGACTGCGATGTTTGACGCAGGTAAAGAAATCGCTGCATCTTTGGCTGTTATATCAACCAGTTCATCGTCATGTAGTCTAATATGAGCTGAACCCAAATTGTAAAATTTTCGACTTCAAGGTATATTGCATGTAATGACAGGACTAGAGCATTGCAAAAGGGAATAACAAATAAAGAATATTCCATTTTTAATGACCGAGTAGTCAACAAAGGCATCATAGCTACACTCATCTGTGATGATGGTGGTATTACTGCTGCGAAGTGATGGCGATTAATTATGGCTTTTAAGATGTTTCAGAAGTGGGATTGAATTATTTCAGAGAATCTAGCGGTGTGTGTGGTAGAATTATATGATGGTGTGAAGTCGAACAGACTAGACCGTATAAAGAAATTAGCCAGCAAACTATTGC
Source organism: Coronaproctus castanopsis (assembly GCA_032883995.1). Taxonomy (NCBI): domain Eukaryota; kingdom Metazoa; phylum Arthropoda; class Insecta; order Hemiptera; family Monophlebidae; genus Coronaproctus; species Coronaproctus castanopsis. The sequence continues at coordinate 215,368,516 of CM065052.1, read as the reverse complement.
GGCGATAGTTTAGCGATCATTAATATGTTTCGTTTAGTAAACTACCGATTAGAGTTGTACAAAATGATCTTACGAGCTGAGTTGCGGATGATATTTAAGGTTTGGATATACTCTGATTTCCCGGTTGAATTGCGGCGTCATATTCATATTTCAAACGAATAATGCAACGATAGGTACGAAGTAAGGAAGTCCTTTCAGAGCCTTCGGAGGTTGTGCTAATTTTTTATTGCATATGATTTCTTGATGCGATGATATGTGTTTTCCAACATAGTTGTCTGTTCAGATGTAAGTCAAGGTATATTTCCAAACACGGCAGACACGTATTGCAGTAGACTCGGACAGGTCATTAGCTTGTCGGTACATTCGATAACGTAATGTTAATGTTCCTTAATTCACAATCACTGGTCAACTAGTTTATGAAATCTGATCACTGCCTAAACTTATATTATCTAACGTCTATGCCGTCGTATCGAATGAAACCTCGCAATTTCATATTACATAATAAACGTGGCCTCCGCTGTGTATAGATTATGAAATTTTAACTACTGCATCAACAGTTTACCCATCTCGTACTGGAGATATCGAATATATACATTTCTAATTTAGACAATATAAAATGTCCTTCCGAATTTTCATCGCCAATTTCTGTTCATACTCCTCGAATACTATCAATTTACATCCCATAAATACTCGTTCAATATACCGTATTCGTTGCATACGTAAGTAAACAACTAACCACTAAATTTCGTAAGATGATATAATTGCTTAACGTCCGTACTCCTGATAGTTGTTATACGCGACACGTATAATTGAATAAATGAAATAAACAAACTGAAACACAGCGTCGTAATTCATATTTTTTTAATAATCTAATACCCGTGGTGAAGCATTAGGATCGTTTTAAAATAAACCTCAACGATATGATAACCTTTAAAAACAATGAATACATTACAAAGTCTCAATTGAACCCCGTAAATATGCGAGTCTCTTCAAATGAAAAGAATAATTTAACAATGTGATTTAATTAGATCTCAATAATACTTGAAGAGTATAATTTAAGTCAAATCTCAATCCGCATATTATAAAAATTGTTGCGAGTTCTAACTAAATTACTCATCTGTATGAATCATTGGTCCACCGCTAGGTTCTTCCCAAACTTTTCCATTCGTTCCGGGTCCGAGCTTTTTGAATCCAGTTCTTCGCCGCTATCTAAGTTATATCGTTATACCAACGAGTTAACAGTTTTCCAATGTATCTTCCCTTACTCGTTTTATCTATCTATTATCTTTACTTATGTGCCCTGTCTAGGTCCACTTCAGTTTGGCCATCTATTCTACAACGTTGCGAAGTCTAGTCTTCTTTGGTATCGCAGTATTTCGCTTCCAATCTAACCGTCTTACATTTAATATTAATCCTTCCTGCGCTATTTGTGCCTCTATCGGAGTTTTAATATTTGTTTTTGTAAAAGTCTATATTATATGTAAAACTAACAAAACACGCTGATTATAAGTTACCTATTTAAAATCAGATTTTAACTAACAAAATTTTATACGTGTAGGTAAATAACTAAAATCAAATTAATTCATATATATATATATATATATATATATATATATATATATATATAATCGAATTGAGTATCGGTGCTATTGTATCGTGAACTATTTATTAACGAAGGACTTGTAGATATTTCCTTTAATTAATTACGGAAACTAGCGATATGTTACTTCGATATCATTTTCTGTGCATGATAGAAGTTCATCGAGAGAAATTAATTACAAGGCAACGAAAACCCAATTGTCCGTATTAAAGTTTCGACGTGGTTTAGTGTTACCATTTCAAAGAAGATACTATTATCACCCCTTCGCTAAGTTCATTATACGTTTCGAATAAGCGCGGATGGGTAGAATGTATTACCTTAAAAGCATTAAGTGTCTCAAGTCTTTAAACTTTCCTAACAGAATTCTGAATATAAATCAAAAATACTCGTTTCTCTCGAAATATTACTATATCATGGATTAATTATTGATTATCCAGATGGAAAAGGGACGATATAACGGAGTTGTAGTATATGGGAAACGAAGTAAGATAAGGGGTAAAACTTAGAACTTAACGACGCCACAGCAGAGCATTCCAAAGAAAACATTATCGTAATTACAGGGACTTTCTCTAAATTGCATACGGGAAAGACGATCATGTTAGAAATTATACTCAAATCGTAATCTATTCCTCTTCGATTAATCTTCTTAAAGAAATAGAATCGCGATAGTTTAGGAAGCTTGAAGTTGATAGTAATTTGCAGAGGTGTTCGACTAATGCTTTCAGAGTACATCAGTTCCCGATGATCCTTATGCTTCTTCTGTACTCGGTGAACGATATCCTCGTGAGAAATTAAAGATAGTTAGGAATTCCAAATAATGAATTTGTCGATTCGTTAGCTAAAAACACTTTTACACGTCCGATTACTAATACACCCATAAAAAGAAGATACATGGGCAGACATATAAACGCATACACGTGTAAATATGTACGTATTAGATAATAATCGAATATCGTATTTTGTAACATACGTGAGTTTAAACTTGCCGTGCGTATTTAATATTCTTCTTAAACGTATAAGAAATACTTACACATTACGAGTAGTTGAACTATGTTGCTTTTACCGTCTCCTTCGACGCTCGAAGCGCTACACGTATAATTGCCCGCCATTTGTCTTTTTATATGTTGCAATATTAAGGCCGCGTGATTGACTACGACGATACCTTGTTTACCGGTCGGAGGTATTAATACACCCTGCAAAAAATATAACACAAGTGCTTTTACGAATTTTCGTTATTTAACACTTTCAGTCACGATGTTGTACACAATATTTTTTTATTTTTTTATTTCTTTATTTATTTATTTATAATACTGCGAGCTGTCCACCAAGGACATTTAGCAGTACGTTTAAGAGAATTGAACATAAGGGGGACAAGTATCCAGCGATAACTACCCAATTACGACGACCCTAAACGAGATCCTGCGGTTTCTGACGTTTTACTCTCATTATGTCACCGGTGGTATCAAGCAATCCCCTGGAAAAAGTATTCGGGTGGCTATCGAGTCTTCTTGCGTGTCTTTTAGCGTGAACTTTTATGACCTCGGCTAATCTATAGGTAAATCTCGATGTAATGTTAGATTTATTACATACCAGGTTGGTTATCATCCGAAGAATTTTATTTTGTGACGTTTGTATTATTTTCAGTTTTTTTTTTCAGGTTTGATGATCTAGCACAACCACAATGTGACGTTTGTATTATTTTCAGTTTTTTTTTTCAGGTTTGATGATCTAGCACAACCACAAAGTTGCAGGTCCAGACAGGACTTAGAACCACCATATATATTAAATGTTTATTATCTGTCGTTAGCACACTGTTTCTCCCTATCAGCCAGTACATTTTTTAAACTAGAACATCTAATTCTTTTTTCTTCATCTGTATGTGATGTTTCCATTCGGCTATCCAGATGTAATCCTAAGTACTTGACCGTTGATCGCACTGACAGATCGGTGCTATTAATCCTGACGGATGGGGGTGTAACTTTTCTGTTGGTAAAATTGATATTGACAGATTTGTTTTCATTAATTCCAATTTTCCATTTTTTAAACCATATCTCCGCCTTAGTAAGAGCTTTCTGTAGGTTACGGCTAGCTATCTTCGGATCCGTGTGCGTTGAGAGCAGTGCAGTGTCATCCATAAATGTAGCCACCTGTACGTTTCCCATTGTAGGGAAATCAGCCGTGTATAACAAGTACAGCGTTTGGACCAGCACAGAACCTTACGCCTGCTAAAACAGGATGTATTTCTGAATAGGTGTGTTTGTAACGCACTTTAAAGTGCCGATTTTCTATGTATGATTTCAACAACGGGTAAAAATTTTTCGGCAATAGTCATTTCAATTTATATAATAGACTATCGTGCCAAACTTTATCGAAAGCTTGTTGAACATCGAGAAATGCCGCGGTACATACTTTTTTTTTCTAAGTTATATCCAATTACAATAAAACCACCCTATTTCATTGATTAGTGGTGGAATGGTGTTTTATAAAACCGAATTAATATTGCGGAATTATATAATTATAAGGCTGTAATCTTTTTAATATTACGGGACTCCAGGTTAACGACAACAAGCGGGGCTGAAAAAAGCACTGGAAAGTCGCAATGACATATTGGTCAACCGACACTTGTAAAATACCGGATTTGCCAGATTTTTTCATTACGAAAGGATCTGCTAGTTACTACTCAGAAATAAATTCTTCTTTCGATCTTTTTTTGAAACCAATCTTGTATCATTTCAACGTTTGGTGATTCAGTTATATGCCGAGAGGGCCGAAGATATATTTGAGTAACCACAAAACAGATTGGGAATCATTTAGAGAATACTTAGGTACCAATTTAAATCTAAAAATTCCGTTGAAAAGCGAAATTGACATGGAGAATGCCGTACGGTGTATCTAACTAGAGAGATACAAACAGCAGCCACGCTGAATACTCCGGTTGATATTTACGAAAAAAGTAATAATTATCGGCCATCAGTCCGAAAGCTAGTCTTGGAAAAGAGAAAGTTTAGACGAAGGTGGTTCCAAACAGGGCTGGGATAAAAAATTGTTCAACAATAAAGTAAAATAATTAAAAAAGTTATTAGCTTCGTAATCTTAACTTATCAAGTGTATAATGCTGAATCTTATAAATTTGAAATATATTCTAAAATGATATGTTCACACTGCCTCGGCATTTTAAGCTAGATCTCTTTTTGAATATTTCCAACAAACATTCCAAATTAATACACTTATATACTTTTTGATTGCGTAGAAAATGACTTGTCCATATGAAGCTGAAGCTGCTCGCACTAGGGAAATTCTTGAATTAATTGACGGAGAAGAAATGGAATGTGAAAATCGCGTAGAAGATGATAATACTAGTGATGAAGAAATTGATACAGTGGAAGTTCGTAAAGAAGATTCAGGAAGCGAGCAGTAATTGGAAGTTGAAAGTTACAGGCAAAACAAGAATATAATGAAAATAATAATTCCTTTTTTTTTACTTTGGGAAAGATATGACAAAGTGGAAAATACATTGCGGAACGAAAGCTGTTAAAACTAGATAAAAAAATATTGTCAAACAATTTCCTGGATGTTGCGCAACTGTTGAAAACTTTGAAAATCCAGTTGAAATTTGGAAAAAGTATTTTGATGAATCCATGGTAGAAACGATCGTTAGATACACAAATCAGCATATAACACAAAAAGCTACCTTTCATTATAAATAGTAGTCATACTAGTCTTACAGGTCATTATGAAGTTGAAGCTGTCATTCTGTCATTGGAATTTTGATTTTAAGTGGTGTAAAAAAGTGCAATCGTCTGATTGCTGATGAGCTATTCGCAACTGATGGAAGTTCTCAGGAAATATTTCGTTTATTAATTTCTCTACAACGATTTTAATTCATCATGCAACATATGAGATTTGATGATATAATAACAAGAGAACAGAACAAAGCTACTTGCTCCAATTAGAGAATTTTTCGACCCTTTTGTAAGGAACTGCAAAATGCATTACAGCATGTCACAGTTTTGTACCGTTGAAGTTCATGTTGGTAAACAACCAGATGGACCGTATAAATCAATTAATTCTGGTTTGGCAGTTGTTGAAATAGTGTGTCAATCAATAAGTGGCACTGACAGGAATGTAACCACTGATAATTGGTTCACCAGTGTAGAACTTTGTGAACAGCTAAGCACAACATTACTCTTTTGGGTACTATAAGAAAAAATAAACGACAACTTCCTAAAGAGTTTGTTCAACAATTATCAAGACCTATACCCTCTACAATATTTGGTTTTCGGAAAAATTATACATTAGTATCACACATTCCAAAAAAAAAAGGAAAGAATGTATTACTCATTAGCTCTATGTATGACGATGACAATATAGATGAAATGACGGGAAAGCCAGAAATGATAACAGCATATAATAGCACAAAGATTAGTGTTGATACCGTTGATCAGCTCAGTTCCAATTACAATTGTGCCAGAAATACTGCACGTTGGTCCATGGTAATATTTTTCGGTTTGATTAACATTTCCGGAATAAATTCTCAGATTGTTTTTCGTTATAACAAGCAAACAGTGGAAACGATCAGAAGGAAATTTTTAACAGAATTAGCCACTGGGTTGATGAAAAAGCATGCAATTAAAAGGACAGCGATGATGAACATCCCAAGGCTAATAAGAGAACGACTTCAAGAAATATATTCCATTCGAGAAAATTCTGGAAATAATTTCAATGAACCAGCTTCTAGTTCTTGAAGGTGTAGAAAGTGCACGTCAAAGAAAAACAGGAAGACAAAGTACTTTTGTTTAATATGCCATAAATATCTGCGTCTCGAGCATGCAAGCATAATCTGCAAAGAATGTGTTAATATGTAAACTACTTATGCTATTTTTATTTTGAAATAAAAATCGCTGTAATTGTCATTACATTTTTTGTTGCTGTAATTAATAAATTTCAATTATCGATTTATATATGGAATTTTATTTGTAGGTTGTATTTTTGGGGGAATTTTGTTACAACAATCTAGTAATATTTTGTATTTGAATGATTAGTTTAATCATATGTTCTGTGTATTATATGTAATTTTATACATGTATGTTTAATTTTTAGGTTTTATGGTACAATTTTAACATTTATTTCAATTGTTTTGTACCCGTTCGGAAATTCGCGAGTGTTATTATAAATAGTTTTTGTGTTGTCCTATAATTTTTTAATCTCATTTTTGATTTTATATAGGTTATGGTGAATTAAACTTATTAATCTACACATTTATAATAATCAAGTGTTGAATAATTTATATATTGCAAATTTCCATATAAAATCCACTTTAATTTGCAGGGTGACCGACCTCATTAAACATATAACCTAATTCCACCTAACTAACGGAGGGTTAAATGTACCCTGAATTTGAAACACTTTCATCTTTACGTGTACCTTCCGTGACATTCCGGCGTCCAAGTGCATTCCGAGATATGAGGAATAGGCCGATTACCAAGATATACACATACTGTCTGCATGCCTTAGCCTATAAAGAACGTGGACTAATTTCGTTTTATTTAGTTGTATCTTTCGGTCCCCGGTAAATTTTCTAATCAGATTTAAATTCTGTTTTTAGCATTTTCCTCGCTAAGATCAGTACTGACGGCTAATATTGCGGTGTCGTCTGCGAATGTTGCCGTTTTGACGTTATCAGACGTTAGTAGATCGCGCGTGTATAGGATGTACTCATAGGCACACGAAACTACCTCTGGATCAAAACAGTCGACGTAATTTTCCAGACGGTTGTTGGCTTAATTTAAATGTATGTCCCTCTTGCCACATTGTGTTTATATAAATATATATATATTTTTAAAATTAAGACGTTACACGTCAACCGGGAAATATGTAATTTCGTCAGCGTTAAAATTTCACTTACTACGGACATGGTAACGTAAAATAAATTTAGAAAACGCGTCGCGATATTCGTTAAACTGAACAATTTTTTCAGTGTGTACAATTTGTAACGTTTTGGGATTAGAGTTAAAACGAATTCAATCCAGTATTGACGTATATGAACAGACTTGGTATCAATCGACTGAAACACTTCGAACGTATTTAAATGAAAGGCACGCGTCAAATACGACTAACGTGTATATCCCATACGAACAGACGTTCCTCAGGGAGATATTCGCTTTTTCACCGTATCTACGGCGCAACGAGGATATTCTCGTATATCAGTGTGTCACTTTGTTTTAGTGGTTACATTTGTTCGAATTCGGAAAAAAATAAAAATAACTAATGAAATAGCATTATACGAATTACAGAGAATCGAAATGAACCAGGATAAATCGTTAGTTTTCGAAGTAAAGAAATTTAATTGTGAAAATGAAATAATCGACAAAAGTCAATATAGACGGTTAGAAAAAAAGACGGCAGAAGTATACAAGCGGTCACCGAGATAAAGGGCAATACTTGAACATTACCGAAGCATTTGACGGCTTAAACATTAAATTATCGCTGTTATTAGAAGAGTTGCGACTAGATAAAAGTTTATTAAACGCACTAAATTATAGATATACGTTTACAAAATATCGGTATGTAGAAAAACATCCGTTGGTAACAAGGGCGCTGCAAGGATCTTAGGACCATACTGAACGGAACGTAGTATTATCGACAATGAATTAAACTAGCGACAAACGTTAAAATCGTCACATTCGATAATAACAGATATTAGTAGTGTGTACAAGGAAGTCGAAACGTTTTTTAAATAACTTAAATATCAACATAAATATAAATAAATTATTTTTAATATCCAAAAAAACAAAAACAAAAAACGCAATAAGATATTAATATTCGGCGCGTGATATATAAATATTTTTGGGCGTTTAATTAGTTCATTAATTAATTCTTTAAATTACCACCGCGATGCCAATTGACTCATCGTACAATTTGCTTAATAGCGAGTTTATAATAATTAACAAACGTTCTACAGATGGACACGTTTAAACCATTTACATGTTTAACCATATAATTTAATATTTCAAACGTTCTCCCTGGCTGTAAGGATATTCAAATATAGAAAATGACGAACCAGAATTCACTCATGGTACAAGATAAAATTTTAAATCGTTCCGAATATATATATATATATATATATATATATATATATATATATATATATATATATATGTATATGTATGTATGTATGTATATATATATTACTAGCAAAAGGAATAAATGATGGAGCGTATTCATGATTACGGAACAAAATTATTTGAATAAAAATACCAATTAAATTACCTCCCGTTGTTTTTAGTAATTTTGCGCAAATCCCAGCTTCCTTAATGTCTACATATGTATCTCTATTTCGTGACGTGGTTACTAATCTTTCACTATTTATTATTAACCATATATATATATATATATAACATATAATATCAGACAGATATATATATATAATATCTATATATACGTATATATTATACATGTGTCTTTAGTACCGCTCCTTTTGTTGATAATAGTTACGATTTAAAATGGTCTCGGAATTAGGGAGCTGTTTAATTAACTTACACGAGTTTTAAGAACCAAAATCGTAAGTTAGTTTTTTAAGAAGTTTTTATCTTGGTCACGCTGTTAGAACAGATATCAACACGCTAGCCAACGTTAGAATTATTAAATAAATGAAATTAGATTTATTTTATGGTGTTATAATTATTATTAGTAACAGTAATAAGGTTATCATTTATTATGGTATACCGTGTACCGTTTATACTTTTGACTTGTGTAAAAATTAATTCTTAATAATTTGTTCAATTTTACACGATTATATCGTGTAATAATTTATACGTTACATCATCGCACTGGTTATTCCGTCTTTTTTGCCGGATATTTAAAATAATTTAATGTGTATTTTTTTTTTAATTTTTAACATTTGGGCGGTTTCCATATTATATGTTAACGTTAAATGTCTGATTAAACTGTTTGACCGATCTGTTGTAGTCAAGGCAGATTGATACATGCTTAAGTCAGTTGGTAGAACCGCAGTGACAACTGGAGCTGTAACCGTCGACACAGTCAGACGGTAGTTTTCTCCGAATTTTTTAGAATTTTATTCCTCGCTGGATCAGTATAAATAGTCGAACGGTAATTAAATGACACCGTTACACACTATTATTCCGCTATTACAATTTACACCCGCCAAGTTAAGTTGGATTTTTAATAAAGTAAATCTATTTTAAGCTGAATTATTATTCGCAGATATTTAAAATTCTTTACAATCGGAATCGGTTTATCGCGTAACAATTTACAAATGTGCCAAGTTTGTTAATATTTCCAGTGGTTTGCTTATCGCCAATCATCGTCATTTCGGTTTTTTCCAATTGAAAATTCAAGACCACAATGCCGAAAAAGTTTTTCCACAAATAACTCTCTAGTGTTTTGTCAATTTAACAATAGAATATAAATCAGTCGTAATTCTGACAAATTCTGCATCGTATTTATTACAAAAGATTTCCATTTTTTCGTGTACATATATGAGTATAATATATTCCACCGTGTTGGACCGCGGAAACCTGAGGCACTCCTTCGCATGATAAACTGCGCTCAATAATAAAACTTCCGCATTTAATCACCGCAGTTCTGTTTCGTTAGGTGCAGTCGTAAATTGGTTTAATTTTTTCGATTATTTTAGAGTGTTTGCAATCGTCAAATGCACCTTTTACAATAAAAGTAATTACAACACTGAATAAATGTTTTGATTGTGCTGACTAGATGGTATGGTAAAGTTTTCTAACAGCCCATTTCTGTCGAACGTGAACGTCTAAAACCGAACTGATTATTACTTCGTTTATTCGTAAAATAAACCGAAAATCAGTGCATGCACATTCGCACTCTCACACACATGCCGTGTTGTTAAAATTTATTACATTCCGTCCAGCGGTTGCTTGTCGACGGATTTATATCGATTCATTCACTTTCTTTCGTATTCAATCTGTGCAAAATGTACAATTTGTCTTATAATCTATTTATTTTATAATCTTATTTTAGTCATGTACAATTTGTCTTATATTAATTTTATATTGTTCCTTCATTCACACACGCACACATCTTTATTCCTTAGTCACTCGCATGTACACTACAATTACTCATACATTTGTTTTTCTTAGTTTATCTCAGTTTAATTATTTTGTTTTCTTCGATGTATTTAGTTTAACGCCACATATTTCTCCATTATTTTCGCCAGCACCGTATTTATAGAGATTAGTCTGTAGTTAGAATAATCATTATGATTTCCCTTTTTATAAATTGGTCTTATCAATGATATTTTTCAATCAGGTGGTATTGTACTTTCATTGAATGTTCGGTTTATTAACATTTGTGACTGCTTCTACGATTTTATTTTTCATATTTTTAACATCTTAGTAATTTTACGTGAATTACTTTTTCCAATAATTTTTCAATACTGTTTAAAAGTGCTATAGGACGGTTACCGCTACACAATGAAAGGCGTTTCCTCGGTTTATTTATTAGTTTAATTTTGTCCGTTTTCCGAATGTCAGGAAATTCTTGGATGTAACGATTGGAAATAATTTGAAATTTTACGATCAGTTGCGTAACGAAAAGTGTTAATTAAATTTTTATCACTATTTAATAAACTTAAAAACTGGTGTCAGATATAACGACTGATAAAAATGTTTGTCGAAAGTAAACTAAAAATACAGGTACAACACCGCAAATAGTTTATTAGATACTAAATTTTGTTTTTTAGTATACACTTTTGGTATTTTTTACATTTTTGGGTCACGAGTATATTTTTCATGCATATATGCGTTTATGTTTTCAGACTTATATTAAGAAATTATAAGTATTCATATAAACATAATGTAAATGAGTATTCACTTTTGTGCAATAATACGAAACAAAGCAGCGAGTACTAATAATGGTGTAGTCATCGATAAATATAGAGAATTAAATAGGGTATATACCTTCGATAATAAAGATGTCCAACAGATCGAGACTTAACATCGTTATACTAGCAATAGCTTCATAGCGTTCTAATTCTACTGTCTAAGGTTTTTTCCTTTTAGAGTAGTTAATCGCGCAGCCCACTAAGTATTTTTAGCGTTAAAATCGTATAACGAACCGATCGCGCGTAGAATTGATCACTAGTGTCGTACCTTGTATCTTGTAGAGCGGTAAACTGTTTCTGGATTCGGAGAACCATTGCTTTCTTTTACCGAAATATATAAGATTTACTATAACTCTTCAGCGTGCTATGGGGTTTAATAATAATGACTGTTCCTCCGTGAGATTTTAATCTGGTACGCTGTATCATAAACCATATACTACAGTATGGCGATATATTATTTTTCTGTGAAATGGGCTACTCCAGTTTACGTTGGATTAATTTATAAGTGCTATTTTATAATGTGAGATGTTTATAGTGTTTTAGTCGTTTTCTTTTCTGTTAATAATGACTTACACGACGCTGATATTACAGTATTTATCTTTGCAGTTTTTGTTGTTGTATCGTTTCTTTTTATAGTTCCCCACTTTCACTAAGGAATGCATTTCAGATATATTCAATGTTGTCGTTGTTTTCACATTGATTACTGGAATCATTTGAAGCAGTTGCACGAGCGTGTGTTGCGGTTTTGGTGTTTTACATTCGCAGACGTTGGGTGATTTATTATCGCCGAAGAATCATTTAGAGATGGGGGAATATCAGTTAGGTAGAGGTATGTTTGTAGCTTTAGGTATTCCAAATTTTTCTCTATTTCGGAACTCTCGCAATTACGGTTGTGCGCAATGTCACTTTCAATATATATGAACCCTCAACCTCTATCCTAATATTTGGAAGTGTTGTAAATATCTTTATTAGTGGTTTTAGGCTTCGGATCTTTCTTTAGTAACTCTGTGTTTAGCATTTATAATATCAGCAGCCACGGCAGTTTTAATTTGTTCTGTTTCAAAAGTGTGATCTAGATTTCATATTACGAATTACGTTAAATTTTTGAAAAATTAGCGAAAAAATATTTTTTATTAATTAAATAATAATTTTAAAATTTTTATACCGATATAAAAAGTTAATTAAGTTACTTACGTTATGCCACCATTCTACTTTGTATGCTGCTGGATTTGCTACAACTTTACATTCGAAATAGACGTCGTCACCTTCTTCGATGTCTTCGGGATTCATGTTCCGGCCGAGATACAACTTCAAAGATGGCGGAACTGCAAAAAAGTTTATTTACGTTTACAATATCGGACGACAAACAGCAGCGTAATCGAGTGTTCGTAATAGATATATTGTTTTTTTTTTTCATCCGGACGTGAAATTACGCGTCCTTTAATTCCAGAATTAAAACATTCCGAAAACGCGAGCGATAATTTGCCTGCTCTCGATTTTATAACGCGCAAAATGCGAAAAACTATAACCGGCTTCTCATCTTTTATTCGATGAATTCCGACGATAAAACTTTATTCGTCCCCCGACTGGCAAATTTCCAAACCAGAATATATCGTTCCTATCCCTGCAAGTTTTCCCGTTTGAAGGTTAGTCTTGTTCATTACTTGTTCCCATTTAAGGTGATTGTGATGTAGAGTCACCTTCGACGTTTAATGCGTACAACGTAGTTTGATATTAATTTTTATTCGTTATTACTTTTATATTCATATTGGATGCCAATATTCATATTGAATTATAACCTTGTTTTATGATTAATATTATTTAGTTTTATTTTATTTTACACGTTTACAAACTTGTTCGAATACTTACCCGATGGTAGAATATGAATTCCTTCATCCCTTTTTTCATCGCAATTAGTTAATTATAGCGTGGAGGTGTCTCATATTTTTTGTTATTTTATTTTTTTAGGATCTAAGGGTGGATTAGTGGGTAAAAATCCCGCACAAACTGATTTTTTGTAATTTAACAGCATTTTTCCAGTGCAAGTGCTGCTGTGAAAAATATATGTTATTGACATATTTATACATCAGTGCCTTTTGAAGATTTTTCCTCCTCCCGCTTAAAAAAAAAACATCATTGATATCGTTGAAGGTTTTTTTTTTTTTATTTTTAGGTGTTCCCGCGACCTTTGGCAACATTAATATCGATTTGAAAAATGTCTCAATATACTTCACGACCGCGAAAATCTCGCATCTTATATTTCTAACTCGAATTTGAACTTTTACTCTTATAGCTGCCACTCCAAACACGAAATTACCTATATCGGTGGATCTGCACTCGGATATATTTGATTTAATACATTTTGTTCGATTTCAACCTGAACTCCGTTATCCGCTCGTAATTGTTTTTAAATAAAAGCAACAACCAGTATCTGAAACTAAACTGGAAGTAAACAAATGAAACAGATCAACACGAAGCGAAGGAAAATCTGGCACAAGGAAATATGGAAAAATAGAAATAATTCGGAAATGTATACGAACATAGTGAAGTGATAACGTGAAAAAAAAAGAAGAACAAAACGTCAAAAAAAAAAAATTTTAAAGTACTTCGATAGAAACCCTAAAAACGTAATTCGCGGTGTTTTCAAGAAGTTAATGAACTAGGAGAAAACTAATATTACGGAGGATAACGTTATGAATATGGAAACCGATTTAGAAGTAAAGAAAAGACAAAGAATAGCGATGAAGAAATACCGCAGTGAAGCGAAGAGGAAGAAACAACCACCGTGGAGATATTTTACTCCGCACAATAGCAATAATAATACATTTTGATTGTATATAGGCTCAGCACGCCGCTATTTTAAAAAGAATGTTTTAACACAATTTTAGATAATAATCCATTCGTGTAGTCCACTGAAGAAGTATCGCTAGTTCCGCGTAACAAATCTTGTCGCCTCGACTATGCGATATTTCATGTTCGTTACACGTTAGGAGAATTTTAAACATTATTCATCACTCTTAGTTACGCCGGGTAACATATAAACTTGGATCACGTGAAATAAATGGAGTAAAATTTCTGGCCGAACGAGAGATATAAATTGATTTGGAAACTGATTAAATAAAACTTCGGTCTATCCGGATATTTTCATTTCCTTCGAGATAAATTTCTACCCTTATACGTGATATATTATATATATATATTTTTTTTTTTTTATAGTGCAGTTTATAGCTTTTTACTTTCTAATCCGGCTTCTTTGAAATATTAAAATAATCAGTTATTCGACAACATTTTAACGGCAATAACTTCCCCAAATTCGAAGTCAATCACTCAACAACGCAGTGTTGCCTCCGTGGAAAGACAACACGGTTCGGCTGGACAATCAACAGACTATGGAGAGAAAACCTACTCGTCGAAGAAATCAAGAAAGGATTAATCTACCATGTTCTACACGGACGCATCTCCGTTCAATGGATTTGTCTGCTGCTCAATTGTCAGAGATGAAGCAATATCATCATTCATATCACACAATGGGTAATTTTGGTTATTAGACTTAAGCCCAATTATTAAAAAGAAAAATGAAATAAAATTCAATATTCGCTGCCGCAGACGTTCTTCGTCATTTTAGCTAAATGATATACGCTTTATCTCGCTATGTAATCCCTAATGAGCTCCGATGCTGATCAGCCTTCAACTATATATTCTGACTCCCTTCTAGCACTCCGCACTCTCTGAGATGTTTTCAACCATGATCAGCAGCCCATAGCCTAGAAAGTGATATCCTGGCGGGGTTGAGTCAGAAAGTGGCATTTCTGTTGATCCCAGGTAAAGCGGCTAGGGAAGCTGCTACGTTCTTACTGGTACGAAACAACAAACTACAGCAAATTAAACAGTCGATCGATTCATGGATAACTTCGCTTCTAAACCGCACAGACGATGTGATCATCACCAGATTGCGCCTGGGCTATACGCATCTCACTCATATCTATCTTATTAATAAAACTTTGGTTCCACTGGGTTCCGGCTATGACGTTATCCTGTCCATTTCTCATATTCTAGTTCACTATACGCCGTACTACTTGTTCAGAGCGTCTCCTAATATTCCTCCTTCGGTTCATCGCCCCTCTTCAAAGATGACCATGTTTCATCGTCGAATCTAAGCACCTTCCTCCATCGGTCCAGTCTCTATTTCTCAATTCAATCCTTTTTTACTATCGGCTGTACACGGCGCGTTAAGTTAACTTAATAATTAATTTTTTTGGGTGGGGGTAAATTAGTTCCGTCAAATATTCATTATGTCTCACAGTTGGCCCATTCATTTTTGTTTTTCCTTTAATTCAATTTTCCTAATAAGCTTCCGTTTTCACGAATTAATCTAAATATTTATTTGTTAATAATTTTCTCTGTCTATTCCTTTCGTTCTTCTCCAAAACCAGGTTTCGAACACCACCAACAAGCTTTGCTTCTTTTTATCTACCATCTAATTCTCCGACGCATAAAATAAAACACTCCCTACGAATGTTTCAATCAGTTTATATTTCTATACGTTTATGTTAATAATCTTTTCATATTCGCCAATCCTATCCTTTCTTTTATACCTGATGTACTCTGTTTTCTTAACATTCCATCTATTCATTTTATTATTAAAATTACTGGTAAAATGTTATGTATTCTCGGTACTGTTGTATGAAAGTTGGACGAATGTGTTAGAGAAAAGATTAGACGTCTTTGAAATGCGGCTATATCGCAGAATTCTTAAAGTAAAATGAACTGACAAGGTAGGATGAAATATTAAGCCGTTTAAATAAAAGCAGGGAAATAGTAAAAGAAGTCAAACATCCAAAACTGAAATACCTTCGACATATAATGCGCCACTAGAAACGAAATAATACATTACATATATTCATTTACAAGGGAAGAACCACCACCAAGAATAAGAAGAATAACATGGGTGCAAAACTTCGCGCAGTGGTGCAACGCGGGTACAGTTGAACTGTTCTGGAATGCATCGGATAGAATAACATTTGGAAAAATATTAGCCGATATACATAATAATAATAATAATATTGATGTTTTATAGAGCCGGATACTACTGCCATCCTCAACGATAATTAAGTCAGTTTCTTTGATTCGTATTTTATATACACTCTTTCAGATCGCCTAAACACCTCGGTGAATCTAGTGTGTGAATTGATGCGTGATTAACACGAATAGATTATATTTACACGGTGAACGTGTATATATATATATATATATATATATATATATATATGTGTGTGTGTGTGGTGTGTCTATGCGTGTGTAACTGTTTGTAGATTCCCATGTATAGTGCTGTTTTTCACAGGGATAAGTTCGAACTTAAATATATCGTATATATCGACAAAGTTCTGAGTAATAAATTATTCTCGTTCCGGTTATTAGTTACGTCACGATGTTTTAGTTCTATTAAAGTAATTAACCGGATAGACGGACAACCGATTTTCTCGTAGACAAATGAACCTGCAAAAGGACAAAATGCACGCAAAACAACCATACGTCATACGGACGACAAATGATTATGAAATTTACTATCGTTCCGTCGTAAGCTCAGTACGTGCACGAAGAAACTTAAGTTCACCTAGACAAAATTACAAAATACTAACACATACATACACGCACATGCATAAACACACGAACGTTAAATGTAAATAGTGAAACAGAGAGAGAAGAATCAATACAAACAAATGTATATATATATATATATATATGTGTGTGTGTAAAAGAAATTAATAAACAGGTCAAGCTAAAAGTAAAAAGAATGATAACAGGAATGACCGTCAGCCGTACGAAAGAATGATGTAGAATATAGACGGCGTCATTTGTATATAAGATTTTAAAGAAATTGATAATCATATAAAACTTTTTTTCACGCGTAATGCATAAATTGTTCATCAATGACGTATTATATATATATATATATATATATATATATATATATATATATATATATATATATATATAATCTCTAAGCAATAGTTATGACCGAAATTAAAAGTTTTCATTGTATAATTAAGCACACGAAGATAAATATTTTAACAATTATTATTATAAAACATGATACACCACGTTATATTATATATATAATGATATTATATATAATTATTATTGTTTTATTATCACTAAACAGACTTTCATATCCGAGTTAGTCATTTGCGATGAACTCTCACGTATAATACACGCCTTGCTTTATATTTCCAGATAAATCCACAGACTGAATAGTCGCAGCGGCTTTCTAATCAAATATTGACGGCATTCTACTAATTTGTTCACGTAGGTGTTCTATTTCTCCGGGAAGCCTTCTCATATGAGTCCATATTTATGCATAATTTTCTCCAGTCCGTTCGCACGTTATTATATGTTCGAAAAATCATAGCGTGCGTTTTTTAATAGTTGGTCTCTGTCTGGGTCCGATTTTAAGTTCTCTTAAAACGGTATCATTTGTTCCGTTCATGGAATCTAGAATTTTCATCGATCTCATTCCTCATCGAATTTGTTAATCGTTCACGTTTCAGAACCGTATATCGCAATAGGGAAAACCAAAGACGTTTTGTTATTTTAGTGATCTTACTGAGTTTCTCAATGCCGGTGTTTGCTAATGTCAGCAGTCCCTTAACCATTTTTAGATGCGTATATCCTCACAAATGAATAAAATTTCTCTATCTCGTAATATAGCCAAGGGTTATTGTATTCTGTTTTCTTTATCAATGATCAACATCGAACATTTTTTCAGTGCCAGACCTGTTTCGCGACTCGCTGCCCCCATTCTTGATACTGGTTGAAGCATTACTTGCTCTATACTAGCGAGTAATAACGTGTCATCAGCAAATCCCATATTACTAATTTTTCCTCCTCAAATAGAATATATTCGTTCTTGCTGACTAACCACTAATTTTCTTATAATTTATTCTCAACGGATGTTGAATACAATCGGTTTTTATTATTATCGTATCAATTACGCGCTTATTAAGAGATATCCTGCATTATAAATTTACGTTCGACAGCCAGTCTTCTGCGAATTGATAAAGTGCGACATCGTTTGGATCTCGTACCAGTTGCACAGCTCCGTTTCCGACAGTTTCGATTTGTTTATTAAATATTTCCTACAACCCTGGTTGATTCTGACGCGATTTAAATTGCACCGTGTTTTTCTGTTGAGACCAAATCCTGGCACCCTGCTAATCGGATTTGATATTAGTTGTCCGTTTGTTTGAGTCTGCTTAACCCATATTTCCTTCCATTTCTTAGCTGCGTCGTCACTACTCTGTAGCTTGTTAGCCGTCAGACATGTGCTGGTTTCCTGCTGCAGAAATGTAGGTGGGGGATCTTTGATACATTTTGCTACGGTGAGAGTGCGTACTGTTGTATTTAGCCCATTCTTGTTTGAATGTTTCTTCTCTGCGGATGTGTGGTGGAAATATATTTTTTCAACACAGTAAGCCACATAGTAGGAGTAGATTTTAGCGTACCGGTTATTAAGCATAGTGCTACGTTCAGTTGTAAACTGGCCAACAATATTCTGCAACTGAAAACACTAGCGCCAGTGTTGCAGTCCTGATGAGTTCTGTCTCTGTTCCCCAAACTGTACCTGCAAGACGAGCGATAAAGTTTACTTTTGTCTTCACTTTTTGAGGATACAATCGGTGATATACAGCAGTCTTGTCGTACACCCTTTCTTGCTGAAAACTATTCCGATTATTCATTCTCTGGTTTAATATAGTCTTTATTATTGAAGTAGAATTTTTGTATACGAACAATTAGACGTATCGATGTACCCACTTCTAACCATATTTGCCGCATTTTAGTTCACTTATTCTCGAATGCTTTCTGATAGTCCGCGAAACAAACCAGCGCCGAATTCATTACACTGTTCAATTACTTGTTTTATATTTAACAGCTGTTCGCGGATGTCTCTGCTCAGTAAAACCTCCGCTTGTTCTTTTAGTATTTGTGATAGGAGATAGTGTTTGAGCCACTCTCCTGTTACATAGAGTAATATTTCACTGAAATGACAGATGAACCCCATTATGCGGTTGTTTCCACATTACTCGCTGGAGCCCTTTTTTGTGTTTTGGTATATATACTAATTTTGTCCACTCATCGGGCCTGTAGCCAGTTTCCATTATTTTCCGATAGATCTTGTACAACGTGTATATTCCGAGTTTTTTCATTGCTTTCAACATTCTGCTGTTATATCATCTGCGGCAGCAAATTGTTGTATTTTATCCAGCTGGAAGTTTTGTATTAATATCCAATTGTGGCGCTATGTCTCCACTGTTTGTGACTTTACTGTTATTTTCGTTAAATTTTGGTCTCTTATTGTGTTACTACCCATTTAATTTTCTTATATAGGTCACAACTATTTGCGTGTTCTATTTCCTCACAAATTCCTACTATATAATTATTTGTATCCTTTGTATTGATATATTTATTAATTAAGATTTTTCATATGTTTTCGAGTCTACCGTGTTATTAATTTCTCCTTTTTTTATTTCGTGCTCATACAGCACACTGTGAGGCGAGTCAGCGAGCTTAAAATTTAGTAAATAGGATTCAGACTGAATTATAAAAATGTATTCTGTTATTTTTGTTTTTACTCCTTTTAAATACGTTTGACAGGAAATTTTCCTGCCAGTGCCATCCATGCCCGAACGCCTCCTACGCTTGACCACATGCACTTGATTTAGCTGAAAATTTTATTCAGTTTGTAAAAAAAGGTATTTTTTTTGTTTACGGACGACAAATTACTTCTAGTCCCTGCTTACTTATAATTGCCCTACCAATCAGATATTTTTTTTTTTTTTTTTTTTTTTTATGATTTATAATACTGCGAGCTGTCCACCAAGGGCATTTAGCAGTACGTTTAAAAGAATTGAGCATGAGGGGACAAGTATCCAGCGATACCTACCCGATTACGACGACCCTAAACGAGATCCTGCGGTTTCTGACGTTTTAGTCTCCTTATGTCACCGGTGGTATCAAGCAATCCCCTAGCAAAAGTATTCGGGTGGCTATCAAGTCTTCTTGCGTGTCTTTTAGCGTGAACTTTTATGACCTCGGCCACATAATCTATACCTAAATCTCGATGCAGCGTTAGATTTGTTACATACCAGGGTGCTTTGGTTATCATCCGAAGAATTTTATTTTGTGACGTTTGTATTATTTTCAGGTTTGATGGTCTAGCACAACCCCAAAGTTGCACCCCATAGGTCCAGACAGGCCTTAGAACCACCGTATATATTAAATGTTTATTATCTGTCGTTAGTACACTGTTTCTCCCTATCAGCCAGTACATTTTTTTAACTCGAATATCTGATTCTTTTTTCTTCATCTGTATGTGATGTTCCAATCAGATATGAATAGATATGAATACAACTTCACATGTTGTTTAACGTTTAATTTTGTTCGGGAAATACACTTTTAAATGCAAATCACATGCTACTGTCGAATTTTTTTCCGGAGTTATAACCAAAAATGCCTGAGTTCTGACAAATATCGGGGTGGCTGCACCTCAATGTTACTTTCGAAATG
This sequence comes from Coronaproctus castanopsis, assembly GCA_032883995.1. Taxonomy (NCBI): domain Eukaryota; kingdom Metazoa; phylum Arthropoda; class Insecta; order Hemiptera; family Monophlebidae; genus Coronaproctus; species Coronaproctus castanopsis. Next base: position 215,347,475 of record CM065052.1, on the reverse strand, counting down.
ATCATTTCCATAAAATAATCCTTTAACAGATTAAAAAATATTTACGGAAGATCCAACATCTCGAATGGGAGCTTGTAACATTCGACGGTTAACACGGTTGAGCTGAAACTTTCAACGTGCATTTAGAAACGTATCGAGAAAATGACAAAGAAAAAAAAATCGAAATTTTTAAAAATTTAGGCGGGAATGCGTTTACTCGAGGTCAGGGTCTAAAATTTCGAAATTCGTAATTTTCATACGTTGTATTTTAATATGCATTTATAAAATTTCATCCAAATTGTTACGAATCGTTTCTGACGTGCCCGAAATAAACAAGAATTAAAATATATTAATTTTCATTCCATCGGACATAAGTTTTAAGTTTTATAACGACAACCAAGCGATTATAGAATAACTTTACACGCACGCACACATATATCATATTACTTTTGACGCACCCTATTATATATATATCTATATATATATATAGATATATATATATATATATATATATATATATATATATATATATATATATATATATATTAATAATTGTCGCAGTGGCAGAGTGCTCGACTGTCAACTCGACGGTCAGGAGTTCGAAACCAGCATGTATCATAGAAAGTTTTTCATAATTATTTAATTCTTATTTATCACGCAGAAGGCAGTGACACCCCACTCCGTATAACATCATATGCGCGCGCATCTGCGTCGCATATAAATAGGGTCTTGAATGCTAGTCCATTTTGTACGTAAAAATAGACGTACAATAGCTAATCATGACATTCGGCAGCGAACAATACAACGATGATGATAATGATGATGATATAGTGTATCAGCCCGTAGGCTGATACACTATGTATCAATCGCTTCTTTCCAAGCCTGTCACAAGTTTTCTTCTTTAATTCTGGATAAATCGGTATTCCATTTTCTTTTAGGTCTATGTCGGAGAATGTTGTTTACGGTTTTCCACGTTTATACATCTATTTTCATTTAACGTCTCTAGAACTTTCTCTACCCAATTAATTTTCTGTAGACGCCGCCAACATCACATTTCACAAATTTGTAATTTGTTTCGCTCACTCTTTGCGCTTCATTAGCTATGGTTCTGCACTATAGAGTGCCAGTGACCATACCAAAGTTTTAACCATGTTTTTGCGTACGCTAACGGACAGTTTTTTTTTAAGTGTCTATTACAGGGCACGTCCACGGGGTGAAAATGGTGAAAATGTCTCTAGATATAGTGGTTTAGCTGCGAATAAGTCCAGAATGCTTAACTCGACCAATAAGCAAGGGCGGCTATTGACGGAAATTGACAGGACATATAGGATAGGACTGCAGGGTGTAGAAGGTTCATTAAGGGGATTGCCATTTAAATTCAAACAATACTCTTGAAAGTCTTGATCCTGACGAGTCGAGACAGCCATAAATCTTGCCCTGCTTATTACCCTAATAGCAATGGCACTCTCCTTATCACTGACATGCTACTGTATTAGAAGAATGGATACTCTGAAAATATGTCACTTCCTAGTTAGCACGCTGAGCAAGTGCAGGTGAGTTCCCCATTTCACGCTCTTTCCTTTCCTAATTCTATTTCTCCTATCCCTTCTTTCTAAACATTTTCTATTCCTGCCCGTAGTTTACTGCATTGACATCCGCCGGACCAATTTTCCTGGTTTCTTCATTACCATTGGTTCAACTAGTGCGGTTGGATGGTAACATGGTTGTCGCTGAAACATCGGATTCCAAATTCCTAAAATTTCTATTTTTTCTGTTACCCAATGTTCTGTTCCTTCTGTCTTTTATTAAAGAGTTATACGACGATGGAATCATGATGACGGGAGCAGGTTTGGTTGATTCGGAACTTTTAGCCATTGATTCTGCACGGAACGCGGTGAAAGTCAGATGTCGTTCTTCAATAAAATGGGAACATATTGAAATTCAGCAATAAGGTAAAGCAGACCTATTTAGGATCCGCTGTGTATATCACAGTAGTGGAAGGGACTAGAAAAGGTGTCCTAAATGTAACTTTTACCATGTGAACCTGGCCAACGTGTTGCAGCTGGCGGGAACCTATACGACGAGTAAAGAAATATGAAACTATGAATCAATTTAAAACAAACATCGAATATAGTTGAATGGAATGTTAGAACATTGCAGAGCAAAACAGATAGACCAATACGGAGGAAACCACTAATTACTGAAGAAATTACAAGATATAATATAGGTATAGCAGTATTATCGGAAGCAAAACTTCCAGAAGAAGGAACAATAAACGAACAAAGTACAGGCTATACAATTTACTGTAAAGGTACTAAAGCAGTAGTTGCAATCAATAATAACAGTACTGGGCATTATTGTTAAATATATATATATATATATATATATATATATATATATATATATATATATATATATATATATATATATATAAGCGTTTGTGCATATTTATAGTATATATTTGACCACTTATGACCAGTTTATTAATATAAAAATTCAGAAATTAATACGTCACGCGTTACACATTACAATCCCTCATAATGCTATAATGGCTTAGTCAGTCATTATAAATCAGTGTTGAATTTTCAATAAAAAGTAAGTTTGAAAATTTCGAAATTTAAACGAAATTTTCTGCAAATTATATCGTTAGTTCCTTTACTTTTTTTGTCTGTAGGTATAAATTTGACGATACTAATTTACTTCGCGCCAAATTGTTAATCGCCATCATTAATTATTAACGGCGAATTTGGGGAAATTTTAATCATTCATTCGCGAATTCTAATTTCAACGATCTTTAAAGGATATGTTAAAGAACAGTAGGAAACAATATTATTTCGCAATTTTTCAACCGTTCCAGTTAAATGACAAATCCGACGCTAAATCAGGAGTATACGTCGATATGACCCCCATGCAAACTAGCGGAAAGTTCTACGTTTAAAAAGACTGCACACCCATTATATATATATATATATATATATATATATATATATATATATATATATATATATATATTATATATATATATTCGTAACAGGGATAACGACAACGAGATTAAAAGGGCGAATTTGAAATAGCTAAAAGGGTTTTTCGTTAAACTGACGAAAATATGCAAGGAACGGACGATGTTAAGAATTACATAATTTCAGTTGACGTATTACGGTACAAAACGTTGAACATCGATAGAGAGATCATCAAAATTTAATACCGGATGACGTAATAGAGTTTTAATTCAAAAAACAACTTAATGAAAAATGATTTTTCATCTCCTATGAAGGAGGTTAGATCGATACCTCGGTTTGCTACTTTTGGCTTAGTCTGGCCTTTTTTATCATTTCCGCTACTGATTTAAATCCTGCTATTCCATGTGTATATAAATGATGTTAAATGAGCTGGAATCAATTGGATCCGATTTATATAAGATAGGAATCGCCGCGCAATTTTTGGGAAATACCTACTCCCAGTAGTGAGTCGATATAGGCATATCATCGTGATACTATTCATAAACCTGTCCTTGATAAACGTGCAGAGTGCCTTCTTTTTGCGGTGCTTCGAAAAGAAAATATTTATCTCCTGAAAAACACGATTCTTCGCCAATTTTCAGATGAAGAAGACGATCTTGACGACCCTAGTTATCTAATAATGAGGAAGACATAAAAGCCCACCTATATAGTAGCGACTCTGCGGAATCTTTAACTAGCATGCAGCTTAATATTGAGAATTGTAGTAATAAGGACGAGGATATTAGCTTTTACGTAGGGAACGATCAGGAAACCATCTATATTAATAAGCCGGCGGCATTTCAATCAAAAACTAAATTGAAAAACGTTATTAAAGTATTTTTATGTTCCGGACGATATAGTAGACTGTGAAACAAAAAGATTCTAAAGTTTATTTCTACATAAATACTCGATGATGGAAAAATTCTGTAATCGTCAATTTCTTTTAAATTGTTGTAAATTTGTTCTGAAGTAAATTTACCTAAGTTGAAAAACATTCGGTTGAATGATTTGAATAAAGATTTTTTTCAAACGGTTTTTTATTTCAGTATTGCTACATGAAAAAATTAAACAGTTTAAAAATTAAACCTACCATCGCTTCACGTGATTCTGATTATTCCTTATGGAAAGCTGAAAAGGCCACAGATTTCACCTATCCAGAAGACAAAACGCGGGCGTGTAGTGAAATAGACAAAGCGGAAGTATTCACCGATCATCTTAAACAAGTTTTTCAACCAAAGGATATAATATCAGATTTAGATACCAACCGGTCATTTGAAAAAGTATACGAAAATATTTTTTCTGTCGAAGAAGCTAACGAAATTGAAAAAATGTGAATGTGAAAAAAGCATCCGGATATGACGAGGTTACACTTCAAATAATTAAGGAACTACCGAGAAATGCGATTATTCTTCTTACAGTATATATTCAATGCCATATTACGCAGAGGAAGTGTCCCAAGGAAATGAAAAAATGCGCAAATAATAATGATGTTGAAGCCGGGTAAATCGCCACGTTTACCTTCGTCGTATCGACCTATATCTCTGCTTCTCACAATGTCCAATTTATGCGAAAAACTTGTATTAAAGCGTTTTAGAAGTATCATTGAAACAAAACAGCTAATTCCAGACCATCAATTTAGTTTTCGTAACAAGCACAGCACAATTGAACAGGTGCATCGCGTTTTACATGAGATACACGGAACACTTGAAGAAAGGAATATTGTTGAGTATTACTTGAAGTTTGGTATACCGGTGTTTTTTCATATCCACGGTATTGCGTTCTGGAATCATACCTGACTAACGGGGAGTTTAGAATTAGGTATGAGGAAACGACATCTGACTGGAAAAACATATTGGCAGAAATACCACAAGGTAGTTTCTTAGAGCATATCCTTTATCTCCTTTACACGACCGATATCCCACGTACAGTTATCTCCCTGTTTGCTGATGACACAACAATTCTAGCTACAGATAAGATTCAACAGAGTGCTACTGAAAATCTACAACTAGCAATGAATGAATTAAGTGATTGGTTGAAACGTTGGAAAATTAAAGTTAGCGAAAAATCGATGCAAATTAACATCACCTTACGGAAAACGGAAAATATTCCAGTGACACTTAATCGGCAGATAATCCCACAAAAATAGTCAGTCAAGTACCTCGGGATGCACATCGATTCGCGTCTAAATTGGACGCGCCATGTCCGGCAGAAAGGTTTGTAAATAAAAGCAAAAATTACAAGTATTTATTTCATAGGAACTAACTCGATGCTATCTATTTTTGTATACGGCCATTGTTAAACCTATTTGGATTTATGGAATACAATTGTGGGATTAGTATTTCTAATGTAGATTCCGTACAAAGACGGCGAAATGTTGCACTTCGTACGATCATCGGCGCATATCGATTTAAACGCAATAATAACGTACACCGAGACATAAAAATTCCAATAGTCATCGATGAAATTACCAAGGTTTGTTCGCAAACATTGGAAAAGCACACCAATGCTGAGGTCATACAGCTCGTGGACAATACTGAAGATTTAAGACAACTTGAATGTCGAAAACCATATGATTTAGTGAAGTAATGAATTAAGTCGGAGTCACTTCATTAGAAGTCTTCACACGTGCTTTCAAATTCATCATCGCTATTGACATAGATAGTCGTCATAATAATCTTAATGAAAATTTCAATATCCGAAGTGATAGATATTAACATTTACTAAGTGAAAATATTGAGCCTATTATTTTTTTCGTTCCTGTTGTAACGATTAATTAACGAAGTTTAAGGTAGACAAAACTTTTATTCAGATTAAGGAGTTTTTTTCGTAAGGTCGAGCTGACTTTTCATAAGTTCCAAGCGACTATTATTAATATCGAGTCAAATGTCGAGATGACTTTGTTTGAGGTGACATTTCTTATTCTTAAGGTTGAGATAATTTTTTTTTTTTAAATAAAGGTGACTTCTTTTTAATCATAGTCGAGGAACTTTCTTCCAGGTCAAGTTAAAAAGTCGAGGCGACTTTTCTTAAGTTCCAGTTGGATGACTTTTCTTAAGGTCGATATTTTCATGTACTCTTTTCAGTGCAAGATAACAATATTGCCGAATGTCAAAGGAAGTTACAGACGGAATTAAACATAATAAGTGCATATATGGGAAAATGTAATTTACGACCAAATCCGAACAAAACTGAAGTTGCCCTATTCCACCTTAATAATAGGCTAGTAAATACACAACTAAATCTGACAATAGATGGAACGCAACTTAATAACAGGAAGAATCCAAAATATCTAGGAATAACGTTAGATCGTTCGCTCACGTACAAAACACACCTAACTAACCTAAGTCAGAAAATTAGAACACGCGTAAATATCATAAGAAGATTAGCTGGTACGTCGTGGGGATCAACAGCTAAGACTTTGCGCATATCCGCTTTATCATTAGTTTATACAGCCGCGGAATTTTGCTCGCCGGTGTGGATGAACAGTTGTTATGTGCGGAAAGTGGACGTTCAGCTTAACGAAGTAATGCGTATTATCTCAGCAACGATACGCAGCACACCAACTGCATGGCTTCCAGTTCTTACGAACATTCAACCGCCTCATATTCGAAGAACCGACTCGTTGAAAAAGAACTCAGCAAAATTCAAAGAAAATGAAAATTTACTAATTACAAAATTTATAAGAGAAGCACCTAAAGTTAGATTAAAATCTAGAAAATCCCCATGGACAACTTTGGATCAAGCACGATTTGCATTCGATTGGAAAGAACAATGGAGCAAGGAATGGAATTCGGTGCGTAATTCGTTCATAAATGGATCCCTCGTCAAAAACCGTTCGGAGCAACCTCTAGGAATGGAACTTCGACGAAAGGAGTGGCGACTCTTGAACAGAATCCGAACTGGTCATGGTAGATGCGGTCACCTTCTGCAGAAGTGGAGTATTTCTGATTCGGCTAGTTGCTGTTGCGGACATCCCGTGCAAACAATAAAACACATCGTCGAAGAATGCGAAGTATACTCGGAAAATGGGATTACGGTTGAAGATGTACATCATCTGCGCGGCGGGAGTTTAGACTGGCTTTCCCGTTTAGAGCTCGATCTATAAATCAACATCATACGATACGATACGATTGTCAAACTTAAGGTCGATTTTCGTTTTTTTTTTTAATATGAGGCGAATTTTATTTATATCAAAGTGACTTATCTTAAGGTTGAGGTGACTATTCATATTTTTAATATCGTAGCGACTTCCGTCAATTTTAAAAGTGTGGAACGTAGTGATTTTTAAAAAATAAGCAACGAAAAAGGAGTTAAAATAGCAAATTTTGTTTTAATGAAAAATCACAAAACATTTCGGCTGATCGAGTTGTAATTTTTTTATCTGAAAAGTTTAGTGATTTTGACTATTTTTTTTGGTTGTTTTTATGACTTCCCTTAAAGTCATTGTACCCTTAAGGTCAATTTAAAGTTGAGTTTGCCGATTATTTATCTTAAGTTTGACTTTTTTCTTTAATAGGTACTTTCTACAAGGCCGATGTGATATAGGTAATTGAGGGGACACCACTCGATTTTTATTAAAGAGCAACAAGACTTTTCTCGAAGTTGTAACGATTTTTTTCAAGGTCGAGTATTTTTCTCAAAGCCCAGGTACTTTTACCATTTTTTCTCTGTACCGTCGAGAAAATTTCCACCATAAAACACGCTAAAGTTTGAAATCGTAATTATTAGAAATATCGATGTAGCAAAAAATTGATCGTTAACGTTACGTGAAGGAACCGTTTTTACAACGTTATCGGTTAAACGTTTTCCCATTTTGCGTTTTTACACTTTATCGAGTCTCAGTCGCTATTTTCGCATCTAATCTTAAATGTCAAACGTTATTTTCGTTCCACTTTCATTTTAGCACCAACTCAGGTTTTCTACTATATTCACTTCTCCGTGTACCCGTCTTACGATTGTCGTTCTCAAAAATTTTACGATACTTCTTCGTTCGCTGTTACTGACAAACCGTTACTCGTATTTCTCGCCTGAAAATATTCCGAATGAAATCGTCGCTCCGCCCAACGCCGACATAACGTTAGAATGAATTTCTAGCATTCCGTAACGTCTTCAGAAGGTAGTGTTCACAACGGGAATAGTTTAACCATCTTCCCGTGAAGTTCCGTTTAAGAATACAGCTCCTCCCAAAATTTATTTAGCCTTTATAAGCGTAATATGAAGAGACGAAACAGTTTCAAATTTCAAAATACCGGTTCCCAATTTTTTATTTATTTTGTTCTAAGTTATTCCTCTGGGGTTTATAGTCAAATGTTAGAATTCTATATCATCGTGGCGTTGTTACGAAGTACACACTAATATATATATATATATATATATATATATATATATATATATATATATATATATATATATATATATCGCCTATTTTGATTCTAAACGCCGTTGTAAATATTATACACTATATATATATATATATATATATATATATATATATATATATATATATATATATATATATATATATATATATATATATATATATATATATACACACATTTATATATATATATATATGTTGTATGTAATATTTACAACGGCGTTTAGAAATAGGCGAAAATTTCTAAGTCTTCTTAAGATTAATCAGTTATGATCAACAATGGGTACGGTATAAAAGAGTCCGAGAGATTTATTAATAAATTCAGTACTGCATCTAGAAAAAAACAGGCGGAAAACAAAGATGAATATAAGGCAAGCATAAAGTTACCATATATTATGGAAACAACAGGGTGTTGCGAAAAAACAGTATAAGAACTGTATTTGACACCTATAAAAAGATAAAAAACCTGTTAAATAATAATAAAGATAAAATTCCTGATGGTCACACTGCCGGCTTGTATAAAATTCCCTGTTCGTGTGGGAAAGACTATATTGGACAAACTGGAAGGTCTATTAATACACGCATTAAAGAGCATGTTGCAGATTGTAAATATAAACGCGTAGGTAAATCAGCAGTAGCAAAACATCTAATTACAGCTGGTCACTCTATAGACTTCGAGGAGAGGAAGGTATTGGTAAAGGAGCAAAAATATGGGAAGCGAATTGTCCGAGAAGCTATTGAAATAGAGAAGCATGATAATTTCGACAGAGAAGATGGATTTCGGCGACCTGACGCTTGTAAACCTGTATTATTAAACAATAGAGAAAAATTAAAATATCCTACTGAAATGGCTAACCAAGCATTGATTACAGAAGAACCAACCAATCATAGTACAGGAATATCAGGTGATGAATTAGCCGACGGTAGGACCAATCATAGCCCTGGAAATATAATGACGACTGAAAAATCAACCAATCACAATACAGGAATATCAACGATAGTAGGACCAATCATAGCCCTGGAAATATATTAACTACAGAAGAATTAACCAATCACCATGCAGTAATATCAGGTGATGTATCAGCTGACGGTAGGACCAATCACAGCCCTGGAAATATAAAGTTCCGATTGAGAAGTGCCTATAAAAGGAAATAACTCAAGGGACTGTGGTTTAGTTCGTTTCTGATGATGAGTGATGTAAGTCCATTCGAAACGTTAAATTTTTTGAATAATCAGGACGTGGTTTTCACCGAAAATAATTTTAGACGAATGGAAAACAACCACGAAAGTTTTAATAAATATATAAATTACTAATATATTTCGCTGTTAGGCTAACAGCCGAAAATCTTCGTGATAAAATAAAAGAATATATATATATGCATTTGTATTCCACAATAATGGCATGCCAAAGTTTATGGAAACGTCATTTATTGAAAACGTTAACAAGTTAGAAAAACAAAAAAAAAATCAAGAATGAAAAATTCTGAGCAAATATCTTTCTCAACCTTGCGCTTTCCCGGCAATTGTGTGCCATAATATTGTTCTTTTCGTAAGGATCCTATACCCAGATTCACGGACATTAGCGTCCCTGCCGACATTGTTCCATAAAACGTTGCGTTTAGGTAGCCTTGAATAATGTATTCAATGGTTCGTGATGGGAATTCAAATTCACGTAAATCACCCTTTCTGAAGTTTCATATAATTGTATAACCCATTTTTATTTCTGATGCAATTATGTTGTACCCGTTACCTTCATCGAAGGCTTTCTCGACGTCGAGGAATACCGAGGGACAGAATTTACTGTCTTCGAAGGATCGTTCTATTATTTGAGTGACCCTTTCAACTTGTTGCAAGGTGCAGTGCTGGTTCCGAAATCCAAATTGCCAGTTTGGAATGACTGCAGCGCGATCAACAATAGGTTTAAGCCGAAGTAAAAAAAAAGTTTTTCAAAGACTTTTGCTACATTTGAAAGGAGTGATATTGGTCTGTAGGACTGCAGTAACTCATGAGGTTTTCCAGGCTTAGGAATCACGATAATTTTAGCTAGCTTCCACAGGTCAGGAAAGTGAAGAAGTCTCAAAATGCCATTATAAATATATGTAAGAAATAAGATTGCTTTTTTCGGGAGCTCTTGAAGAATTTTAGATGAGATGTTATCCATACCTGGGGATTTCTTGATTTTTAATTGGCTGATGACTTTAGCCACTTCCTTCGAATTAATGTGAGGAATAATTACCGACTCTTTTGACTTGATGTTAATCTCTATGTTGGAGCTTATGTTATTGGGCTTGAATACCTCTTCAAAGTATGACGCGAAGGCCCCTGCTTTTTCATCATTCCCACAGATCCAGTCACCGTTACTATTACGAATGGGCATGTTGATATTGTGCGGCTTTCCACAACGAGTATTCGTTTTCTCTTTCCAGGTGAAAGATGAAGTAAGTAATCTTCCAGCGACTTGTAGTTAATTTTACGAATTAGCTCAGTAGTATCTTTGCATAACTTATTAAATACGGATTTGTCTACAGGATTTCGAGTACGCTGCCACCGCTTTCGCGCACTTCGTCTTCTCAGAGCTAGGTCACGTGCGAGACGAGGGAACTAGATTTCTTTGTTAGAAGCAGCTTTATAGACAGGTGTAGCTGATATAGCAGAATTGGTGACTATTGATGTAAGGTTAATCACTGCTTGGTCCAATTCATCCGGAGACTTAATCCGTGTTTTAAGGTTTATGGAGTTATCGATAATGTCGCGCATTTTATTCCAGTCAGTATGTTTGTTAGTTAGTCCTTTGAACGCACTTTGTTTAAATAGGACAGTATTGCTTAAGGATACGATTACAGGAGAATGATCAGAAGAGAGGTCCACAATATTTCTAAGATCCATGTATGTTGTCGATACATTCCGTACTAAAGAAGTCTAACAGATCTATTGGGATCTGAAGGCCAATAAGTAGGTTCCTGAGGAGATAAAAATGAACCATTGATTTTATTTACAGATTTAAGAAGTACTTTACCTCTTTGATTAGTTGATCTGGATCCCCATTGTGCATTTTTTGCATTGAAGTCGCCTCCAGTAATCCATTTTGTACCCAGTTTGGCAAATATTCCACTAAAATCAACAGCATCGATTGTTTGGTTAGGAGGACAGTAAATCGACGCGACTACAGTTTTTGTATTGTGTAGGCGAATGCTGATGCATGTAGCTTGAAAGAGATTAGAGCATATATTAATTTCTTCTGCGAATGTAATAGAATTTTTTACGAAAATAGCACTACCGCCGCGAGCTTTACCACTCGGATGGTTGCAATAGTGAGTCGAATAGCCCTTGATTTTCTTCAAATGAACTTTGTTGGAAACTAACGCAATGTCAATATTCTCGTGATGGAGAAAATTTATAAACTCGTCTAATTATAAACTCATTTTCTTCACAAAATTGAATCAATCGTTCACCTCGTTCATTTCTGTTTCCTAGTCCATAGTTTCCAGTAACTGTAGAAAACATCTGACCTACTTTACCATTAAAATCACCAATAATAACTGTGCTCTTACGGGTTGCTTTTAATGCTTCTTCCAGGTCTTCGTGGAATTTCTTCAGTTCTTCTTCTGTACTACACTTGAATCACTTTGAGAGAAGTTGGAAAACTATTATGTCTCTATCTGGTTATTGCTGCATAATGCATTATCGATTATGCAATATGGTTTTAAACTATTGTCGCTACTCCACTGCGATGCTTGCCGCTGTCTGCTCCAGAAAAGTATACTTTATAACCGTCACTTTCAAAATTCTCAGAGTCCATCCATGTGATTTCCAATACACGCAGAATTCCAATATTTAATCTATCCATTTCTGTTGTCACGTTCTTTAATTTACCTACTTCTGGATACTCGCCTACTCGCTCTAGATTGGTACTCACCAATCCGACTGGGGCACATTGTCACGGGCTAGCTGCTGATAGTCTGCAGTTGTTACGCAGTTAAAAGCTTAACGGTATTTAATGAAAGAAACACCTTCTGCAAGTGAACCATCCTCCGTTTTCCTATCAGCCATTTGTTGTGAGTTCCGATTTAACTTTCCTAATCAGCGCCAAGACCGCCAAATAGGAAATTAACACCCTACACGGCGTGGACGTACGAAACCCATATGGTTGTTGTTTCGTTTCTCCGCCGGTGGATCTGGCACCATCGAATTAAATTTCGAAATACCCGAGCGCGTTTAGATCGAAAGGGGAGGAGAAAATATTTCGAAATTGAAAATTTTATAAAATTTACGTTTAAAAGAACAAAAAAATTAATTACGCCAAGGCGAAAAAAATGCTTTCGGCCATTTCTTTTTATTCATATCGGGCAATAAATACACGCTCATACGCTTACATGTATATATATGAATATAACAATATATTAATATGAAGATATAAATATATATAATATACGCTTATATTTACATATAGGTGTTACTCCTGTCAGTAGTTCAAAGAAATAAATTTGTGCACCGGTTCCCCACCACTACGGTGGATAAGCTACAGGTATATATACACACACACACGATGAGTGTTCTCCATTTTGAAGATATTTCTTTTTACACTGTAGACGACCGTAATGTTAGAAAGTGCGACAAAGGGGAGAAAAAATATTTAACATTTCCGGTCAGAAAAATGCAATGCAAAAAATAGGCGACCCTCCCCATCCAAGCTACAATAACATACATTATTCGTAATCTTTGCACCGACACATAGCCCCCACTATATACTGTATGAATAAAACAATAGACTCTGCTCTTCCTGGATTATATGTATAAATAAGTAAATATATATATATATATATATATATATATATATATATATATATATATATATACATATATGTACATTACTTGTGTAAGTATGTATATAGGCATGTAAGGACGCACAGACGGTATACATATATTCCTTTTCTTCATGTCAGTGTTAAACTAAATGCATCCGAACAATTCTAACTTTTAAAAATATTCCGTTTCCTTTTATTTTTGTTTCAGTACTTACGTATTCAATGTTGAGTATTTTGGTTTGTTCTATACAATGCGATTGTCATATATTATGTATAAATATATGTATGTGTATATACGTGTATATCTAAGCAACATCTGCATATACATATGTATGTACATATGAACACTAATTACATATAAATGAATGATTAACCTTCATTTAGTAGAATCATTTATATTTATTTCAATATTATAATATATATGTGCTTACTGATATTATTATTATTATTATCATCATTATTGAGGATTGGTCACAAAACAGAACCCTGCGGAACTCCAGCCTTGACAGGATAAAATTTTGATACATCACTACCGAAATTAACTCGAAACATACCTATGTGATAGGTATGAGGACAGTAGCGTGTAGTAGGGATGTGGCAGAGTGCGTTTTATTTTTGAAAGTAACCCTTCATACCATACACGGTCGAAGGCCTGACTGACATCCAGAAAGGCTGCATAACAATACGGCTGATTTTCGAAACAATTGACGATGTATTTTTGCACCTTATCAACTTGTTCTATTTTAGAATGGCCAGGATGAAACCCAAACTGGTAGTTTAGAATGGTACCCTATAGCTGTAATGTTTAGTTCAGGCAGCAATGTTTTTTCGATTAATTTTGATACTATCGGTAGAAATATGACGAAGGATCACTAGTAGGTTTACCTGGTTTTGGTATCAGAGTTACTTGAGAGATTTTCCTCTGTGATGGATAATAGGCCAACCGTAGGAAAGCGTTGAATTTTGTGGTTAATAGCACTATGCCCTTTCGCGGTAGGAATTTAAGCATCTTTACAGTGATTAGATGATACCCTGGAGCTTTGTGAATTGATAAATTACCCGCAATCATTTTCTTAATCTGAGACGGAAAAAACGGTTTTATTGGAAGGGACATTTGGAAGGAGGCAGTTAAGTCGAACTCAATTTAATTATAGAGAAACAACGATCCGTTATCGGGTGTATGTGGTTTAAGCACATGTTTTAGATGTAACCCAAAAATTTCCGCCTGTTCGAGATCGCTACCATTCGCCATTATGTTTCCACAGGGGTGGAATCACTTTCTGTGGCCTAGAGCTTTAGTGGTCTTCCACAATGAATGATCGTCATTTTTAGTGGCCATGTTGAAAATAATTGATCTTAAAGTGTCATTTTTATGCATTTTCAGTAATGCGCTTAATTCTTTGGTTATTTTATTAAGATCACTATCTGCTACAGTTTTCTAATTTTTCTTTTGACATTGATTTTTCTCTAATAATGCGTGGGTAGTTAATATCGCGAGTTGCAGTCTCCTTCAGGGTACTTAACCATGCCGCTTTTTGCAAACGCAAAATTAGCAATTAACGAATCGAATATAAGACGAGAAAATACAAATTTCAAATTATATATCCGTTTCGATTAATTTTTTACGCGTAATTTTATACAATTTAGCGAAATCGGGAGGAGATATAATAATTTTTTGTAACGGATTATAAAAATTTGATCTGAACTGTTAACGATTTTTTAGAAATAGACAATTTAATTTTCTATTAAAAGACGAAAAAATTCTTGGAGATGTTTTCTTATCTTTTGTTTTAATTTTTAAATCGAAATTTATATAACGAGGAAAAATGAAAAGTAATTACAACTTACAAGTTACATCGATTAACAAGGAAGCTTCTCGAACGGCGTGCGGTAGCTTCGGATTGAACGAACGACAGACGAGCGTCTTGTTGTGATCTTTCATTGACGGTCGTAACGTCAGTGTGGACAACGTAACATTTCCATCGTCTAAAATCTGTAATACAAGTCAACGCAACAGTGTATTAACCTCCTGACGACATCAAATCAATAATTAAAACTATCAGCATAAATAAAACGCCTGGATTTGATTTAATGACAGAAACACAAATAGCTACTTTTGCAGATGACACAGCAATTTTATGTACAGGCACCTCGGTAAAAACTACGAATAATAATCTACAATTGACCATTTATACTTTATCGATTTGGTTCAAACGGTGGCATATCGCTGTCGATGAAGATAAATAAGTACATAATAATATAACCTTCTTACATTGACAGTAACATCGTGCCCAATAATGATACAGTAAAATACCTCGGTCTTCATTTGGACAAAACATTAGCATTAAAAAAACAAATTATTGTTGTATGAACAGATACCGAAACTAATTTGAACCTACGGATGTCAAGTCTGGGGATGCGCTAAGTATAATAAAATTGCACAAATACAACGTTACCAAAACAAAATCCTGAGAGAAATTACAAACGCTCCGTCGTAAATCAGCAATCATACATTACATACAGATGCAGAACTGTACGGTCAAAAGCTACAGCACCGAACAAATAGCCTGCCCGTTACATTGATGGATAACTCCAATAAAGTCAGACACCTGAAGCGGAATAAGCCAACTAACCTATTATAAAGATGAGTTATGTTAAATAGAACACCAGATGAAACTCATATATCGCTGGATATGAGTTTCCATAGATCATAGTCACTCACACGCCATGTGCTAGTTAGCCTTCCGGAGCTAGTCGCACGTTCGCGGAAATTAAAACCCTTCCACCTATCAAGAGACGTCGAGGTAGCCTAGTGGCTAAAGCACGGACTTCTATATGGAAGGTATTGAATTGAGCAACGAAGAAAAAGCTGAAGCGTTTTCGGAACAATTTTTGTTGATGACATTTTTAAGACAAATGTCGATAATGAATATTACGTACGAATCTTTACAAATAAGTTTCCCGTTCCACCCCAACCTAGGTGGACATAAATTAATTCCGATTCTAGCCCCCACAGCTTCCTTCGATTTTACCGGGATGTTAATTGGCTCATGGTTTTATCGTTTCTATGACTACATTTTTCACGTACATCGGAACTGTCTAGATAGTTATACTATCTGTTTTTAATGGTATCACTCCTCGCATTTTATTAAGTCCAGATCGTCTTTATTTTTATTTTACCAATAAGCTAACTCCCTGATAACACGTTTAACCGAATAAACAGTAGACAAACGTTAAACGTCTCGATTATGCTTTCAATAAATAAAGTTCAATAACGTAATTAACGATGTTTTCAAAAAATTTTTGAAGTTCAAAGAAAATCGCTATCCCATTATGTTCAGTTTTGCGTTAATATACAAGCATACATTCGCATATTTATACAGAAATAGGCTTTCATCGTCATAGCTCTGGGAGGATATTTCTCGAATGTCGCGAATATTTCCGTTTTGCATAGCGTACACGGTTTCTACTTAATCATTAATATTTTACACCGACGAAAACGCCTAGTACAGTAGTATCGTCGTCAAAAGGGAGAAATTAAAAAACAGAGATGAAACGAAGCTGATTACAATATGTCGGGTCCGTCATTTTCAAAGGGGCGGTTTTCAGAAAGCTAGTCAAATATTTATCAAACGAGTTACTTACCCCCGAGACGTTACTAGCCTACTTTAAAGTTCCTCCTTATTATCCTTTCACGCGGCTAACACGCATTCCTGAAGAACCCACGCGATAACATTTCCTACAGAATAAAGCGATATACTAATTGGGTACGTTTTTACTTGAAACTGTAAAACTTGTTTTTTTTTTCTCTAATTTATTATATCTTTAAAACTTCAAAGTCCGCACGAAATTGACAGCTTTCGTTTGTACAATGAGAAAAATGATATCGATAATTATCCAACGACGAATTAGCCCATTTCTGTTCGTAGTGTAGCACGAGTTTATCTCTAGTAGTAATTAATTTCTTTAGACGCTCGCAGTATTTATATATATATATATATATATATATATATATATATATATATATATATCGAACTTTAGGGCTACTTAAAAAGTGTTCAAAAGTTGAAAACCCATTACAGATTTTTAAAACAATAAATGGAAATTTAAACTATATATATTTGTACGATGTATAGTCACGGAATGTTTGATAGCAAAGTAGGGGTTTCACCTCCCCTCTTTGTATCGCACGTTTGTAAATATAATCATTTCGATGTAGTATTTACATCCTTTGACCTACCCGCTCTCACACTCCAACTACGCTCATTTCTACGACCTTGCTATCTTGGTTTTGCTTTACAGCGACTATACTCAATTTCTCAAAGGGATTCGAGTAAACAATACTTTAATCCTAATCCCCCGAAATAGTGGTCCTCGGAGAGGAATGTGTTTATGCGTGTAATATTCACCGAAAATAAATTCAGATAGTAAAATATTTGAAAACACACACGGTAAACGACTGCAAAACATAATTTACCGATAGTACGAAGCTAACAATAACTGGTATTTAATTTATATCGTTACAAACTCGTAAAATGCGACTAAATATAAAATGAGATTAAACCTCGAACAAGTTTAAGCGATATTTTCCTGAAACGAACAGAAAATATTCCGAGAATATTTAAAATTAAATAAGCAACCATCCAACGGGCTGTTATTAAAAAAAAAAAAAACTGTTTGTAATATAATGAAGTAGCATTTGTGAAAATATGATATTATGTTGTAAGGTATTCCAGCTGTTCTCTTGTAAAATATGATTATTAGGTTAGTAATAACATTTTGTTATATTAAAAACACGATATGGTTGATATATCTTAGAAACAATTATCTCGACAGAATGACAAACATCGACACACCCAGCTTCTTTGCTGGTAAGAAGATGTGACTGTGAGCAATTTGTCCGTTAACCGGTAAAAGAATTTAACGGATTTTTCCACGTAAGTCGGTAACAGTAGTGAGTAATATTATTAATAATAAAAATAATAACAATTATTGTTACTTTTTTTTTTTTTTTTAATTGGACAATGAAAGTTTTAGAAGTTTTATATTTAAAACTATTTAATTATATTTATTAACGATGCAGAAATATTTTACTTCGGCATCGCCAATGAGCTGAAGCAGTTGTAAAGCGTCTACATAATGAATTACATATACACACACGCGCGTCTTATGCATTTCATCTGTACATGTACTATCCTGGAATTAGTAAAATTTAATAATGGAATGACAGAAAAAGATTTGTAAACAAGATTTCGATCGTGAACTATTGCATGTATTTTTATTAGTCACGCCATTACGAAGTGATAAGACCTCCTTTCTTTACTCGTCACCAAACTGACACTCATTTTTCGACCAAAAACAGTAGGTCTATTATATATATTTAAAACAATTATATTATACGTGTGTGTTAATATGATTCGAAAAAATCAATCTTATTTAACGGAATTAACAAATATTCACACGAAAACACATGACACACAAATTCCTAAAACACGCACACGAGTATAAAAAAAAAAATTGCGGGACATTGCATAATACTACGTTATTAGTGAAATATTCGTACATAAGGGCTTAATGTTAAATCTCTCAGACGGGTTTCAGTGATTTTACGTTCTATTGTATAAAATATTCGATATGATCGTGTATGTCTCGCTCGAAAATTTTCTTTACATTCCACGTGCTGCTACCTTAATTTAGCTGAACCAAATTTCTACCGTTAACATTTAATCAGTTTGCCGTAATCTGCGAGTAGCCGACTTTTTACGTTTAATTTTTGAACTGTGCACCTTTCTAGCGCATTCTATATGAGTTTGGAAGTATCTCCACCTAAATTTTCTTATTTCCACTCGTTTCTCCTAGAGTGTGTTTTTACTTTTATTTTCTTTTTAAATACGTTTAAAATAATTTTGTTGCATACAGTACGCGCTATTTCAGCTGATGCTGATAAAGGTTAAAAAGGTTAAGTATGTTGAAGTATGCGATAATTTATACCGCGAATAATGCGCAATTTTAATCTGAAACATTAGAATTTCACCGAGTTTCCAGTAATTTTGAAAGATACCTCTTGTTACGGCGTCAGGTACATGGTGCTTGGAATGTTGTATAAGTTTTACAGATGTTTATCAGCAATGGTATTTTGCACAATAAACAAGTGCGCAGTGTGATATGTACATTCTCTACCAAAGATTTACAGAATAAAACAGATCATTAGCAATTTCAAAATTTGGAAGAAGACAAATTAACGCTAATTAGGAGCGTGTCTTCAAGCAGTAATCAACATCGCGTTAAATCGATGTGACCTTCACGAGTCAACTAAAAAAAAACAGGATCATTCCTCGTTACAAATATGACGAAAATATCATGATTATAGGTTGCTTATATATATATATATATATATATATATATATAAAATCATCGTCATCATTAAAATAGGTTGCCCATCAAGGGTGTTGACCTTTTTGTGTTTTTCTTAAGTTTGGCTGCAGCTACCAGTTGACTGGCTCTGTTGAATCCAGTGTTTGAAGTTACATATTCCAAACATTTCCTTCCTTTTGTTGCTTTTCCAAGTATTTTCCTTTTGCCAACATGAACAACCCCTCTTCCCGGAGTTTGTGACCTATATACTTCGATTGTCTTTTTGTAATATAGGTAGCCTGTCTACATTGCATTGCTTTAACTCATTTTTGTTGAAGATGAGATCTATCCATGATATCCTTAACAATCGTCTGTAAGTGCACATTTCCAATATCTTTTCGCACTTGCCGTTGATTAACTAAGCATCGGCCGCATATTTTAACACAGGCCACATTGCACAATTCTTTTCCTTAGCACCACCGACAATTTCCTGTTCTACAGTACTCTCTCCGGATTTATTAAAGTTTGTTTTGTCATTGAAATTCTCGATATTACTTCTTTCGTGTTTCTTGCGTCATTCGTAATTATCGCTCCCAGATATTTAAGTTCGGTTATATTTTCTAACCATTCGTCGCTAATTTTTATTTTTGCATATCGTTATTACTTATCTTTGTAAATTTCCCAGGTTTTCTCATATCTTCGTACCAAAATTTTCTCCTTCATTATTGATTGTATCTAGGCATTACATCAGTTATTCTGTTTCTGCAATTAACACCTTGTCATCTGCATAGCTTAAGCTGTTAACTACTTTTCTATTTACTTTACAGCCAGCTATCTGTAACACAACATTCTTCATTGTTTCTTTAACATAAGCATCGACAAGCGTGGCTCCAATCGGCACACCTCAAACCTTTCTGTACTCCACTCCTTTTCCTAGAGTGTTTTTTATTTGATTTTAATATTCGCTGATTGTTCGCGGTAATTATTTCTAATTATCCTTATATCATTTTAATCCAAATCATATTTTTGAAGATTATTTATTATTTTCGCCTGACTCGTTCTGTCGGACATTTTTTCCTAATCTAAAATGCAAGCTATTATTTTTTTTTTCGCGTTTATAGCATGTTGAACGATTAACTTCAGCAACGCTCTGACATCCATCGTCCCTCTATTTGTTATAAACGCGTATTGTGTTACGGTTAGCTGTCTGTCTATTCTCCTTCCTCTTCTAACGCATATATATATATATACGTTGGCTGCTGGGTAGAGAAAGAAACGTAAAACATTATATAATATATATATATATATATATATATATATATAATATATATATATATATATATAATATATAATATATACTGTTATGCGAATATGAATAATTTTGAGCATTTCGACTTGGCGAACATTGTTTAAACAAATCATACGCCTTGCGTTTCAAGATATGAGCGGTTCGTCGTTTCTGACGTTAAACTTAATGGGTCGGAACACCGATGAAGTAAACAACTTCAAAAATGACCTAAATTCGTCGACGATAGGATGAAAATAATCGACAATCACCAAACAAATGTGGTTGTTTTTTTTTGGAACAAGCGATGAGCCGGGAACAGCCAGCAATAGCCCGAACATTATGTTGAACTTTTTCGATACAGCGACTGTAAATATTTACACGATCACATGGAGCATATTTACCATTTGGCCGTACGATAGTCGGCGAGCATTAAAAAAAAATGAAAAAAATATCGGTGGTAATCTTGCACTCGTGTGTGTGTGTGTATATGTTTACATATTTTTAGTTCAAGATTTTATTTATTTACTTATTTATCATTTATTTCTTCATTGTTTTAATATTATTTTTTGTAGTAGTCAATTTCGAAAATTATTCCATGCCCAGTTTAAAAGTAATCGAACGAACTGTCCTGCAAAAATATATCCTAATGTACGTGACGTTGATATATATATATATATATATATAATATTTCGGTACAATTATTTAAAAAAAAAAACAGGACTCCTTTATAGTATATACTCATATATACGCACATATACACACGTATATATATATTTACACACACATACACACAATATATAGGTATATTTCGTTTCCTGCATTCTTATAACTTTATACCAGGGTGATATATATTTGATAAAATGACGTGCATATTAACATTTCCATAAATACGTTTTACATAATCGGGCTTATAATAGATTTGATATTAACAGCTTCGAACAGAGTCACCAATAAAGTTGTTTGTTTATCGAAATATCTAAATATAACTTTAAATTAAGAAAACGACATTAACCCGATTTATTCATACAAACGTATAATATCGTGGTCTAATATTATACAAATACTTTCATTTAAATATTA
Source organism: Coronaproctus castanopsis (assembly GCA_032883995.1). Classification (NCBI taxonomy): domain Eukaryota; kingdom Metazoa; phylum Arthropoda; class Insecta; order Hemiptera; family Monophlebidae; genus Coronaproctus; species Coronaproctus castanopsis. Next base: position 215,325,593 of record CM065052.1, on the reverse strand, counting down.
TATATATAATAAAAACACATTACATAATCACAAAGCTATATTTTCGCATTAAGAAAACGACATTAGATTTGTTCCCGGACATAGCGACTTTTCTCGAGAAGTTGTCCGAGTTCATAAGAATATGAGTTAGCGATTATTACGGCTCCACGTTGGGAAAAACGATTTATTCATACAAACGTATAATAGGGCGGTCTAATATTATACAAATACATACATTTAAATATTATATAGGTATATAATAAAAATAATCACAAAGCTATATTTTCGCATTGGTGCAATAATATAACTGAATTTGCTCGAAGGCTGGCATCATGTCCACCCGTAGAAAAAATAAAGACATACTGGAAATGATGGAAGAATATTGGACAAACAAAAAAAGAAAAGGAAAGATAGAATGCCATGAGACTATGGAACGTGGACGGAAGAAAGAAAAAAGATTCATTCGAAACGGATGAAAGAATACTAGGCAAAGAAATGGGGGGGAAAGAGCAGAATTCACTTAAGACTGACATTGTGCGAATAGTTTTTCTGTGATCCATAGATGGCCTAAGTCGAATTAAAAAAAATATATATATATATCACAATATGCCTGTGTCAACTCAATGCTGAGGCGTTCCCGAAATATTTCTAACGTTTTCTACCTTGTGCGACTCGTATCCGATTAATTCCTGTTCATTTCACATCTAGTCACGGGCTTTCTTCGTGTAAGACGAACGTTAAACATCCATCATTGCATCACACTTGTGATTCTCCTACCATCGATATGTCCTGTCCAACTTCGTTTTAGCCTGACGATACGTTCTATCTTTATTTTTGTCGTGTTATCCATAAAATCTTGTTGCGGTCCTCGAGTCTTATATTAAGGTTAATTTTTTCGTATATCGTTTGAGTTTTTCTAATTCTTTTAACTGTTCCTTTAGTAAAACTCCACGTTTCAGCTCCATACGTTAGGACCGGGAACACGCGATGATTGTATACTTTTTTTTTAAACTATTCGGTATATCTCTTTATTTTTGAAATATTCTCCTTTTTTACCAAGTAATCAGTTTTTTTTGTTTTCCATTGTGACTTCATGTCCTACAGGTATCTTACTACCTGCTAAATTTTTTCGCCGTCTTGACAATCGATTTTTCGAATTAGGCATCCTCTTAGATGATACGAAAATTTTCAATGTCGATTGTTGATACCAGTGAATTGGATACCAAGAAATTCACCTAGAAGCGAACCACAAAAATAGTAAATAGCTTACAGACTTGGCTTGGCCTATAAAAACATAAACGTCCACTTCGGACAGCCAAAATCGTCATCGTCAATGCGGATATCTTTACGTACGATATATGCGGAATGTAATACGTTACGAAACTCCACTTATAAACGACAACATTAAACACCATATATTTTGTTAATTAATTATTTTAATCGTTTTACAAGATCAACATATTGTCAATAAATCATTTATGTTGACATATTATGTAAGCGTGTGATGTTTTCTCGAAATAGAAGTTTGTATTATACGTACTTAGTGTAAAAAAAATTAAAAATGTCTTAATTGCGTTCTTGATTATGTTGGAAATTATGTGCTAACAGTTTTTTCTTTAAACTGGTTAACGCATACTGTTGAAAAATATCACTTTTCGTTTTAATGTAATATTTTACAGTCGCTTGCTTTCTACGTGTGCCGGTCGTACCGAATTTTGCCTAGCCATCGATATCGCAAGCAGAAAAAAGGTTTTGCGAAATATTTGTTTAAAATGTTTACTCCTCATCGGGACAATATTGATTAACTAGCATGCTTTTTGCGTTTCTAATAAATTAGATACAAAACTTCAATTATCACCACCTATTTCATCTTTCAGTTCATCTGGCGTACGGAGAAAAGCTTTAGAGTTTGACTGTATAATTTCTGATTTTCTTAAAATCTGCGAAATATATATGTTATCAATATCATTGTCGTTTGCCAAAGGTTGTGACTATTCATCGTACCTTTATTTTTATGTACAAAATTGACTAGACACTGTTTAAATGTAACGAAGAGGTGGGGTGCTACTGCCTTCTGCGTGATAATTAAGAATTATATATTGATGAAATATCTTCTATGTCACTAGTTGATTTTGAACCGTCGACGGTCGAGTTGACGGTCGAACACTCTAGCAACTACGTCATCCTAATGACATATGTATAACTTGGATGCATTTTCCGCTACAATGAAACTTTTCAAGGGTTAAAATCGTATTTAAATCGAAGAAATCTTATCAGAAAATGTCATCGTATCGACCTATCAGTTTACCGCCGATTCTAGCGAAGGTAATAGAAAAATTATTAATAAAACGCCTTCATCCAGTATTAAATGTAAATCTCAATCGTTAATTTTGTTTCCAAAATAATCAAATCACTATCCACCAGTGTCGCCGTGTACTTGATGTCATATCGTCAACTTCAGACGAGAAACAATAGTGCACCAATGAATATTGTTCGGAGTCCCGATCGTGTACGGCACGAAGAGATTCTAAATTAAAAAACTCTCTATCCGTAGCCTTTATCTAATCCTCGAGTACCTTTCTGAACGGTATTTCCGCATTAAAGCAGACGACGTTTCCTCCAACAACTACAATATCGATTTTGTTGCGCCTCGAGGTAGTATACTAGGAGACAGGTACTTCACCTTCAGACGTCAATGTGTACCTTTATTGATAAAGATTGTTGCGACACTGGCAACCCCGTTCGCGTAAATTAATCGCGCGTTTCACGGATTGTTCTTTTGAACGTACATGTGTTTATATATATATATATATATATAATAAATCGAGAATGTGAAAAAATTCCCCCCAAAAAAATTAAAATATCGTATATTATTTAGATTTAATTTTCATTAAAAAAAGTAATTATTTTTATTTAACTAGAAAAAAAATCATTCGCTCGTTATAAAAATAATTTGGAATATCCAAAGTTCACGTAAAGAGCATTTTGGTGGTCAAACCCGATCTTCAGATTTTCTACTTTCGCAAGTATTCAACCGGTTATCTATCACGCCTACCTATCACAATCTTTATTTCGTTATCATTAGATGTCGGCTTGATACTTCCGATGATCATTCACCGTTTCGGTCGTTCGGATTATCATTCAGTCACCGATACGTATATACTTTCGTCGAATGTTCTATATAGAGACGCTTCCGCTAGAACAGTTCTCTATAATAGAATCGTACATTTACCATTTCCTCTTGAACGTGTCCTATTCTCCTTCTACTGATAATATACGGATGAACTAAACGCTTATATTATCCGCGAACGCAATATGCTCGTGTTGCGTCGCTCTAGTTCGTAACTTATTAATGCAATATTGTAACGATTTGTCGAAATGTAAATAGAATAAACAGAGCGGCTGTTTAACCTTTTTTTTTTTAAGAAATCAATCGAACTTGATTTTAGTAAGGTGCATTTCGAAACTTTTATCGGGAGACAAAAACGAGTATATTCAATGGTTTTCCTAATGATTTAGTCTTCGATAGAAATTTCCCATCGTTACTTTTTTTTAAAATTATTAAAATTTAAGCCGCAACATTTCGAACGTCCTCCGAATTTTTCCGGTTCATTAGAAAAGCAAAGAAAATCATCCCCTAGTCTGTATAATTAGCGACAGCGTATATTTTATTATTATTTCATGTACTATGACGTCATTTTGACCACTTTTGTTTTATTATATAATGATCGATAACAATGATCATTCTTCGGTTGGGAAATATTCAAAAATCTATATATAATATTTCTTAGGGACATTTTTTTTTGTTTTGATTTAGAGACAGCCTATTTTAAATAGACAATTTTAGTACCCTTCGTAACGCCTGTAAAACATTTATAATAGGTAAAACGGAATTTTTGCCATATCTCCGCAAAAATAATTTATAAAATTTCGTTCTACTCGTCCGGAGATCCTAAATATTGCACCCCTCCGCGAGTAGAAATCCTAGTTTAATTATAACCTTTTTAGTTAGGAATGATAAGGTCGGTGAAATTTCAACGTTAACAAAATTTTTTATTACCCGATCCAGATGAAATATTTTGAAAATATTTCTATAAATACGTTGAAAATGATCTACCGTTCGAAATACCGCTATCGAAATTTCAAGGGTTGTTTTAAAATTTCATAATGTACGAAACGTGGGCTTATATATACGTGGGTTGTGTTATGTATTAGGTATAAGAAAAGTGAAACATAACGGTATAACTAAAATATTTGAAATCTTTCAGTAGTCACCCATTCCTTATTTTCATTGAAAGGATCACGTTTAAATTTCGACATCGGAATTTAAAATATATATATAAAACAAAATAAAAGCAGAGTTAATCACTATAAAAAATTTTGATCAACACAAACTTTCAGACAATTACGTTATTATTACAATAAACGGTAAACTTTACCTATAAATCAACTGTAATCTCGATATAACGAAAACATATATTTCATATACATTTAACTAACAACAGGTAATTTTAAATTTATTTACACAATAATATTTACTTATAAAACCGATTTTAAAATTAATTCTTCATCGAAATTGATAGCATTATTTAATTTAATAAATTATTTCTACTTCCGTGCACTATAATTCGTAATTTTTCTGAGAATTTTCTTTTTCTAAATTTATAATCTATGTGTAAAATTTTCATATGTTATATTATTCTGTGTTATGCTTTTATTCTCTCGCAGTGTATAAAGTGACTTGTCGTTATTTTCATTTTTATACGAAGTAAAGTGATGTCTTAGTCTATTATTTATTTCTCGCTCCGTTTCGCGTAACATAGAAAATATAATAGATAATATAAAAATTTTACACGTAGAATATAAATTTAAAAAAAAGGAAATTATTAAAAAAATTGCAAATTATACGGAAGTATTTTATTAAATAATATGATCAATTTCGTCGAAGAATTAATTTTAAAATCGGTTTTATAAGTAAATGTTATTGTAAAAATAAAGTTAATGGGAAATTACCTCTGGCTAGTGAAATGTACACGAAATATATAAGTTATTATATAAATATTACAGTTAATTTATATGTAACGTTTATTGTTTATAGTTGATTAACTTTGTTTTCATTTTGTTTTATTAATTAATAAAATCACTGCTATCCAATATATCTTCATTATGTATACGTATATATATATATCCATATCGCTATTATGTTACCTATATAAATTATTCAAAATACTAATATCAAATCGGGGACAGTAAACGTATTACACAACAGGCTGGTTTTAGACCATGAAGGTTTTGTACAGGACTTATATCGAAGACGGCTTTGTGCTCGAGCAAGCCTAGAGGCAATCCGTTATTTGTATTATCGTCCGTTTTTAATCAAAATTCGGACAAGTTTTGCAAACCTAAAATTAATAGTCATCTGATCGCTAACAAGTACTCGATGAGAAATTGTGTAAAAGCCGCATTTAAATCTACAGAAGCTGATGCCGTCATTTTCAAAATCGTCTCCGATATGAGTCCTGTACAAAAACCTTCTTGGTCTAAAACCAGCCTGTTGTCGAATACGTTTACTGCCCGATTTGGTATTAGTATTTTTATTATTTTATATAGGTGACATAACACAGCGATATTGAGCTATAATTTTTAGTGATTCATCCGCTGGAAGATGCCGGTCAGTCATTACAACAATAAACACTGTTAGTTGGTAACTTAAAAGTTATTCTTAGCTCGCAGATAATACACACTATCTCTACTGTAGATCTATAAACGCGAAGAAATAACGTCGAATGAAATAAAGTAATCGGAGAAATCCAATAAACAAGGCGACAAAGTGTCGAGGGAGTCGGAAAATTTTCGATCATCCGGTAAATATGACGAAATATTTCCTAACAGGTCCTCACAATATCGTGTTCCTCAGGCGTGTACATCGTTGACGAGTTTAAATAGAAACACGGTTCGTAGAATATCGCTGAATAAATCTGATCTGTAATAAAAAAAAATTCATGGACGTAATAACTCCCTGGAGATGTTTATTGACGACAAATATTTCGCTAACCGAAGTACGAGAAGCGATAATATCCCTTCTGGGAGTTACGAGAAAATGAGACGGTCAACAATAGGGAGTAGGAATATGAAATTTATAATAACAGACGTGCCAAGTAACAAAACAGAAGATGTAAAAACGCAACTAGGGAAAAGCGTTAAGCTGGAGAAGATTCTTCGTACACTATCCCCTGGAAGAAGATAACTATATCAATGATGATATACATACACACACGTATATACATGTATATATATATAAAATATGTATACTCAGCCGTTAGGAAAAAATCAACACTGTTAACGTACTTATTTCCCGCAATAATAACACATTACACGAAGAACATATAACAAAAATAAAGTAATCTCCTAACAGTGTATTAATGAAACATTAAACTATCTGGGAATGTCTACCCGTCGAGGAGGATGCCGTTTCTAATGTGGAAGTAAAAGACGATAGACTCGACAGCTACCATTGCGACGAGGTAACCATATTTAAGGATTTACATTAAGAAGAAAACCCTGGAAAAAACTAATCCACACATAATTCATCAAAAATAAATTTATCAGGATTACCGAAGTTGCCTTTTTAAGCGGCCGAAATAATCAGGATATATTATGACTCTACTATAAGATATATTGGTACATTACAGAACTAAATTATTTCTACTAGATGATTATACCGGTAATTTTGGAATAAAAAGTATTTAAAACATACTTCGGATTCAGGCCGATTATAACAATCACACGGGTGGAATAGAAGTAAAGATAAAAAAAAAAGATATTCTTGTAATATCGGTCAGAGAGAACAAACCTACTTCCCGATAATCGAATATTTAAATAGCGCTCGGCATTTGTATAACAGACATAAAGGAACACTAGACATTTAGCATTTTGAAGAATATTTTTATCAATACGGAAAAACACGAAGGTTGAACATCAGCTCTAACGTGGAATCGAGGTAATTTTCAAAATAATTAACCGAACTGCATAAATTCGTATTAGCAATAGCTTTGATTCGCATAACTTCTATCTTTATTAACAGCTAATCTAGCTGTAGAAAGATGTAGGGAAAAATCTGAGTTTCAATGTAAAATGCGGAAAACAGGATAACTAACATTCTTTTTCGCGTGTCGTGTTCCATTTCTTGTCACACGAAAGATTAATGCGCTTTTAACAATTTCTTCTCGTCCGAACCTTATCGAAAGAGCGACCTATTGATAGTCCGTATGCTAGGTAGGAGCACTTAAAATAGCTGGCGGAACGGAATACGTGGAGGATTTGGGAGAAAACCTACATGCGCTAGTTTTTCACTATCTTCCAACATCAGATTTCGAATGACCGAATACTCACTTGGACGAATCGCTTTTTTTATTTCATTCATTGTGAAAGTGAGATAGTTTTTCCCGAAAACCCGTTCAATTTTTCGATCATCCGTTAATTACGTACACCGGATATGTTTATTTTATTTGCCGATTCTATATTTGTTTATTTTGCCCTCGATCTTTTTTTTGTTACCTATCTCTTCTTTCTACTTATTTTCATCATATACTTCTGGAATATTCTGTTTATCCGCTTGATGACGGGGAGTTCGTAAAAAACTTTAAAATATGAAATTTATAAATTATGTTTATTGACTATATTTTAATTATTTTAAAAAATATATTTATTTATTTATTATAGTAAAATGAGCCAAGACCAGATTTGTAAACTTATCGAGAACGAATTTCGGTCGACTCGTGTATAACGCGCTGAAAAAATATTTTCAAACGTTAATGATATTTTGGATATTATTAATCCGATTGTTCAATATATACATATATATATATATATATTTTTTTTTTTTACGTCCACTGCTGGACGTAGGTCTCCCCAATCAATAAATTGGGGAGAAAATAGCCTAATCTCCCGTGCGGGACAGGCAATTTGGGAGATACCAACAACACACAACACACTTAGCCGGCGGTCACCCATCCAAGTGTCCTTAACTTCGGCGATTAGACGAAAAGCCGCCGTACTCAACGCGCTATGCCCGTTGGATATTATATAATATGTGCAAACGATATTGCTATGCTAGTAGAAAATGAACATGATCAAATTTTAAACATGGGAATAAACAAAACGAAGACATCGGTTATGAGGTGCGATAAGTTGGAAATAGGTAAGAATTTTTTTCCTTTCCTACTATGATCTACTCCTAGCGAGTCTAGCCTATCATCAGGTGTTATCATAGGTAATTACGATTTACTCACCCCATCCGTTGTTGGTGTTGTAATTAACTTGAGTGAATCTAGTGGTTTCGTCCGTTGTGACGATCATCCTCGAAATTATTCAGTAGGATAATTGTTGTCCAATTGGTACGGCTATCCAAACTATCAACGTGATTCTTTGTTGTTTTTTTTTAACCCTTTTACTAACAATAATATTTATTCCTAGTGGGACGATTATGTCCCACTGGTTTGTCTTTTTGTGCTGTTAGTAGTTCTGATCATAGATTCATGTGTCCCACCGGTATTCAACGGCATCAAATTAAAAGACAAGTATTTTTCATAGTTAAAAACCAACGTCGAGCAGCATTCGTTGATGACATAGCGTTGTTCGCAAGCGACAAGATCCAATAGCGACATCAGAAAAATTACAAGCCAGTTTAAATTAGCTATAAAAATGGACACTGCGGAATTAAGGTCAACCTATCGAAGTCGGTACATGTCACTTACTAACATGTTAATCTAATTCCGCCGAAAAGTAAAGCTCGGTACTTGGGCATGTGCTTGATCGCCGTATGACGTGGAAGGATCACATTAAGATGAATGTTAAAGAAATAAACGTGAAACTGAGAAAGACGTAATGGCTTCTGGGTAGACATTCCGAGTTGCCTCTAAAATCGAAATTCTTCCTCTATAACTTAGTTATCGAACCGGTACGGACCTACGGCATATTTCCCTTTGGGGTACAGAATCGGTGTCTAATATTAACAAAATGCAACGACGCCAGTCGAAAATATTAAGAATTATAACAAATGCACCACGGTGCGTGCGGAACGATAACCTGCATCGCGACCTAAATGTACCGGGTGTGCGCGAGAATCCAAACAAGTAGTGTACATTGCACAGGTTAGAATACCACCCGGAGTGCAATTGACTTGATAGATAGTGGCAATGAAGTCCGTAGACTGAACCATTACACCTTCTTAGACATCGGTTCGATTGATTTGCGAGGTAACATCGAGTGTCATTGATGAATGAAATCTCCCATCTTGTCACGACCCATAAAGATAAATAGCTTATTGGATATTGTAAATCAGATTCCAATTTTAAAATATATTTAAAAAAAAAATTCTCGTCCCCTGGAATTGGAGTGTAATGCGAGCAGAAAAATTACGTCTTAGCGCTGTACTACGAAGCTAATGTATATATATATAAGCCTCGCAAGATAGGAGTCGTTGGAAAAGTTTGAGGACTACCTACACCCAGCAGTGGGTTGATATAGGCATATCGTGATATATATATATTCATTTATTTATTTACAAGTCGTTGTAAACGGAAGTCGTAAGCGGAATTCGAAAACATTTCTCACGGAAATCGGCTATTATTCGCTAGATTCCGAATCGAATTTAAAAATCTACAACCGTATTTTTTTGAAATATAACCGAAATGATGTCGTCTATAACGTTTGCAAGAAATGCGCATTTATGTGCGAAAATTTCAAATTCGACTATAAAATGTAAATAATACGGACCGAAGAAATTTCCTTTCGTTCCTAGAAAATAACGTACTATTACGATAACCGCTGTGTATCGAATAGACGTTATCGGGTTAGAAAATTTCTCGATAACGTCGTTTAGTTTGTTTCAGTTAAATCGTCGTTATAAAGGAAACCGGACCAAAAAAAAAACAAAACGAAAAAAACAGAACGAGAGTACAACTTGCGATATTTATTTTATTCGTAATAACTTATTGTTTTTCCGTTAATTAACGATACGTTGAAAAGAAACGGTTGCGAAGAAAAAAACGAACAGTTTTTTTAGACGGTTTTTTCCCTCGATAATAAAACGGATTAGTTTCAAACCGATAGTAAATCCCGCATACGAGACAAGATAAAAATAAGTTTACGACGGTTTTTTGGTACTTTTGTAGAATTTTAACAAAAACTACAGGTCTCGAAACGAATAAAAACTGTTCCATTTGTTATAAAGATGTTTTATGAATATCAGATTTCTATTGTTTACTTTTTTTTAATGTAAACTATTAATTAATCATCGTTACGATAAATTGTAACGGAGAATTTAAAAGTTTACGAGAGAGAGAGAGAGAGAGAAAAAGAGAGAGAAGATGAAGCGTGTAAATTTTTTTCGCCGGATAAAAAAATGTTTATTCTATAATTAACGTTTTACGCGAGAAAAACTTTAAGCCGTTTTGAAAGTAATTTAAGTCGTACGACCTTTTCTTTTTTTCTAATAAATAGTCTTTTTGATAGTTTTATCGGTAAGCGATTTAAGCTGGAATTTTAACGGAGAAGTTTTATATAGGAGTCAAAATTAGTAGTTTTGATAGTGGTTTGTATCAGTGCTAGTAGTGTAGTTCATTAATACGTGTAAAAGGAACTATGTAAATTATTTTTGTCGCAATAAGTTTAATACGAGCGGGTTTTTGTTTTAGAACTAACATAGAAATCGTACTTGCACATTAGTTTAAGCAAAAGTGACGTAAGTAAAGAATTATATTGCATTGCACACTTAGGGTACTATAAAAGAACATCGACGGATGCACCGACAATTAAACACTCCCGATTAGACACGCGATTTACACTTGTAAACCTTTTTTTTTTATGTGAAACTTCTATTGGCGTCGTATATACGGGGAGTTAACCCGCTACACGAGCGAGCGAGCCGAATTAACGGAGGGATATATATATATAAAACATACAAACGTTATATATATATATATATATATGCGTGTGTGTGTGTGTTTATATACCCGCGTAAAAATAAAAAAAAAAATCTGTATCGAATTTAATTAAAACGTGTTTAAGTTTCATTTCTTCCCTGCGCTCTGAGAAACAGATGTGTTTTTTTATGATTATTTTATTTTTTAATGCAAGCAAGCTGTATTTATAAAGCAACAGTGAAGACGTGTTATTATCAAACCTCGGAAAGAGGATAGCCTCCCAATGGGTGTTGTTCACAATTTTTTATGATTACTTTACGTTAAAGAATCTATATGATTTGTCAGTAATCACGATCGATGTTGATTTTACACAGTCTACCAGCGGGTTATTTACTAATATATTTAAGTGTTGGTTGAGTCTCTCCTATATCTTGCACTTGAGCTGCGGATCTCTTCTTTAACAGAATTTATCTTCAAGTCCTTCAAGATGTCATCATTTCGAATAAACCAGAGGTCGTTAAATACTTAAGAACTGCATTGGAATCAGATGTAGCAGCCCATAGTTCAATGTCATACGTCCAAATTAGCTTTATTATTGATTTATAAAGCGGAACTTTATTTTCTAGTGAAAGAACTTAATTTTTTCCAACCATCCAGTCCACAGTTTCGATCTGATCTGTGTATGTTCGGAGGTTATGTGTTTATTCCACGTCGATCTCTGGTCGACATGTAGACCGAGGTATTTCGCACTACTTGCTGTTGGAATTGACTTTTTGATGAGATATATCGGAATGGCAGTTCCGGTTTTCAATGTAAATAATACATCATCCAGGCTCTTACTTTCGTTAGCATTTATTCTCACAAGTTCCAACTAATTATGGTATAAGTATTTTTGAACGTAACTGGCTGCAGTGTCATTGCGTATTGCTAAGATAGCAGCATTATCGACTAATAAGGCGGTTGAAGTATTATACTTCACCGGGAAGTTACTGGTGTAAATTTGATATAATGTAAGAGCTAGGACACTGCCCTGCGAAACTCCCGTCTGGATCGGAAATATGGATGAGAGTGAACCGTCAAAATTTATTCGAAAATATCTGTCTGCGAGGCAAGATCTTATTATTAGGTAATACTGATAAGGCAGCTTAAGTTTTAATTCATATATAGAATACCTTTTGTGCCGGACTCTAACAAAAGCCTTCTCGAAGTGTAGATCATTTTAATTGTACTTTATAAACCTTTATAATTTTAACGGACGAAATAATTATTTAAATGGTGTTTTTATGAAATTTTCATATAATCGTTAAGTATCTTTAGAGAAAAATAAAACATTCAAATGAGACATTTTTATTCAACATTTCTTCCTGTACATTACTTGGAAATAATTATAAGGCAATCGGAATCGAATTTCAGTCCTAGTTAAAAAGCGTGCTTCAATTCCACCACCTTTACAATTATCCCAGAGTTTGTTTTTTGGGGTTTTTTTTTTTGGGGGGTGGGTCATCTGAGTAACCCAATTAAATATAAAATACCTATCAGGTATCAGAGCAGATATTTCTTTTTCATCTGCGAATTTCGCATCACGATCTCACTTAAATTTACTCCTTTACTATTGCCATACACAAATATAGGTCGATGTAATCACATTTTCTCTGATAAATAATTTCAAACATTCCGCAACAGTCTTCGCGTTTCGTGACTCTCCCTTCGTATCAGACGAATGTTTTGTTATATTATCAACTTGTACACGAATGTTAGAATTGGGCGCGTAATTCCGCCATTTACTAATTTTATCTTTTCCGAAATAATTATTGCTACATTTGGAATCTTTGAATTGTTGTATATCATTGTCGAACAACTTCTGCTGCAGTTCGTTCTCAGATAAGCTCTGATCGTAATCTATTTTACGGTTAATAATGTCAGTAATCTTCAGAGTTGTACTTGTCGCTATCATCTGTATATTCCACTTCGCTGGATAATTCTTCCGTCCATCCGGACTGTTACAGTTTGTAATAGTAGTAACAACGGTTTCCGCAACCAAAGTGAATAATGAAATGAGTATTAGGAGTTGTACATAACGCTTGGCTCGAAATGCACCGCGTCGTCAACAGATCGGAAATTACGCATCAAATGAGAATGTGTAAATTTCGTCGATGCTGCAAATGTCCGTCGATGTCCGCAATTCAACCGATATACGGACATTCATCCGGAAACATATTGTCACGTAAACGAACGTAATTTAAATTATAATTAAAGATGCTCGTTCTGGTCCCAATACATATTTTACATTTATTGATAATTATGACCTATCTTCACACACACGATACATTAAGTATAAGCATCGTACAAATAAGCCTAGATTTTAATAAAAGCTTTTTTGGTTTTTACCTATAGTAATATTATTATTATTATTACAATATATTACATAAGTAAGTTACAATTGTTATTAATTGTTTTTTTTGGTTAATTATCTTTTTATTTTATCTTTATCTATTTGTTTTTTTTTTCACATTTTATTAATAGATTTTTTTCTTTTTTTTTTCTTATGATTAATAATAAATATTAAAATGTAATTTATTATAATGTAATATAATTTTACACAAAGTTCATTTGGGGTACTTGGTATGTTAGTTCAAGGTTCGTTTTGTAAAATTTTTCTTCTCTCTTACACACACACACACACACATATATATATATACATATATATATATATATATATATTCATCATTAGTCGTAATGCCCTTGTGGATGCCGTGACCACGACTCCCGTTCTGGCTTTTATTAATTTCCGCCAGTATTATTATTATTATTATCGTATCAATTACGCGCTTATTTAGAGATATCCTGCATTATAAATTCACGTTCGACAGCCAGTCTTCTGCGCCTTCTTCTAGTGAATGTAGCCCAATCAGTCCTTTAGTAAAGCTATTTACTTTACACGAATTTATAAAGTGTGACATCGTTTGGATCTCGCCACAGCTGCACAGCTCCGTTTCCGACAGTTTCCATTTGTTCATTAAATATTTGCAAATACCCTGGTTGGTTCTGACGCGATTTAAATTGCACCATGTTTTTCTGTTGAGACCAAATCCTGGCACCCTGCTAGCCGGATTTGATATTAATTGTCCGTTTGTTGGAGTCTGCTTAACCCATATTTCCTTCCATTTCGTAGTTGCGTCGACACTGCTCTGTAGCTCGTTAGCCGTCAGTCATGCTGGTTTCCTGCTGCTGAGACGTGTGGGTGGGGGATCTTTGATAAATTTTTCTACGTGAGAGTGCATACTGTTGTATTTAGCCCATTCTCGTTTGAATGTTTCTTCTCTGCGGATGTGCGGTGGAAATATATTTGCCAGCACGGGAAGCCACATAGTAGGAGTAGATTTTAGCGTACCGGTTACTAAGCGTAGTGCTGCGTTCAGTTGTGTATCGATGTTCTTAGCATGCGAGCTGGCCATCCAAACGGGGCAGCAATATTCTGCAGCTGAAAACACTAGTGCCAGTGTAGCAGTCCTGATGAGTTTTGTCTCTGCTCCCCAAGCTGTACCTGCAAGGCGAACGATAAGGTTTACTCTTGTCTTCACTTTTTGAGCTATTTTTTCGGAGTTCTCTTTGTATGTGAGAGTTCGATCAAGAACGACGCCTAGATATTTTGGCGTTGGGTTAAAAGGTAAATCTTTACCGTTGAGTTTAACATGTATTTTAGCTTTTGCCAATGGTGAGTTGAGGTGAAACACCGAAGTTTCTGTTTTTACTGGATTTAACTTGAGTCTCCATTTAGCACAGTATTCATCCAAGCTGTGTAAATCTTTTGTGAGTACGTCCTCACCATTTTTTAAGTGCTTGCTTTGAGTTGCAAGTACAATGTCGTCTGCATACTGGAAATTCTCCGCTTGGAGGACCGGTATATCATGTATATATAAGTTAAATAAAATGATTTCGCGCAAGATATTTCCGCCAGTAATCTCGACCTTCAGATTCTTGTGCGCATCTTTCCATATGGCATTAGCCCATCGGGTGTACTCGTCTTCGAGATCGCCTTCCCTTCTATAATTAACCTCTCCGTGGGTATTTGTTGCCCCATGACGTGTCCAAAAAATTTTCTAATTTTCATTAAAACCACCTGATTGCTCAAAGTTTTCGTAATTTGGAACCTGTTTAAGATCGATTCATTCGTTTTTTTTTTGGCTGTCCAGATTATTCTCGGCATCCGTAATCACAACTTCATTTCAAAACTGTCCATACCCATTTTATCAGTTGCTTTTATTTCAGACACGTACGTAAATATCTCATAAGCGCTCGCGTGGACGGCAGATTGGCCGCCTTTTTAAAAAATCGTGTGAAGTTCTTTAACCGATGGGACTAGAATAGTGGGACCCACGTGTATTCTCAAGTTGAACCTTTGACAAAATTATTTACATTTTTCACAAAGAATCCGTCTGGATCCAGAAAACCGGTTTCAAAGTTTAGTTTAACGTCAGGGCAGTCAATTTGCCGCCGCGCGAGCGCTTATGTAACAGATATTATTCTTTTATTTCTCACGGTAGACGCGTGAATTATATCTTGTTTTGTGAGTTTATATTACCTTGAGTTTTTTTTTCTTTCTATTTTTGTTTTTTTAATATAATTTTTGCTTTGTTATCATTTTTATTGTTTTACAACGGTTCTACGAGAATTCCACATGTAAGTAAAGCATGTATTTTTATTTTTGTCTAATATTTGCTATTTTTGTCTTCCAAAAAAATGCTCTGCGTGAAATAAAAATAAAAGGTTTTTTTAATTCAAATGGTATATAACTAATAGTTATCAAATACCACGATGTTAAATTTTGAAGCGTATCAGAAAAACTTTTATTTGAAAAAAGTACGTTCATAAAAATAAGAAGGGCTAGGTGTGGTCAACTATTTACTATAACATCTTATCTTTCCAGGGCACACATAAATGATAAAGACATTCTCAATATACTTCAGGAGTTTGAAGGAGAATCATCTGGTAGCGAAA
This sequence comes from Coronaproctus castanopsis, assembly GCA_032883995.1. NCBI lineage: Eukaryota > Metazoa > Arthropoda > Insecta > Hemiptera > Monophlebidae > Coronaproctus > Coronaproctus castanopsis. Next base: position 215,309,691 of record CM065052.1, on the reverse strand, counting down.
GTGAAGATGAATTCTATCGGGCTGCTCCGGATGATGTTGATTTTGAAATAGAAAATATTGAAGAAGACGATCATAGCAGTGACTCGGAGGTATCACTAGATAGCGCGGAGAACGAAGATGTGGATGAGGATGATTACCGTTTCCTATGTTGGAAAAGATGATGATAGTTTGTGGATGAATAAGGTACCTTCCAAACAATCAAAAACTAAATCCAAGAACTTAATAAAAGTGTTTCCTGGTCCTAAAGGACAAGCACGTCAGTGTAAAACGGGGTATGAATGTTTTCTTCAAATAATCACTCATGATCTGCTTGATCTTATTGTGAAATATACAAATATTTACATTTGTGAAAAAAAAAAGTACATCCAGATAGTCGTGAAAGGGATTACAAACCAACGTCAAAATCAGAAATTTTAGCTTTATTTGGTGCTCTGCTCCTTATTTCTGTGAAGAGAGGAAACCGTACCAATTTGAAAGAATTATTTACTGATAATGACAACGGGATGACAATTTTGCGTGCAAATTTCAGCAAAAATCGTTTCAGATTCTTGCTTCGAAGTCTTCGATTTGATGACATAAATACTAGAGCCGAGCGTATGAAGAACGATAAATTAACCGCAATTAGGGAATTTTTTACCAAATTTGTACAAAATTGCCAGAATGTATATATATTCCTACGTAACAGTAGACGAAATGTTAGTGTCATTTTGTGGCCGTTGCAACTTTATACAATATATGGCAAAAAAAACAGCAAAATATGGCATAAAAATTTATGCATTATGTGATGCAAAAATCTACTATACATACAATTTAGAGATATATTGTGGAGCACAGAAATCGGGTCCTTCTATTACATCGAACAAACTTTTTAAGCATATCGAAAGCTATAAATAAAAAATTTATAATCCCAAATTAACATTTAAAAAATTACTAAAACAAACATCAGAATGAAGGATACATAACACACTAGTAGGAATAGGTACAAAAACTTCAAAACGAGATTGTTTGTTATGACTACTTCGTTCGACACAAGTAGGTGTGACGTCAGAGCCATCAGGCCTTATTATCTCGGTGGCAACGATATTATACGGATGGCGTTTGTCGTAAGATTTTGTGTAAATACAGTTTGTTTTGTGCGAAATTTAAAGTGTTTAAATTGTGTTTTTTAGAATTTAAAAAGATATTACATCATTTCATGATGAATTGTGGTCATAATGAAAGTAAGTACACCTTTCATTAATATTTTATTTACAATTTATAGTCAAATATATAATGGATAACAAATGGTATGGTTATGCAGATAACACATGTGTATATAATAAATACGATGTAATTATTTATAGTGTATTATTTTCAATTATAAATACGATCTAATTATTTATAATGTATTATTTTCAATTTTAAATTTTAGATATAAAATTTACGGACAAAATACGATGTAATTATTTATAATGTATTATTTTCAATTTTAAATTTTAGATATTAAATTTACGGACAAAACGGGCCGATTTAGACCGTTAACTGTTGATGACATATTCAACACCAGTGATATTGACGATTTCAGTGACATTTCTGATGATGAACTGGAAAACGAACGTATCCCAGTAAGTTTTGTTGAAGATGAAGTTATAAATGAACATCATTTAGAAACCATAAATGAAGATGATTTATTGGAAGAATTAATGAAAAAAATTGAAAAAGATTTTCCTGAATCTACATTACATTCATCAGGTAGTATCTCATTTTTTGATACTTTCTATCACATAACGAATTTATATCTGCACTGTTCATTTTTGATTTACATATGTATTGATGAACAGAACTGTGTGCTCTATAGTTTGTGATTTCATAAGTTCAGTCTACATGTCTTTTTTCTCTTCTAGAATCGGTTAGTGGTAACACAACTCAGAGTTTGGAAAAACCTTCAACATATCATGTTACAACTTCATTCTCAGCAGTATCGTCATTTTCAGAAGTTTTTACAGCTAAAGAAGTAAAGAAACCAAGAAGAATTACACATGGTAAAATAAAATATTTGAAATGGAAGAAGAAGTTTTTACCGGCTAAAGATAATGAAATGAAGTTTACTGGAAATCTTACAGTACCTGATGACATCAAAAATTTGAAGACTCCGTATGGATTTTTTTGTTACTTCTTTCCTGATTCTTTAATAGATCATATTGTCGAACAGACGAACCTTTATAGTCTCCAACAAGACATGCAGTAAATACAAGGTGCCTCTGTGCCTTACGAATAATAACTGTTTTTATAAGTATCATAATGAGTAGATATAATTTAAGTTATATTAATTGTACATACAAATATTTATATAATACTATTTTATTTTATAAAATTTATTAAAAATATATCGCATGTTTGATACTTGTTTATTCTTTAACACTTTTATAAGTAACATTAGTTAAAAATTTATTAAAAATATATCGTATGTGTGATACTTGTTTATTCTTTAACACTTTTATAAGTAACATTAGTTAAAAATTTATTAAAAATATATCGTATGTGTGATACTTGTTTATTCTTTAACACTTTTATAAGTAACATTAGTTAAAAATTTATTAAAAATATATTGTATGTGTGATACTTGTTTATTTTTTAACACTTTTATAAGTAACATTAGTTAATGCATAACCATACCATTTGGTAGAACTATATATATACATGTAAAGCATGATTATACCATTTGGTATTGTACAGATTTTGGGCTACTAAGGATCTATTTTTGAATATTTTTTTTTCCAAAATACAATTTTTATGTTCAGTATATCGAGATATGTAAGTAGAATTTTTTTGTAAAAAAAAAAAAAATCCATGCACTAAAGGGTTAACAGGCTGTTCATTTCACTAACATTGCTAACTATCAGTGTTTCAGTGTTGTGTCGTCTGCAAAACGTAGGCTGTTTATTTTCCTACCTCCGATAGAGAAGCCGCCATTCCAGTTCTATAATATTTGCCGTGTGACATATTTACTGTGAAGATTGTATAACATCGGGGAAAGAATGCAATCTTGCCTTATTCTTTTTTGCACTGCGAACTCGTTCGATTTTATATGACCGTTAATGCATACTATATTTTTATTGTGTTTTAGAGATGATTAATAAGATACACCGGGTGTTTTGGGTGCCCATTTTAACTAGGAGATACCTCATATTTGTTACTTTATATATATATCTTTCTAATATATTATGAAGAAATCTTAGCAGAATTTTACTTGTATGCAATATTAGCGATTGACATCGAGGAATTCCCGGCAATTAAATTCTAGATTCATTAGCTAAAGGTGGGTCTCCTTATGGTATGTTATTCTCTTCAGTCTCAGCACTTGATATCACCGCATTTTACACAGTCGGAACATAAGAAACTCTGAGAATAAACGCATGTGAAATGTATAGAGCAGTCGCCTCTTACTAGGTACTATCAATTGCAACCGTCTCTTCCTAGATTTCCACGGTTCTACTTTTTTTAAATATTAAGCCGAAATGAATTTTACTTATCAACCGATTGAGGTTCGGGCATTGCTTGTTGCCGGACTACCTGTTCCTTATTCAGCTTAGACAAACTCCTTACTGCGCTTTAGATGCTGGACGTGCAATTTACAATCCTGGTCACGTGTTTTTCGAATGATCTTCATTAATAACATTACGCTCTGAACTGTATCCTAAATTATGGCGCGCGTCTCATAATGGTCCTTCTTATAACGTATTGTCCCTTCTTCACATTAAAAATTTACATCTGTTTCGGGACATAGCGATATTTCTAGAGAAGTTGTCCGATTTTATTGAAGTATGAATTAGTAAGTACAGTAACACATTGTGTAGGCTGTAAGGGCATTCCCATTTAAACAAATGTATGTATATATATATATATATATATATATATATATATATATGTGTGTATATATGAAGCAATTACATATTTTATACCTGCTCGGTAACGTTTGTCAATCTGTGACCTTCTTTCCACCATTCGATAATAGCTTCCGGTCTTGAGCCGACCGTCTGACATACAATTTTATACTCTCTGTCGATCGATACCGATTGCTCACCCATTACAATCGATACGTTCATCGGTTTAACTGTAAGAATTAATCATAACTCCTGATATATAAAAAGTAAACAACGAATGAACTAGGCAAAAATCAATAAATTTTTACATATAAAAACAACGAAAAGCTTTTCGGTTATTAAGGCATTATCAAAAAAATTAACTATAAATATAAAAATATGTACAGTTAAAAAATATATAAAAGGAAAAAATCATAAAATAAATAATTCATTTAGATTGGCAATATTATAAAAAATACTGAAAAAACAAAAATTTACTGATTTTTAACTTCATTATTTGTTTTTTTTAGAAATACATTGTATACCGTTCAAATTACTGATATTACATATATCTATCCGGAAATGTCGTCTACTATATTTAATTAATAAACATTCGAGAAAATTGGAAATATACTGCTCAAAAAAAAGTGTTCGATTATTATAATTATCTATATTTAATCGACGAGAACTCTCCGCTATTATATCACGGAGCCTATCAAAAAAAATTAATTCGAATTCTATCTCTTTTTTCAAAACTTGACATAATTCGTTCGAATTTTTTATTAGCTCAATTTTGTTTTCTTATATTACAAACAAAATCCGTAATTATTTTCCGTACATTGGCTTTGAAAATCGCTTATTTTTTAATCGTCGCTAAATAATTTTTGCCGTTTAACTTCGACAGTTTCAGTCAGTCAATATTATATTTTTTCTATCGTTTCATAACTCGCACGATCTGTCGATTTATAACGCAGAATCGTATCATGGTAAAAAATTACAATTGCATTTTTACATCTCCGTTATTTAGAGAAGCTTTTAAATTCGAAGAAACATTACCTCGTTACACGTCTTTAGCATTTATTTTTAAACACCGCGCTTGCTACATTACGACCATTCAAAATTCAAAAGCGTGTCGTAAAATTACACTACGCCACTACGCCCGCTGATACTGAGACAGTAAACTTTTGCGACATCGGTGATGATAGTGCGATACCGATATGTATTTGACGAAACGTTCTTTCAAAAGCTTAATAGTAAGGTCAAAGACTGAGGTAAATATTCTTCAGGATTATCAGCTTTAGCATAGCTAGATGTTGACATAATATTGTGTCATAGCTACGGCTAAGTTGTCTTCGTTCAATCGCCCCGCTTGATCCTCAGTTCGTAAAGAAACGGGAAAGAGGCACGGATAAATCTACCGAACATTGAAACATTACCGACAGTCAAATCGGCCATTGGAAAAAGTCTACAGAGTAGAAGAGATGAAGCGAAGGAGGAAGACTAAGAGACTAAGCGAGGAGTATGAGGGACTAATCAACTGGAATATGGGGAATGGAGAGTACAGCCGGAATATACTGGAGCCAAAGTTTTATTAATAAGATACGCACGAGTGAGACGCGTATGGCCCAGGCGGAATCTGGTTCTCTAGCGAAGTTATGCAATGATCGATTTGAACGATCTATGTCGCACTGTTACTGCGTACAATAGTTACAAGTGTTGTCGGCATTCTATACGAATGTCATTCGATCTTATTACATAAGCTGGACTTTTTAATTTTTAGACGCTATTTCTCCTAATTCAAATACGATCGATCGAAAATTTCAATTATTTTACCCTCCCGAACTTTATTCTCTATTAATACAAATATCACAACCGGTATCTCCGATCGTACTAGCGGTAGATAACACCGTTAACAAAAAAAAAAAAAAATATTAACACACCGGAATATGCCGAAAACAAGTTATATCCGTTTCAGTCACAATGTATGCAAGATCGGTATTTCCAGGTACGTTATGAACACGCGCTCTCTGAGATTCATCCTGTTCTAGTAGGTGTACCGCAGGGTTCGGTCCTAGGGCCTACGCTGTATTTTCTTTACACTGCCGACTTCCCCGTTACAAGGAATGTACACGCAGCTACTTTTGCAGATGATACTGCCTTACTCTCGTGTGATCCGAACATTGCCAATAATAACCTAGAAGAAGCATTAAACAGAGAGCGGAAAAATAGTTTAAAAAATGGAAGATAGGTGTTAATGAGAACAAATTCGTTAACGTTCAGTTCACAAATAGGAAGGTTATAGTTCCACCTGGTTAGAATCAATAACCTTACAATGCCTATTCATCCGAGTGTTAGATATCTAGGTATGCATCACAGTCGATTGACATGGTGGCATGATATAGACAAAAAAAGAAGGAACTTAACATCCGGGTTAGAAAAATGAACTGGCTCTTAGGAAGAAATAGTGTCCTCTCATTAACCAATATACACAGTAGTTATAAAGCCAGTCTGGACCTAAGGAATAGAGCTGTGGAGTTGTGCAAAAAAAAAACAAATACAAAGGTGCTCCTTTAAAAATAAAATATTAAAAACAATGACAGGTGCACCCTGGTACATAACCAACACAACATAGAGACTTGAATATTCCATATGTGTCCGATGTTATAAAACAGTACGATCAAAGACATGTACTTGGACTGAAATGTCATCCTAATACCTCGTCTAAAAGATTGCTGAACACCTCCAGCGACACCAAGAGGTTGAAGCGTAAAAAACCTCTGAACCTTGTTTAAGGTAGCAGCAGCTGGGTGATCACCACTGGGTGTTTCTCCTTCACGTTATTACATGGTCAAAAATTTTGCCAAATGACCTAAGGGGTCAGATTGTAAAAAGGTAAAGGAAAAAAAGTCACAATGTCCACTTAACACTAAACGAGAAATACGTGGTTTGCGTTGTAGCTGTCTAACCAACTGAGCTATTCAAAAAATATAACCGTCCGTCTTCGTGTACAAAATTTCGAAGATTTTACATCCGGTCATTTAGTAAACGACGAAGCGATTGTTAAAAGGAGATATTTTTCTAATATTAATTACAACACGAGTTGAATATAAGTTCTGAGAAAAGGTGGCGATTGCTGGCAAGGTGACCAGTTGTTCTGACTACCGGAGTGTAACGAGGGTGATTTGACAGCTCCTGGAAACTCATTTACTCCAGGAACAAAATAATATATACATACATAATTATATATATATATATATATATATATATATATATATATATATATATATATATATATATATAATCATCATCATCACTGTTCATTGTCCTACGTAAGGACGTGGTGACATATATAATAAATATATATATACATATATGGGTAAATGCGTGCACTGGTATTGTGCTTGAATTTAAGCGATACGTGTTATGATGTTTTTGGGTATGCACTAAGGTAATTTTAATATTATATATATATATATACATATGTACATGTTCATGGTTTTTTTTTCTTTGGTTTTTCTTTCTCAGTTCGTAATACACGACGATGGGGTAAATGTATTAGTAAAATTGAATACAAGGGGAAATTCTATGTAATAAACGGAAAAGAGCCCATCAATTTAAGTTTATGGCGCTCTAATTAGTTTTACAATAAATGCCAATGTGTTCTTAATTAATTAGTATAATTATATTTTTCGATAGTTTATTTCAGCTAGTGCGAAAGCGTGTAACTAATCGAGTAACGCGAGTATCGCTAAAATCAGTGCTACTACAGTTACATCCTAAAAGTATGCGTTCGGTATTATCAGATAGGTTTTGCATATTTGACATTTATTCGAATGAGCTATTTTATATAATTGTACATTCTTTAAACATGCCGTGCCCGGTAATAAACTGTTCCTCGTTAAAATAATTCGGTATAATCACTTACGTTATTTAATCGATTATATTAGGTAAATATTATTTCGTTAGTATTCTCTTTACGAAGTATTTGATACTTTGCACTATAGTGATATGATAGTTTTAATTTTTTTTTCTGAGTTAATATTTACGTATTGAAAAATATAATGATTTAAAACGGAAATTACACACGCTGCTAATCCAGGTTGAAGGAACGGAACATTAAATAGAAAAAATATAACGACGCACTTTCCGGGGAAATGTAAATATTGAATCGTTGTTCAAATGAAAATCGGAAGTAGGACGTTGATAATTTAATCCTACAAACAAAGCCACCTACTACCGGACTGAAGAGTGAATTATCCTGTATTACACACACACACACACAGGCGCACACATATACATAACGCGTAAATATCACACGGTACACCTGGTTTATCAAAGTGGAATTTTCTTTTGTTTGTCCGACCTGTCACACGTTATGTGCCGCTCTTTACCGTTCGAATGAAAAGAACGCTACGGAGATTTTAAAATTTTTCTTGTTTTATTTTTTCATTATTTATATCGAATTTTATTTCGATATTTTCGTCCCTTTTTTTTTTCGTTTTTGTTTAAATGCCGGGTTTAATTTTTTTAATTGTTTTTTTTTTATTATTATTTATTTTTTACTTTTCTCTTAACGTCGAGGTTCGGGCAGTTCGTGTCGGGAGAGAAAATGAAAGTAAAATGGCCGAGGTGCGATACAGATCGTTAACCCGGTCTGGAAAAATGCTTTTAAAAGGTCGCCACTTATATAGAATAGACTAAAACGATAAGTTACGTTCTAACTATCACCAACACTGGCTGTAATAATTATACTTCATAATTATACCCGGCCAGAAGCACTCGCGCCAGCCTTATTCAGCCGGCTACGTTTTACTTTATTACGTTCCATACGTTGTGCGTGTATACGAAGAAAATCGTGCTTCGCATTACATTCTAGCGAAATTATTTCGCCTCCGAACTTTATATTTTTTATTATCATCGCTATTATCGTTTATGATTATAATTATTCTTTATCGTAACGCCCGATACTTTTATATCTTTACGTCGCTCGCCCGAAGTTGAGCTCTGGCAACAGGACGACTACGATGTCTCATTTTCAGTTATTCGCGTTAGTTCCACTTTGTAATGTCCTTAATTTAGAAAATTCAGACGCGGATGAAAACTTCTTTCTACGGTAGACAGATGGTATGACAACGAGAAGTTTTAAAATTGTCGAGTATAATTTGAGAATCGTTATAGTACTGGCCAAATTTTTAAAATTACAACCCGTTATATATATATATATTAGCGTACGTGTTATTACGAGAGTAAACGAATTATTTAATTAATAGTAACGAGAAAAATCTACGAGCTGTTCTTAATTATTTGCAGCTTAACTTATACCGGAGGAATCTGATTGATATGCTTACAGCTTTATCGTGAGAATTAAATAATGATAAATAAAAATATTTTAAAATATATATATAGAACTGCAGATCGATAAAAACGAGCATAAACGTAAAAATAGGTAAAATACTCTATTTTTTTCATTTTTTTTTTTTTTTGACCGGTTTAAACCCTTATCTATTTAGCGTATTTTAAATCTCAATGCAATTACACTTGATATAAACTGATTGCAACAGAAGACAATGAGTCAGAAACAATTAATTCGATACACAAGTAATGTGTGCCGCTTTTGTAAAATATTAGAGAACAGCTCGTCTCTATGCTTTAGAAATTTCTGAACTCGATACAGTCGTCAACGTGGCACGTTTCATCCATCAGAAATTACGCTTAATTCAACATTATCTAAACTCATCTCCGAGTTAGAATTTGAGAGACCGTGTTATTCAACTTGATAATCGTGGATTTATAGTTTAAGTAGGTATCCCTTCTCATTGTGGTATTACTGGAGATGAATTGACATTTACTTATGAGAATTTACTGATGTGTTACCAAAGATTGAACAATCCGTATTAATTAATTTTCAACAGTATTACACCGCGGAAAGTCGGAATAAAGGGCAGAAAATACTTCGCTTTGATGCATATTAAAATAAGCCGAGGGTTTTTACATATCAACTTTATTTCGACTTCGTACTGGAGGCATAATCTCTGTCCCTGACATTTTGTTAAATATTCAATCGGTACAAGAAGCACGTTACGTAAGAAGTGTGATAATAGGGGATAATTAATTAATAACAGTTATAGGACGAAATATGCATTCAATAACTAATTACATATAGTATAGACGTCCGGAACAAAATTTTAAAAACGTATGTTAGGTCAATTACGGCTGTAAAAATTGCTGCTTGTTGAAGATCCGGATCGGACGCAGAATAACGAAAATGTCTGGTGAAAAAATGAAAACAGTTAAAAGAAATCCTAGAAGGAATTTTGTGGAAAAAATATTCGATAAGTCATATAGAAATGTGAAAAATAAAACTATTCGGACATGTAATAAGATGTAATAACTTTATAAAAAACATAATAGAAGGTAAAGTTACAGACAAAAGGCCAAGATACAAAACGAAGGATACCACTCTATAGTAGTGTATATAGGTTCGCTTGAATATATGTAAATATCAAGAACTTCAGATACTGGCTACCAAAACGACGGAATCGCTGCATTGACCAGGTATCGCCTTTAAAAAAAAAACGTTACTTATATTACGTTTCAAACATATATTACGACATGCCTAGATCAAACCACTGATTACGGTAGGCATTGCCCAAATTTTTCCAACGACTCCTATTTTGTGCGGCTTGGATTCAGTTGTTTCTTGACCATTTAACAACATCATCATCTCACCATCTATCCATATTATTCGCCATTATAACATCCGCACACAAGCGGATGTATTTATTTACGTCGCAACGCACTGTTAAACGGTATTTATATCATTTATATTATACCGACGATAATGTCTTTTACACAAAATACGAATTTAGTTCATGCGATTCATTTCGTTCTTACTGATACTTTAATTCTGAGTCGATACAGATATATATATATATATATATATATAATCGATATTTTCAATTCAGCCAGTGAAATAATCGTCGGTATTCTTCGAAAAAGCAATGAAAAGATCCAAACACGGAATGTGACTACTACAAGCTGATGCATAATTGCCAACCACGGAAAGCGACAACCGCAAACCGATCGCATTCCAGTTAAAAACATAATTACGTAAGCGATAATTAACGATAGATTAAAATCGTACTTATTTAATAGTAGAGACAGCGGATGTAGAGTAAATGCAAGGAGAAACCACACTACAATTTATCGTAGCGATATTACTAGATTAAATATCTACGGTACATTTGACCGAGGTAAGTAAATCGAGCTGAGGAAAAAACGATATAAACATCTTTGTTATTTAAACTTTCGTACAATATTTATCGGAGAACTGAGGTGTTAAGCGCAAGTGATGGAATCTCAATAAATTATAGAACCGTTAGAAGATTGATATGAAATTGGCATAAACGCGAGTAAAATTCATTTCAATTTTTATAGTGTCGTATATAAGTACTGAGGCTCTTACTGCACACTGATGTCTTAACAGTTAGATGTAGTAAATGAGGCTGCCGGAGGAAAATAATTATATAATTGAAAGAATATTTGAAGGACTGTTGGAGAGGAAATAAAGTATGCGGACGGATTGAGGTCGATAGGGATGAAATCTAGGGCAGTGTAGTAAAATACGACTAATAAGAGGGAGGTGTGTGACAAAAGGTGCAAAAAGTAGTGATGGGTAATGTGAAGTAGATATTAATGAGAAAGTGATATGTGGCCAAGGCGGAGCCTGCTGATCGCTATATAGTTGGAACGGGATAAATTAACATTTCCAGGCATAGGGGTTTGATAGTAAGAATGAAGTTATGGTGGTATTCCTGTTCTGTTGTCAGTTGTGGTGGATGAAATATTTGAGGGTCGTGTTTAGTACTGGAAATGGCTGGGCAATATTTTGGAAACACAGTATAGAATATGCTCCCACATTCACCGCTTGAAAGTTGTTATAATGCGCGTATAATAAAAAATTTTCTACTCGATAACGAAAACTACTTGTCCGAAGTAATAGATTAGCAACGACGCTAATTCAGTCACCAGATTATCGAGTTCCTAAAACCAAACTGTTCCTATGGTGAATATTAGCCAGCATTAGTGTTATCCAATGTTGAGTGTAATTTTTCGATTGTTTCACGCAAATTAAAAAGTTTTTAAGCTTCTTCAAAAAAAAAAATTATGCGACAGGTTAAGCTTAAATTTCTTAATCCGTGGTAGTTTAATTGTCCAGAAAATTCATGCATCAGACTGGTATCTGGCCGCATAAATGTTATATTCCAATCACAAATTGGCTATATGTCTAACGTACGCGCAGACGTTTAGATATCGTCGCACTCGCATCTATCATCGTCAATAATATGTTGCTAGCTTCTCTTGCGGATTCAGTTCCGACTGCTGTATTTCATAATATCTAGACTGGGTGCGTTTCATTAATTCCAGCATAGTGTAATGTTAATAATTGTAATTTACCGATGCTAGATCGTTTCTAATAGACTTGTGCGTTCTTAATTTGTGGTCGATATTCAAATACGATTTACTTTTACTGATTTAGGATTTAAGTATTTGTGAGGTTTAGTCCGTTATATACTAAATATCATACTCGATTCGAGCAGGGAATTTTCATGTTATGGCGCAACAAATTCGGGGGAAAGATAGGAGCTTATAACTATAAAAAATAGCTTTTGTTTTTGATAGAAATCTATCAATCAGACTGTAATCTCTTCTGCAATACGTGTCTGTGAGAATCGCAAAGAAAATTGATCGGTATAAAGGTCAACCTGGATATTTCGTATACTAGGAAAATCGTATAAGCGCGAGCAAAAAGAAAAACGAACAGGATATACTAGTTTCTGCTAGACCGGCAAGAATAAATTTGCTAGATTAAACTTTATCGCGAATGAAAACGTAAAAGAATTTGTTACGCGGATAAATGAAAATTAAGTAAAAAGAAAATGTACGTTGTACCATTGTATAGAGTACACTCGAGTAGTGCAGTGCCGAGGGCTTTTGCAACATCAAAACGCCTCCGTTTATTTAGATTAAAATTGCGCGTTATAATTTCAGCTATCCCGGATATTCGCTACAATAGTTGAATCGAAAATTAAAATGCGAATTAAGCGCAATATCGTTATTTTCTGAGAAAGTTCTGAATCTCAATAAAAGAACTATTTTGCTCACAGAAAGTAGTTTAGATAATAATTTGCTACGAGTTTTTACCTCGTTTAGGAAAAGCGATGATATTAGCAACTTTCCAACCTTTATTTTGCGGATAGTAATTAAATTTTAGCTTTGTATTTATAAATTCAAAAGCTTCAACTTTAAGTCTGTTTATCGTAATGGACGACAAATCATCGTGGACATGTTTAGATATTATTGTTTTTAGAAGGTTGGCATACTCCCGTTAGATCGAATAACATTTGTAGAAGAGTCGCATTTCATAAATCGTCGAATTTGATATTTCGTAGCCATACTGCGGATTTGTATGCGTGTTTATGCTGTCGGTAGAAGTTCAGAGTTTAATTTCGCACACGTGGATAGTTATTAACACTGACGAAGTGATTAAACTTGTTAAATGTGCCAAAGATCTGAGCTGTAACTCGATAATCATGGTTGCGGCAAATATGTTAAAATTATAATAACGTCTCGATGGTAGATTGAACGATAGTCGTGGGCTTGACACGTACGAAGTTAAGCGCATCGAATAATTTGGCGGCCTGATTTAATTTACTATTCTCGTTATTAAACTCGTTAAAGGCGGTACCATTATTATTAACTCGAAGATTACTGACTGAAATGGCTCGATTGAATGAATTATTACGTAAACGATTAAGTATTTGTGAAATAGGAAACCGAGTGCAAACGGCACAACTTTTAGAATTTGCCTCGTGATTTCTTTGACAGTTTTTCCACAAAAAAACAAAAAAAAACAAAAAAAAAACAGCATCTATGAATAAATTTAGTTTTAGTCGGAAATTTTTTCCACCGATCAATACAAAGACAGAGCGAATATCTTAAATCTCATTTACTCGTTGTGAAAAATAACTTCATTATCCGGAAGTTTTTTTATTAAATTATTTATGATATTAATTTATAATTCCATATATCGGGTTTTTTTTGTTTTTTTTCTACAGTTAGGAGATAGCTTTTTGAACACAACCAGTTTCTTTCGGTGCATGTATACGTTGTAGAGTGTTCTACATTCTTTTCGGAAAACATTTTTAACAACCTAACCAGTAAGATTTCGAATGTACGTAATATTATATACCATCGGGTTAGTTTGAACTTTAAATTTTAACTTACTATTATTAACAAAGCGGAATGTAGTGATTTTTTATTAAAATAAGCAGCGAAAAAGTAATTAAAACCACTACAATTTTTCTTCGAGAAAAATCAAAAAACTTTTCGTCTGTTAGGCCATTATCGAGTGAATATTTAAAAAAAAAAGATAAAAATGTAAAGTGAAAAAATATTAATTTAAGATCGCGCGATTTATAAAAATCGGCAAAGTGAAAAACAGCATTAATAAAAAACATTCACTGTCAAATTGTTTAATACTTCGATTTTTCTAAATTGTGCGATCGTAAATTAATATTTTTTCACTTTATATTTTTATCTTTTTTTAAATATTCACTCGATAATGGCCTAACAGACGAAAAGGTTTTTTGATTTTTCACGAAGAAAAAGTTTCGTGATTTGAACCACTGTTTTGTTGTTTATTTTTATTGCACGATTACTTTAAACGTGCTCGAAATATTATCCGCGGAATTTCATTATTACTGTATTATTATTAGGGATTACGTTTGATCGCAAATGAACATCGGATAAACAGTTGATTTGTAATGATAAGATACGGAAGTGGAATTATTAATTTTATTATTTAAAATCAAATTTCTCCCTAAACTATTTACATCGCTTGTATATACCTTTATACCAACCTGTTCTTATCTATTTGGGTAGGAGCAACGGAGTACAACCTAAATCCATTGTGTTCATTGCAAAAAACAGTTCTTAGTAGTATTTCTAGTAATACTTTGAGTGCATCCATTTTAAATGTGCGGCAATTATATGAATTGAACATTCTAAATTCTGTGATAAAACGTAAAAATTACTTCAATGTAGCAAGTTTAAGAGGGAGAACAAGAACTGCTGGCACAGATAAAGTGGTTTAATAAGTGCCATTTATGCAGGCCATTTACTCCGGGGCTGTGGCTTACAATTTAATCCCGGAGTCTGTAAGACTTGGTTAACTATAAACGTCGACGTCGTAAAGGCTTCTTACGTTTTGAAAAAGAGTTAAGTTATAAAAAATATTTTATTAACTTTTATTTATAATTTCGAAGGTGTTTGTATTAAATAGATATGTGCGTGTGTAGGTGACGTTGTTTTATTATTTTAGAAACGTAAATTATTTTTTTATAATCTAGCTCTAAATTTTTTTTTATTTTTAATTGTTATTTCTAACTTTTAATTCTAATCTTTGTATTTTTACTCAGTTCGCGTTACTCGTTAGTTTGTATATTACAATAAAATCTTAATTAAGTGATGCATGCATATGGTCACATTTTAAAATGTCCGGTACTCGCGCATTTATGTTCATAACCGGAGTTTTTTGTATTTATTTATCTATTATGTTTTTAGCTCTGTTCCTTATTACAATATTAATGTTGTAATTATTTTTTTTCAATATTATTATTATATATTTTATAATTAAATTTTTAATTGTAAACACTTCTGAAATAAATTTGATTTGATTATTATTATTATTGTCAGATCTTCCAGAATTGAGGCATTTGTCTTCTTTGGCATCCATGGTATTTTCAGCATTCTGCGCCATATCTACATCTCGAAGGCATCAAATTTTTGTTTGTCTTGCTTATGTAATGTCAATGTCTCGGCTCCATATGCAAATATGGCAAATCCTAAAGTGTTGACGAGCCTTATTTTTGTCGAAGGAGTAATGGAGTGATCTCTCCAAATTTTATTTAATCTTATCATCGCAGATTTTGCTAATATCACCCTGCGTTTAATGTCGTCTTCAACATCGCCTATTTATTAATAATCCAAGGTATGTATATGCACTTACTATTTATATATCCTGTATGGTGTTTTTTCCAGGGAATTATTGTTCTTATTTATTAGCATAATTTTTGTTTTGTTTTTATTAATTAGAAGTGCCAGTTTTCTACTTTTTACTTCTACTCTGTTCAGTAAATCTATCATTTCATTTCGGCAGGCAGTAATGAGCGTACTATCATCGGCGTATCGTAGATTCCTTACTCGATACACGCCTATTTTCATTCCTCTTTTATAGCCTTCCAAGGCGTGTCTCATTATATACTCGCTATACATGTTAAAAAGTATGGGGGACAATATATAACCTTGCCTTACGTCTTTCTGCGGACGAAATTTTCTAGAAACAGCGCCATCAAGCCTTACTCTGGCTTCTGTTTGGACATAGAGATTATTTATTAAGTAGGATAGATGTCTTGGTACGTCTATGAAGGTTAGTATTTCCAATAGTTCATCTCATTTGACACAATAAAATGCTTTATGACAGTTAATAAACCATAAATACATTGATTTGTCATATTCGATACTTTTATCAAGTAATTTTCGTATACACAAAATTTGTTCTCTGGTCCGTCTGCCAGTATCCAATAGTTTATCTCATTTGACACAATAAAATGCTTTATGATAGTTAATAAACCATAAATACATTGATTTGTCATATTCGATACTTTTATCAATTAATTGTCGTATACACAAAATTTGTTCTCTGGTCCGTCTGCCAGTAACAAATCCAGCTTGTTCTATTGCTATTTGCCCGTTTACATATTGTTCCAGCCTGTTATTAATAATGTGAAGCAGGATATTACTTGTGTGTGATACTACTGTAATTGTTCTGTAGTTCTCACACTGTTTGCTTGAACCTTTCTTGTATATAGGAATGATGATAGACTCCAATCTTTCGGTCATGTTCCCGTTTTCGATATTTGATTACACAGTATGTGTATTATCCGTACTCCACTGGTTGGTAGCACCTAATTTGTGACTATTTGAATAATATTTAAGGGTATAAATCTTAATTTCGGCAATACTTTTCTACAAAATAATCTTCTTTCCGGTTCGAATTTAACACACCGTCATATAACATGATCTATTGACCCTTCTGGGTCGCAATAATCGCAAGTCGAACGACCGATAATTCCTAAACACCATAGATGAAATGGTGTTCGATGATGTCCAAAACGTAATCAGCGTATCGTTTTTTACGTAGTCCCCCTCTATATTCTTGTTCACACAAACCATAGATTTCTATTGACAGTTTGTTTTACATTCTCCCTTTCTGTTGTGTTTCTGCTGTATACGTTTGTTCCCATTATTGATACAACGATCTTTGACAAATGTAACGTAATCTTCCCAGTTTAGTATTATTCTGTTCACTTCTTGTATACATCAACTGTTTCGTTTCCATGAAGTCTAACGTGTTCTGTAATCCGCTTAAAAAACACCCTGGTGTTTAGCTTTTTAAGTTTATTTACTAATTCACTAATTTTCACTTCTATCTTATTAAAAAGTTTTGGATTAATAGTTTACTTATTGCTGATATCAGTAGAATTTGTGGACCTCTTCAGTTTGATATAATGTCGATTTACATCTAGCATTTGTGAGGTTCATTGATAGATCCGAAATTTATTCTCTACACCAACAGGATAAACAAACAATCGACGAATTTTCAATACAACCAAAATTCCGCAAATTCCACAGACCAAAATCAATTTTATTGATAAGACAGGTAAAAATTTAACAATCTCATCCTTTATATTGTCCACCCAGATATAGAATTGTACAAGTCCAATTTCGTGGTTTTTTTCAACTCATTAGGCAATAAATTGATCGTAGGTGGAGATTATAATGCTAAGCACACATTCTTTGGCTCTAGACTAACAACGCCAAAAGAACTGGAATTATTTCAGTATGTATCAAAGTCAAAATTGACAGTGCTCTCTAGTGGTCATACTGAAGGGCATTAGTACTTTATACACTAATGTTGAAACATCATTTGACTCTTCATCGGATCACTCTCCTATAATACTAGAAATAAGTCAGTTAGTAATAATTAAGAAAACAAATTTAAAATTTTACAATAATAAAAGCTGGATTGAAGAGAATCTTGATCTCAAAATACCATTAAAAACAGGCGACGATGTTGATGAAGCGATTGAATATTTTAATCATACATTGCAAAAAGCGGCATGGTTAAGTACTCCAAAGGAGACTGCAATTCGCAATATTAACTACCCTCGCATTATTAGAGAAAAAATCAATGCCAAAGGTGAAATTATAAAACTGTGGCAGATATCATGGCACCCGGCTCACAAAAGTGATCTTAATAAAATAACCAAAGAATTAAGCGCATTACTGAAAATACATAAAAATGACACTTTGATATCAATTCTTTCCAACATGGCCACTAAAAATGACGATCATTCATTGTGAAGGCCACTAAAGCTCTAGGCCACAAAAAGTGATTCCACCCCTGCGGAAACATAATGGCGAATCGTAGCGATCTTGGAAAGGCGGAAGTTTTTGGGTTACACCTAAAGGATGTGTTTAAACCACATCCACCCGATAACGGATCGGAGTTATTCTATAATCAAATTGAGTTCGACTTGGTAACCTCTTCCAAATATCTCTTCCAATAAAACTGTTATCTCCGTCCCAGATTAAGAGAGTGGTAGTGAGTAATTTATCAATGCACAAAGCTCCAGGGTATGATCTAATCACTGGAAAGATGCTTAAATTCCTACGGAGAAAGGGCATAGTAACCACAATATTCAACGCTATCATACGGTTGGCTTACTATCCATCGCAATGGAAATTTGCTCAAGTAACCATGATACCAAAACCAGGTAAACCTACCAGTGATCCTTCGTCATATCGACCTATTAGTCTTCTACCGATAATATCAAAAGTATTCGAAAAATCATTGCTGCCTAAATTAACAAAACAGCTACAGGGTACGATTCCGAACTACCAGTTTTCTACAATAGAGCAAGTTCATAGGGTGCAAAAATACATCGGTAATTGTTTTGAAAAGCAGCAGTATTGTTCTGCAGCCTTTCTGGATGTCAGTCAGGCTTTCGATCGTGTATGGCATGGAGGGTTACTTTCAAAAATAAAACGTACCCTGCCACATCCCTACTACACACTACTCTCCTCATACCTGTCACATAGATTTTTTCAAGTTTAATTCGGTAGTGATATATCAACATTTTATCCCGTCAAGGCTGGAGTTCCCCAGGGTTCTGTTTTGGGGCCAATCCTTTTTCTCATATATATGTTCGACCTTGTAAATACAAATGTGGAGATGGTGGCATTTGCCGATGATACAGCATTATTCGCAGGAGATAATGTTCCGGTTGCGGCGTCAGATTCTAGCCAGTAAACTGTCGGCGTAACAGATGATTTATGGACAACTGTCCGTAATAATAACGTACCGATTCGAATTCAAAACAGAGCTAGTAATGAATAACAGTCGTCATTTATTTAATTGTACAGTATAGTGATTAGAGGTCCATGAGACCACTATGTCAGTAGTTTAATACGCGCGTCAATCTACTATCTTTCCCGTTTAACCAATTAACTTGCACGGTAATGAACTTTAGTTCAGTTAGGAATATTACGAACCCAAAACCGATGCCACATAATGACAATATTGTATAAAAATTATTATTCTTTCCACTAGGATTATACTGTTATACGCTATTTTAGCCTTGATAACAACCTCCCGAAGGTGCTTCGAAAATTAGCGTTAGGGTCTAACGTAATGTACTTCACTGAGTTTGCCCAGCGTAATAGTATATTACTTAGTTTTAGCACAGGTTAAGGTGTCAAATTTTCTACGTCGTCTTGTCTGCGGAAAAAATCATACCCGAGCAGTAAATACAATTCGACTTCCAAGAGTATAAAATTAACAGAAGTAAACCCGTTGCGCATATAACACGTTTATGACGAAAATCGGTTTTCCACACTTTATTTCTTATTCACCATTGTTTAAATGAAAATAATATATATATATATATATATATATATATATATATATATATATATATATAAAACTTACGGTTTAGTACAGAAGACTACTTACAATATATATCCAAAAGTACTGACGTTGAAACAGGATGATTGATATTGTTGTTAGATGCTTGGCATACTAACGACTTATATAGGTTAGTTCTGTTCAAGTTGTGTATCGTCAATTCTTTCAATCTATATCCGGCTTTTTCTTCGGAAATCGGAATTTGAACTTCGCTAATCTGTTCAATGGATTCGTCTCTTTTCCATTTTATTTCGGGCGGAGGTTTACCTGAAAATAAACGTGATTTTTTTTTTAATTTTTAATTTTTTAAAAAAATTTTTTTAATCGATTAAAAGCGATAATTACTAAAGCCTTATAAGCGGAAATTTAAATAATCGAATTCAACACAAAGATATACCTATACGATAATCATCAAAACTAGGGTAAACTTCTATAGTAAGCTGTTATAAATGTCTCTAAATTACTCCCTGCAAGAACGGGGGAGACGTCTCTATCATCGTATTGTTCGACTGCGGTCGCTTTGTACTTTCTATAGTAAGTTCGTTGTTAAACGGAAGCTGAACTAATTATCGTCGGTTACAGTTAGACGAATTTGACCGTAGCTTATAACGTTATATGCCGGTAGAACTTCACAAAAGACCCGTACGTATATACGGTCTTAAGTTCGGACTAGTTTTGTTTACTTACCAACGCTTAGATGTCGGACACGTCAGTTGTTCTCTTAAACAGCGGATAGGGCTTAAATTGCGTCCATTTTGAGGACGAGAATTTAAACAAACGAAAACGACTTTTCGACGAAGACAAATAGAAAAGAATTCGTTGGAAAAAAGAGACAGACAAACAGACACAGTAACCGATGAAAAGGACGGAGATAGTTCTGGCTAATTCTTGGAATAAGAAGTAACGTGGAAAAACGGATTGTTCTCGAAGCTTTATCGAAATATAACTGTGGCCGGATTTAGTTTGACACATTCGAAGAATTGGGAAAAACCGAAAACACGTCCGAAACGAATTTATAAGCCGATATAAATAACAATAATAATAATAATAATAATAATAATAATACAAAATTGTCGCGTATGTAAATGGGCGCAGTCAGAAATCGTTCGGAATTGATCCTGTTTATTTTTCATCCGCTGAACGAGAATA
The DNA here is from genome assembly GCA_032883995.1 of Coronaproctus castanopsis. Lineage (NCBI taxonomy): Eukaryota > Metazoa > Arthropoda > Insecta > Hemiptera > Monophlebidae > Coronaproctus > Coronaproctus castanopsis. Next base: position 215,288,610 of record CM065052.1, on the reverse strand, counting down.
TAATCGCGCGTATTTTGTAAATAGGCAAAATTCAAAAAAACACTCCTAAATTCTCGCATTATTTAAGGGGTATGTGGTTATGTACTGAAATCTTCATTCCCGATATGTACATATATCATCATCAAGTTGCATCTCCTTTTGAGGAGGTTGAGCATCAAGGCCGTCGGAATTTTCACTACTTTCCCAAGTCCGGCTACGGCTACCGGTTCCTTGACTCTGTTGAATCCAGTGTTTGATGTTACATATTTCAATCATTTTCATTACTCTCGTTGTCTTTTTAAGTATTTTTCACTGCCTAAAACAGCCCCTAATATTCGCTACTGTAGTCGGCCTGTCTACGTTTTGCATTATTTCAACACCTTCGCGTCGGAGACGAAATCTGTCGATGATATCCGTAACGATCGTCGATAGGTTCAGATACTATCCCTTCGCATTTTGCGTTGATAATTCACGCTTCGGCCGTATATTTTAACAGAGGCCACACGTATGCGCAAATCTTTCGCTTACAATTTCCTAGATTTATGAAAGCCTATTTTGCGCCGTTGCAATTCTTGCTCTTATTTCTTTCATATCTCTTCCGTCGTTCGTAATTACCGCTCCGAAAATATTCAAATTCGGTCACATTTTCTTTGTCAATTTTTGTTACTACTTTTGCCTTTGTAAATCGCATTATTTCGTTTTTCCAGTGTTTTCGCACCAAGGACTTTTTATCCTTCGTTGTTTTATCTTCTGCATCTGTCGCTCTGTTTCCGCAATTTAAAAGAATATAGACTTTCGTATTAAGCCGATGAATATGGATTAAGTTCTAAATTATGGAAAAAATTTCAAATTTTTACCTAGACATTACTAATCAGTTTTGATATACGCGAAGCATTTGATCAAATAAAAATTGATAAAATCTTTAAAATTATGAAAAAGAAAAATATATCTGAGGTATACTATCCAAACTATTATTCAAAGCTGGAATTCCCCGAGAAAAACTGACGTGTATCCCGTTATACGTAAAAGAATATAGACTTTCTATTAAAACCGATGAATATGGATTAAGTTCTAATTATGACAAAAATTTCAAATTCTTCTTATTACTTTCTTTACTACGTTTGTTCTTACATTTTTCGCCAGATTGTGATGATAACCAAAATATTTATATTTTTAGAAACGTGGAATGTGAGCACATTATATAAAACTTGATAATAAAAATTTAGACATCTCGTGTATATGTGAACATCGGTAAGGAAAAATAATATGCAACCGAGTATATGGAAACTTCTACTACTTCGGTCATAATGAGAAAGTGAGCACAAACTGACATAATCGTATTGGAATTATAATAACCGTGAAGATGACGTAACACTGTTAAAACACGCAAGATTAATATACTGCTAGCATATGCTCTAACATCGGAGAATAGATAGGGTGACCTTGTCGAAAAATTCTACAAAACTCAATTCAAGAAGTACTCAATAGATTGAGCCGAAATAACTTAAAGATAATTATAGGCGATTTTAATTGAAAAATCGGTGAAGATTGAAGATGAGATCTAGTTGGTACCTTTGGCCTTGGCAGCAGTAACAATGTAGAATATCGATTATAAACAAATGATCTGTGGGTCACGAACGTTTCAGCTGTCAAATACACATGGAAGGCATCATGCGAAGACAAAGTAACTCTAGTTACTTTATCAAGTCGATTATATTTTAATAAATAACCTCTGAATACGGTTAAATAAGTATCTACATATCCAGGAGCTGATATAGATTCCGATCAAAGAATTAAAAAGAAAACGCATAAAACTAACTTCGATATGAATAAACTAGGATTAGACATAAAATCCAAAGTACAAAAAGAACTGAATTATTCGGTAGACCAATAAACGAAGATAATTTAAATGGAAAATGCAGCATAAATCGGGAAAAAATTAATACAGCCGTTAAAACAGTACGTGTATTTAAAACCGTCTAATGAAACAAAAAAACGGATAATGAAATTTTATACCCGATGGATACTGGACGGAATTACAAATATCAGGATATGTGATATAAATAAAGAAATTAAAAAGAAAATTTGAGAAGAAAAAAAATGAACGGATGAAAGTAAACTGTAAGAAAATGTTGAAGTTAGATGCGTGACTCCCACGAAATGCATAAACAAATTAAGTTAACGACTAATACGTTTAAGAAAAGTAAGATAATGTGACCGGTGGACTATAACGGTATATCAGGTAATAAGCCAAAAGAAGAAAGAAAACATATATGTAAACATTATTTTAAAAAACTATTTGATATATTCATCGACGTATACCAATTTTGAAATCAGGAATTAATATGAACTTGACGCAACCTAGGAAAGCAACAGGTCCGCATTATATTTCGGCAGATATAATTCAATCGCTTAATGACGAAAACCTAAATAAACCTACCGACTTATTCAACGCAATTTATAGATTAATTCCGACAGAATTGCTAAAATCAACTTTCATTCTGTTACCGAAGAAACAACGAGGCAAGGGACTTTATCAGTTTGATGAGTCTTTTACTGAACAAGAATAAGTATGAATCTGTTCTATCAGATACGAAACTTTAGGCTTAGAACCTCCTGCTAGTAAACATATTATTACAACAGTGTGGTAATGTGCGCCGTAATATGTTTTTACGTTTCTTAGATTACGAAAAGGCTTTTGATAAGTTAGACCGGGATAAATTGATGAAGATAGTAGAAGAAAGGTAAATAGATAAAAGCGAACGGAGAATAATTCAGAACTTATATCGGAAAAAGACGTCAGAGTTACTCGTAGAACGTGACGATAAAATTGATTTCGAAGTTAGAAGAGCGATAGGTCGCCACTGATTTTTAATTTACTCGCAGAAAAACTGTTCAACGTTGCACCGTCAGAAAGTAAACTTGTGATAAAGGTAAACAGAAAACAATAAGCAACGTTCGATATGCTGATGTAATTATTGCTAACAACGCCTTGATATATTGAACACAATCGGTAAAAAGTAAAGTCTCAAATAAATACGAAAAATACCGAACGTTAATAAGCAGAAGTGATATTCGAAATAAATCCATCAGAATTGATGGCGAAAAAAGCGGAAAAGATGGATAAACTCAAATACCGTGGATGTTTGCGATAACCGATGACTTTTGGATTCTGTGTATAAAAACTACATGTGGATACACTAAAACGATCTTCAATCAAATGAAAAACCTACTCCACGATAGAACTTTCAACTTGAAGTAAAAACTAAGGTCTCAATAAGCAGAAGTGATATTCGAAATAAATCCATCAGAATTGATGGCGAAAAAAGCGGAAAAGATGGATAAATTCAAATACCGTGGATGTTTGCGATAACCGATGACTTGGATTCTGTATATAAAAACTACATGTGGATACACTAAAACGATCTTCAATCAAATGAAAAACCTACTCCGCGATAGAACTTTCAACTTGAAAATCGAACAAAAGCCGGCCCAATATTATATTTACACCTTATCTAGTCTTCGTCGACGTTTTTCATTTTATTATTTCTCATTTTCAATTTAGTAATTCATCCGATGAGATGATTTCATTTTCTTTTCCGATTCTGCTAGTGTAGCGACATCAACGGCGAAATGTGTTGAATTCTTCAGATTGTATTTTCATCATTTATATACACATACGCGTTAAAAATATATACAGGGGATATCTTCGTCTAATCGCTTTTCTTATTTTGGCTTTTAGCTCGTACGAATTAACATTTATATTCACGACTGATATTTGGAATTAGTGCATCTTAATCTTGGAAGTCCAGATTCCATTTTTTTTTAAAATAAATATCATTTTCCAATCGATGCTTCTACAAAGATTAAACTTACTATTTGTTTTTCTAGTATAAAACCGGTTTTACTCTTTCAGTCATTCCGCTTTTTTGCAGCTGTTTTTATTTTTAAATTTGCAGATTCTTTTTGAAATTTTTTCTGTAATCCTTAAAAGTTTATCCCATAAATTGGAAAGTGTCAAGTGCAAATTTTACATTTTTGCGATTATAACACCGCATATATTAAAAATGTGAGTTCTTAGCATAGAAAATAAATGTTACATCGTTTTTTCACGTTTTATCACCTTTTCGCCGAGCAAGCCAATAGGGTGGAAAAATTAAACACTATTCAGTAATTTGAATATATTTGTAGATTTTAGCTTTGCGGTTTTTGTTTGAAAAACGGCCGAAATTATGTTAACGATCATAGAAAACAAACTGGCATTTACGAGATTTTTCTTGAAAACGATCAGTAAAATCGTATTTGTACAATAAATCGTTAATAAAATATTGTATTGTAAGAAAATTACTGTTAATAAATATATCGTTACGCAACTGTAAATTTTCTTTCACAATTACCACCCGAGAAAAATGACATATTTGCAAAACGGAGTGTAGCAATAATTGTTTTAATCATAGGGCTCGATTATAGAGCGTGTGTAGTGAATTTACTTGACTATTGATAATTCGTAGCCCTAATATAATTTATCTCCGTATTATGGTACAACTAGCGATGGAAAAATAATTTAAATGCCTCTCCTGTAAAATTATTGCTTTCGCACTTATACCAATTTTTGTATCATTAGCACGATGTATAATGCAACATAATTTTTTTTATTTTATTCATTGCTAAGGTAAATTCTGTGTTCTCGACGTTAATAGTTTCTATAAACAATTATCTCATAAAGATCTTCATCTTAATCTTCTAAATTCAAACTGTTCACGTTCTAGATTTCCTTAAATTTTCCCTTCTACGTTTAATATAACTTTTGAGGCGTGTAACGGCTAAATTTACAATTTATAGAATGTTCTACCACCCACTCCTCTTTTTCGGCTACATTATCATTCCGTTTTTTAAAAATAAAATTACTTTTCGATTACTAACTTTTTATAGAAAATTTTACAGTTTTCGTTTATGAAATAATTTCTAAAAAAATCACTGGAGGAGTAAAAATATTTCGACTTATATATATATACACACATATATTAATCATCATAAGTTCAGCAGTCCTAGGACTGATTTTATTCCATGGTAAGTAATTTCCAGCCCAACCGATTCTCTGTAGCTCTTTTCATTTCCCCGTATTGATTTGTGCCTGTATTATGCAAAACAATATTGTCACGAAAGTATTTGGTGGTCTAAAATTACCTCTTTTCCTTGTAATCTGTCCTTCTTTTGCATCACGTAACGTGTGGGAGTACATGCCCCATCCGGGTTAATCTTCTTTATCGAATGTAATAAGGTCCGTTTTTCGTCAACTCATTGAAATGTTTTTTTAGATGACCGGATAAATTTTTAATATGTTATTTAAATATTTTCTGAATTGAAGCATTTAATGTCAAATATCGGCCATTACGAAAATACGTATTAAAAGTTTACGTACCGTATAGAGGACGTTGCGACTGAAAGCGTTAACTAAATAATTACGCCTACGCTATAAATTTCAAATGGAGAACGTTTATTTACCTTGAATTATGAATATTTATTCTGGACACTTACCTCCGATGACTTTGCATATTAATTTCACATCTGAACCTTCTTCGTACGGACCGGCCATCGTGTTGATTTCTTTCAGTTGTTCGGTAAGTATGATGGGCCTGTTCGGTGGAACTGAAATCAAATCGTACGTACGGATTAAAAATGTGTTCGAATTAACTGCGGAAAAACATTTAAAATTTCGCACGAACGCGGTAGAAACTGGAATAACGAACTGAGTGAAGTAGATAGACGCGTGCAATACTGTGATTATTAGGTGAATGCTGCAACTAGTTTTTCCTATGTCGCTGTTTGGATATGTACACGTTAGTTGAGACTCTTACTTGTATAAAATATGTATACTTCTTTGTCGTTCTGTATGCTATGATGTTAATCGATAATGATTCCTAAATAAATGAGAGATACACTTGTGCACTACATGGTGAGATATTATATATATATATATATATATCTAATTCTTATTCCTCCAGCATCATATCCGATGTGTTATGGCCAATATTATAAAAAAAATCTCTGCCTCAGAGCGCATTGAAGAAGTGAAACGTAAAGTCGTTTTAACTAAATTTCCCACATAGTTTTTTTTTAAATGTTTACTAGATAGATAGATAGATAGATAGATATCTGTCCATTATTTCGTTGGCACACCTAACGCAACAAAACATGGTTTGATATGGGGTTGTTGGTGTGTTGGTATATATATATACACATATGTATAGATAGATAGATATCCGTTTGTAACGCAACAAAACATGGTTTGATAAGCGGTGTTGGCATATGTATGTGAAAAATCGCGTATGGTTGGTAACAACCGTTGCCTGGCTTCAATTTTAAGCTCCTTCAAAACAGAATCATTTGTTCTATGAGCCGTCCACGGTATTCTTAGAATTATCCGTCATTTCGAAAGCTACAATATTATTCCTCATGGATTTATTAATCGCCCATGTTTCAAAACCGTATGTCGCTATAGAAAAAACCAGCGTTTTCAGAAGTCGCAGTTTTGTTATTTCAGTGATCTTATGATCTTTCCATATTGACTTTTCCAATCCCAACGTTTGCCAATACTAGCCGTCTCCTTATTTCTGCTTCTGATCTACCATGTTTGTATATGCATGTCCCCAAATAGATTAATTATTATTATTATGTTTTTTGCCCTAGGTCAAGCTAAACCTTTGTCGCCATTAGATTCTAATTTAAGGATTACATACTAAATTATAATTTTAAATAATAATTTTGTACCTTAAAATAAAAAGGAAAATTAGAAATAATACTTTGTAGTCACAGTTAGATAATGTAAGGAATACGGAGGGAAGACAGCGAAAAATATCAGTTTATTAAAAAATATTTGTCTATTATAATTAAATTGTGGACAATTAAGGTGAAGGTTATTTAGGTAATTTATTGAAATGTGACCAGTACATTATCCCTGATTATATCCATTTGAAAAATTTAACACCATAATTGAATGACCCATGCGTAATCTTCAAATTATGGTGACAAATCTGCAGATTTGATTAGGGGGATAGATATTGGAATATGAGCATTCCATGGAAATACCGGAAGATGCGACTGAACAATTCTAAAATATTTACCTTTATTTGAGGATCTCCAATATTCATACCAAGAACTGTGATAGTTTGCCTGAATTTTATAGATCTTATGACGGAATAAATTGTAATGGGATACCTGACAAGAAAGCCTGTTTAGCAGCAACATTCGCCGCTTCGTTAAGTTTAAATGCGGAATGACTAGGAATCCAACAAAGTTCTATAACACCACCTAGTTGTATAATTCTTATACATTTGTCTGATATATCGAATATAAAGGGGTGGGAATCAAACCTGAATGGACAGTTCTGTATAGCTAGGGGCGAACTACATACAACGTATTTGCCTGTACCACCAAGCGCATTAAGTATATAATCACAAGCTTTGTCAATAGTCATTAACTCAGCTGTGAAAACCGGAGCGTCCGAAGAGAGTTTAAATTTTTGAACTGTTACATTGTTAATGACAAAGGCAGCACACACTGAACCAGAATTTGTATTAGATTTTGAACTGTTGGTAAACATTTTTTGATAATCAGGAAATGCTGAGCGAAGTTTATTGTTAAAACAAGCATCTCGAGGAAGAGGAATATATCTATGTTGATATTCAGAGAATAGAAATACATTGACATGTAAGTTTACTGGGTTGTCACTATATGGAAATGAAAATTATGCGGATTGATAAGCAGGAATTAGACCTGGATGGTATTTGTAATAGTGCAAAATTCTTGCTGCTAATAGCGGCATTTTAGAAAAAAAACGAACCTCCAGTTATTGCTGACATAAAAAATGAGATTTAGGAAGTATGGATTATTGAAGTTGCAGTATTTTAATAGAAAACTGTCTGCGAACATGTTTGTTCTGAGATGTAAGGGAGCGATTGATGTTTAGATGTCCCCATTTGTAGCAAAATTTTTTCACATTTTGGTCCACTTAATATTGTTGAAAGCTTTCTGATAGTCTAGAAAACAAACCATTACCTGGGTATTATATTTATTACACTTTTCAATTATTTGTGCTGTTCACGTGTGCCTTTGGCCGATGCAAACCCCGCTTGTTCTTCCGATATTTGAGGCAGGAGGTTGTACTTGAAGCACTCTTGTATTACATATAGTAGTATTTTACTGTCGTGGATGATCAACGCTATTTTGCGATTGTTCCACATTCCTCGGTAGAGCCCTTTTTATGTATTGGTACATATACCGATTTTGTCTACTTATCTGAGCAATCGCTAGTTTCCCACATTTTCCGACTCATCTTGTGCAATACGTTTATTTCCAGCGGTTTTTTATTTCATTGAGGTTTGAGACATACTTCGCTTACTAATGCTTTATGGCTGTCACAGTCTAGTCCTGGATATGTTTTCACATCTTTTATTGAAGATCTCCACCTTGTTCGCATAAGTATGTAATCTATTGTCCATTTGGTGAAATCCATTGCGATGTTTGAAATTTAAATTCATCATCGAGAGGTTGTTTTCTGAACAAAAATGCCATCTATTTCCCTACGGTAGATCTCACGTTGTTATCATTTTCAGTATTTCCAATTTTTGCATTGAAATTCCCCCTTACTAGAAATAATTCTCTGTTCGGGACCTTTTTTTATCGCAATAGATAGCTTGTCATAAAACACTTTCGCATCTTCATCTGATCCTCGAGTTGTTGGGGGGCGTATATTTGAATACTATTTACGTTTACCACCTTCCCTTTTATTATCACTGACACAATGCAATCACTTATTGTTTCGTATCCCATTAATGCAGATGATATTATTCAGTTCATTATTATCGCAACTCGTTTCACTGATTAATTTTAATTGCTCGACGTATATATATATATATATATATATATATATATATATATATATATATATATATATATCCATCCGTTATTTCCGCTCGCTCGCTTGCTCGTTTGCGGGTTAACTCCCCATATATAATGCGCCGATAGAAGTTTCACGTAAAAAAAAAGTACTATATGTCCCACTGATGGGTCGAAATTAATATTTAACGTCTTAATAAATGTGTATAGAATTAAATCAGGATAACATGTAGGAATACATTTGTACACAATTTACGTAGAACTAGGCTTTTGAATATTTACTATAGCTTTTTTTATGCACTTTTCGGAACGTTTACGCTGTTATATATATACATGTTTATATATTTACCATGTTTGTAAATATGTTTATTATTTATGAATAAAGTTCTTCTTCTTCTAATACTAATTGCTTACTTCCACTGTTGGATGTAAGCTTTTTTCCAATTCCTGCCGTGCTAACCGGTCGTCAGTCTTTGCCACCTATTTTCTATATGTCGTATTCCACCTAACACACCGGTTATAAATACTCCTCCGCTCTTCTCTCCTTAATCCGTTTAGTCAATCTGTTGCCTGTTTTTAGTATTACCTTCCTAGTTCTACTTTTATCCGTACTATAATAATTACTTTTATCTGTTGTCGGATTCATGTATTTCGTTTTTGATAATCATTAGTTTGAGGCCAAACTACGCACGTTACGGCACAATAAGTCTTCTGATTATGGTCCTGGTTAACATCCACGTTTACGAAATCCACATCAGCACCCGTGGGATACGTTGGTTGTATACTTTCATATTTAAGGAAGTAGGGATCCGTTTATTACTTTAATATTGTCGAGTATTCAAACCGTAAGAAGGACATTCGTCTCTCTTTTTTTTTATGTCTGCATAGCGTTTTTATCCGTGTAAATTGCTTTGCCTAAATATATGTGCTCGTCTACCCAACTCCTATCCATAATACTTTCATTAGGAATAAGTATTCTCTTAGTTCGCAATTTCGATTGCAATTCATAGGAAAATATGAACTTTTTTTTTAAAAACCTTTTTATTATTTATTTAATAAATCGTCGGTAAATTTTTCGGCGCTCTTAAGGTAAGGATTGTAACGTCCGTCTATGAAAGTAGTAGTAAATGTAATGTAACAAATTACTGACCCGTATGTATACTTCCAATGAATAATTTGAAACATTCGTGAAAAAATAATAACAAGAAAAATATTTTTTCGGTATCAAAACGAATAGTCGAACGTTTGTCTTATAAGCTAGTCATTTTGAAGAAGGCACGATAGTTATATCCGTGGATTTCAATTTACTCGACGTATGTGATATAAAAATTTTGTTACGAAAATTATCATCATTGTCGTATTGTTCGTCTCTGAGCGTCGTGACTAGGCTATTGTACGTTTATTTTTACGTACAAAATGGGTTAGCATTCAAGGCACTATTTAAATGTAACGCAAATGTACGAACATATGATTTTATACGGACTGGGGATGTCACTACCTTCTTCGCGATAACTAAAAATTAAATAATGATGAAAACTTTCTATGTCGCGTGTTGGTTTCGAACCCCGCCGAGTTAACAGTCGAGCATTCTAGCAGCTAGGCCAACGCGACCTTAATCATTACGAATTATGGAAAATATTATAATGAACCTGTATAGTGTTCTTCGATCACACCACCAACGGAAGATGAAGCGCACTTAGGTGAATTAAAAATAAAGCTGCAGGCCTTGACGGTATTCCAGTGGATATTTAGACAATCGTGAAAATGATATGGTTGCCTAATTACGTTATCTAAATTCAATAAAAGAGCTATTCGCGAGAGATGATAAAGGAACCGTTATCATTCCCATTTACAAAAATAAAGGAGACAAAGCGGGGGTTATGTAATAATTACCGAGGTGTAGCAGTGTTATTTATTACCGGTACGATTTTCGCTTAAATTCTGCAAGGGAAACTGAAGATTTTGATAAATATATATACCAGCCTGAAAAACTTATAGGATTAAAAAAATGCGGAGAACAGTCACTCGATTTACGGCCTTTATTGATTCGAACCAAGCTTCTCACTCAGTCGGTAGAGAAGGATTGTGGACGTGCCTTAAAGCTGTTGGATGTCAATCTGCGATGTTACGTTTAATAAAAACAACTTCACGATCAAAATAAGGATCCTGTAATACGCGACGCAGAATTAACGCAATTAATTAACAGAGACGCGTTCTTTCGCCCACATTGTTTAATTTTTATAATCGCATTTTTAAACAAAGCGTATAACGGATTGGATACAATTCCGATGTGATTATATGGCTAAATAAAATCACACATTTGTCGTTAGTAAGCGACCTACAAGATGCCTTGGAATGTTTGAAAATTACGGTTCCGGTCTAGACGTATTCCAGTCCGCGGGATTAAATTACCGACAGTAAATTCGGTCGACTACTTAGGTAGCATTGCATCGTAGAAGAGAATGAATAGGACCGAGAATGAAATATATCAAAAACAAATACAACAGAATGTACAAGCAATCGGATATAGTAACATTAAATTAATAAAAGTGTCGCCATCCGGACGTATCCAATTAGCTATCTACCAATCTGAATTGAAGAATTATGATGACGACGTTGATATAATGTATATTGCCATTCCTCGAATTTTTCCCGATTTGGAAATCAACATGTTCGTTTTTCGTTTTGTCGCGTAATATACTCTATTATCGTCCGTTAAACGATAATATCCCTTTACCGTTAACGCGCTGAATAAAAAAAAAAAACCACATCCAGTAAGTCTCGATTTAAAAACCAATACTAGAGCGTTTTATTTCGTTCATTTACTTGTTTATCTTTTTTTAAATGATACGTCCAAATTGAAAAAGTCAACAAACCCGGTAGCAGCTAACACGTCGAAGCCAATAAAGTTAAAAGGTTCTTCCTCTTTTATACTATACGTAAAGAGCGACGTGGAAAGCTATCTTTATACGAATTACATTCGTAGACTGTCACCTTCGATTCTACAATAATAATAATAATAATAATAATAATAATAATAATAATAATAATAATAATAATAATAATAATTGCAACCGGTGGAATACTACGGGGGAAGGTATGATACGCTTTCAGCGTATTTCCTTTCAGACGTAAAGTGATCTTTCCCAGTCGAATTTAATTCCGTTGTTTGTATCGTTATCGGGTTTTTCTACGATCTCCCTTCAGTACTTGTATACATTTCGTACGAAAATTATATTTTCTAACGTTTCTATTAGCCTTCATTCTCGCTGATTTTCCCGAGTTACTTCGGATACGATATTTATCGACGTAGAAGCTTTGGGTTGGTCGATCAAGTTAAAAAAAAAAAAAACTAAATGAAAAACTCGGTTCGAATGGAAGAACTTTAAACTCCCTAAACTCCGACCCCCAACCAGATTATACGTAAAAGTATAAATGGTATACAGCGAAGCGAGCGTATAAGAATAAGGTAAAAAGGAAAATTATACTCATCTATCACGAGATGTCAGTCACACTTCATCGAGCGCACCGAACGCTCTACTTTACGTATGCATATATATATATTTCTATGTCATTAGTGTGTGTAATATGTAAACTCGGATGTGTGTATATTTTTCTCATTTTTGTAAAGTTTTATACGATTTTTCCTTGATTTCTTTCCTTTTAAAAGCGTTTACCGAAAATAAAGATCTCCACTCTCTTCTTATATACATGCATATATATATGTATATATATATGTTCTTATTTTTTCTACTTTCAGTCGAAAGTCAGTGTATTGGAAATCTAAATTCGTCCTCCAACTTTTCTGCCGGTTTTGTTCAACCTGAACTACTTTTTCTCTAATCTCGCGCTAGCGTCTACTTACCCCCCCCCGTATACCGAATCTCTTGCTAGAATCCAGCTACCTTTAATCGTACGAGAGACTATATTATTCCCTTTTTTAATTTTACTAACGGTTCGTAATTTAAGATATTATAAGTCAAACTAATTTCAAAATCGCTCGTCAATTAGTCGGCGCTAGTGTTCCGACGGATTCGATAAAGTAAATCGTCGAAAATGCCTTCATTTCTTGAATGTATTTGCCTTCATTTATGGAATGTATTGACGTCCGTCGATGAAATCAGCGTACTTTTCGGTAAGAACAAGAGCGCCGATATACGATGTTCGAACATAAACCAGTTGAACGAAGATCGAAGTCCCGGGACAGTTTTATGGCAGTTATCGAGCCATTAACAGTACGACCAGAAATCGATTTAATGACGGATTGAATCTAAGGAACACGTTTCTCCGGGAACCAAACTGAAGTACGGAACATGACGTTTATTAAACGAACTAAGAAACTGGTTGGTCGAACATGAGACAACACGAAGAAGTGGCGAATCTCTGACAGTTATATGCGGCGAGAAGCGATATTTATCCGACATCTTTTTATCTGCAGTAGTTGTCCGCTAAATTTAATGATCTACAATCGGATGGAAACAGCGTCGCGTTTTCAGTCTCTACTGGGTAAATAGAAGAATTGAAAGTCTTTACGACAACATCGAATCTATCGTCGTAGCGCTCATCTAACGCCTCGTCGGAGTTTGTACAGCTCGAAGGAGCCGACGAAAATTTTATAAACTTTTTTGAAAAATTTTAATCGTATAATTTAAAATACGATTAATTCGGTCGTACAGAAACAATTACTATTATTATTTAATCTCTTCTCTTTATTATTTGAATTTTCCAGTTAGACCGTTTTGATCCAGTTCCAGTCGTTACAAAAAAAAAATGTAACTGATAAAACTTATAAAAAAAAAATTAAAATCGATAAAGTTACGCCGAATTTTATAACGTATGCAACGTGGAATCCAGTCATTGAAGTGTTCGTTTTGCTGATGTTTAAGCGATTAAAAAAAGAAAAAATATTTTGGTAGCGAAGTTACTTTATCGAACGTATATCGTAGAAAAGAAATACCGAAATTATGGCTGATGTCTATCTTGCGCTGTATACAACATAAATACGGAATAATAAATTTAATTGTATTTATTTATCGTAATGGATCCTAGACAACAGCAAAAAATTCTATTAGAGCGTAGGTTTATAATTATTAAACGGCATAATGAATAAACAACTGTGATTAGGTAAATAGAAAATTAACGTTTGCAGTGTGACACTAGACTTGGAAGAAGGGAAAGGAATAACTTGATGAGAATGGAATGTATGTAGGAATAATGATCAAATACAACAATTAGAAAGAAGACAACATGTTATCTTTCGAATGAGGAAATCCAAATTTATTAAACGTTCCGAATAGCATCTCGACAACACTTCCTTCGCAGGCGCCAAATGGGGTTGATTGCCGCAAGATAGATAGTCCGTTTGGTCATTAGATTTACAACCGACTTTTGTCCCAATATAACGATTTCGCGCGAGTTATGATGGCTCTTCTAGTCTGTGCCACATGTACGCGATTTGGGGTCTATACTGTAAACGAGATTAAATTTGCAATATCAAAAATGCTTACAGAACTATGGGATTTATCATTAGAAAGTCATGCGTATTTCGTGATCGTACGACTCCGCTACTGTTAAACAGTCTTGTAAGGTCGCAATTAGAACACGCATCTGTGGTTTGGGATCCTTTCTACGCTAAATGTATTCATACGGTGGAAAAGTTCAATCTCAGTTTTTCAGCTATATTTATTACCGTCAGACTGGTGTCTATCCAACATTTTTAAGTTATAATATTTTATGCGATTTCCTAAATATTAAATCCTCGAGTGCTAGAAGAAAGATAAGTAAAGGTTCCTGCATTATCTTTGTAACGCTCGCATAGATGACAATTATTTATTATCTACAATTTCATTTATGGTCCCCGGTGTTAATATAGTAGGTCACATGGTATTTTCTATGAATCGCATGCTCGTACAAATCTAGGTTACAACTCACCACTTTTATCCACCTTACACGTCTATATAATAACGTACTAAACATTCGTCCACCAGTTATGTATTGATTTAGATAGTAAATTTGTATATAATAATTTTTTTTTTTAACTCTATATTTCAGTTGTTACTTTTCAGTAAGTTTGTTTAATTTTGGTCATATGCGCGTGCCCCGATGGAGAGTTTGTTTACATGAGAGTATGGGTGTATGGTATATTTCTGTTTTTTTTTGTGCTTTTCGGATGTGTGCTTGTATGTGGGTATTGTATTTCATTAGAATCATTTTTCGGTTTGTAATAGTAATTTTTTGTTTTCAATCTAAATATTATATTAATTAGCGTGTTGTACGAGTGTGGTTCAGTTTTATTTTTGTTCATACTTTTACTTTGTAATTATTCTGTAAGAGCGTGTAATTGGCGTTATGCTGTTGTGTACACCGTATTGTTTTGTAAATAAATAAATAAATAAAATATATATCGTTAGCGTCTTTAGATATGTAGGAACTAAATTGGATTCATTTTTAAAAAGTGATATTAATTTCACTTCTTTTTTTTTTGCCAATTGTGCTCCATTTGTATCTATCCTTACTGTCTTCAGACACGCTTTGCCTATTTCAATTGACGAGTATATATAAAAAATAAATGTGGAGATTGATTTGTCTAACTTTAGTAACGTTAACCAAAAATTTGTCGGTTTTTTTTCATGGTTTTCTTCTGTTAAAATAAACACACCGAATCCGATGAAATAAAAGATAAATCACTGTGTTCGTGTAATAGCGATATTAATTAACTCGTATATAATAATTTTTAATTCATGGAACCAGGTTCTTCTGATTACAAGGTTTTTTTTATATTCTCTTTTTTTGCGATGTCGATAAGGCTAATCCAAAATATAATGTACGACTACGTATGAAAAAATTATTCTACAATTTTGCGTGCACGTGTGCGAGAATTTTTTTCGACTTACGAGGTGTTTAAAATGGCTTACAACGGAATGGGAAATGTGTAAAATATCAGTGATCGAAAACCATCGATAAACATCGTCTATTTTCTTTTCGTAGGAAAGTCAGTCGCGATGATAGTGAATTTTTTGAAAAGCAGATAAGGGTGGAATTATCTAGATCTTTCTAGCGCGCGAAGAAGTATTAATCGGATTGCCGATGAGATAATCGTCCGGTATTTTTGTTATAAATACAGTTTGCATTAGCCGGAAGTTATCAATTTGTTATTATGATTTTTCCGTTCGTTCTAAGAAGTGCAAAGATGACGATTTCTGTATCCTCGTAAATTTTCGCTTATTCATTTTGGTAAACGTGTAAATTAATGCAATTAGAAATTACGTATTTAATAATAGATTAAACAGAAAAGATTACACATTTACTGCTACTAAAAGACTTGAAGTGACCCTTTGAATTTTAATGTCTTGAACATGAATTTTTCGTTATTCACGGAAGTTATTCGATTGCTTTTTTATTCCGTATTCAATGGTAACACGTAATTTTAATTACTATGGAGTGTATACTCAAACAATTTATTCCAGTTATTATTATCAACGAGTGGTTGTTTAACTCTTTATATTGCCGCTTGATCGTATTTTTAAGAATTTGTTTAATCTATTTCTACTATTAGAACGCATTCTCCACGACCACCTTGTTGTATATCAGGTTTCCATAGTTTTCATTCCAACTCTCAGCCTCATCGATGTCCCTAGAAATAAGGTTACGAACTGACAGGGGCTCCCTACCGACGTTGAGAATTTTTCTGAAATCTCTCATAACCAAATCCTGAAGTCGTCTGTGGAAGTCTAGTGAACGATACCTTCTCCTTTCTATCAAATCTAATCCATTATCTCGGTTGCTATTTGTGTTCCGAATAAGAAAGATTTACCAGACTTCAAATATCCCATTTAAATCTTACTCTTTCCTATCTTCTTCAAGGCACAGAACCTCCTCTCTGTCCCTTTAGATAAATGTCACACTGCTCTTTCTTCCTCTTTCCTCACATCAACTCTTATCTGAATCTGCCGACAATATCCACAATGTTTTCATGTTAAATCAGATCTAGAATCACTGTTCATGGGTATTAGAGATTAAATAATAATAAAATAATAACATAATATTTCTACGAACAAAAACAAAAATCGGAAATTCGAAATTTTGCGAAAAAGAATTCGTTCGCTCGTGCCGTACTCTTTGATTTACGTTTTCTGCAGGATGTTCTCGTGTCAAGTATCAGCAGTCAAACTGCAAAACTATTACTTTCATTAACCGATATACCGGTATAAATATCGCTAAAGAACAAACTTTATAGTATAAGTGGAATAGTTAGTTTCAGAGAGCGTGTCGGCCACTGGACACGGCGTATTGTTACCGAGTATCTAGAAACAGGACAAATCTGACGATATGATTTCTATATCAAATTCTGTTTTGTAAGCTGTCAATTTTTTTTATAAATACTTTGTCAAATTACGTCCTAACTGAAGAATATACGATAATATTCAAATAATTGTGATATTTATGAAATTGGAAACTAAGATTATCATTCTCTACGACACAGGTATAAAAAATATAAACACAGACGAATTAAACATATCTTACTCGGGTAGTATTAGGTTTAAAATTCAACGATATTATAGATGAATTTTATTTTATTTATTTTTGTATTCTTCTAAATTTTATAAATTATTTAAACATTGTGTTTAAAATTTACTTATGAATTACACGTTGCAGGTTTTTTGCGGAATTTTTCCTGTAAATTTCATTTAACAATAAATGTATATAACTATCACTTATGTATATTTTTAAAAAATTATTATTAAGTTTACCGGCTAAGGAATTTATTATATTTCGAAACGATAGAACGGTATATTATAAGTTATTTAATCAAAATATACTTATTTTCTTTCTTTTTCTATATATATATATATATATATATATATATATATATATATATATATATATATATATATATATATATTTAAATGTGTTTTAGTCATTTGACTGGTAAAAAGGGATAAACAGAAAATTGAAGCTTTTGAAACATGGTGCTACCGAGGCTTATTACAAATATCATGGGTCGACAGAATCCAATGCGGCAGTTTTCAATAGAGTGCAAAAAACATCGCTCTTGTAAACGATCAGGAAAATAAGGCTAAAATGGATAGGTCATGTATTAAGACACAATAGCCTACTAAAAGATATTATAGAAGGAAAAATACCCATGCGCAGACGAAGAGGAAGACCAACGTACACACTGGTAGATATAATCAAGAAAGATGCAAATATTTAAGACCTACGCGGAACTAAAAACGCGGTTTTTTTTATACTAACGTATATACGAATAATATGTATGTATATATACTTGCATGTACATACATTTATAATTTCATATTTCTCATTTGTACTTTTCGATATAATAAGTTTATTAATCGAAAACTATTAAATCCTAATTTTTTTTATCCACAAGAAACGACCTTCCAAGGTAATATTTGTGCGCATTATTAATTTCGTTTTTAACTAGGCGTACGTTTTAAATTAAATTTTCTCTCTTCTCTTGAATTCTATTTTCACAATGTTTTCATAATTTTATCGCACTACCCGAGGAAAACCGTACGATGAAATATAAACAGCCCCTAATCAAACCTGTCTTCTAATTTTCGTTAAATTCTAGGAAAATTACAAACGGGAGACGCACTTCTATAAAATTTTATTACATGGTAATTTCATTAAATTTATTATATTACAGCGAACTTTATTTTAAGTGGTTAACCAAAGGGTTACTTCGTTATCATTAAAATTTAATCGTCAATATTCCATTGCTATTTGAAAAACTGAGCAATTCATTAAAACGACTTAATTTTTTAATTCGACTTCGTTACATCATTTCGAATTGACTGATTAAGACGTTTAACACATCACATAATCACATCGGGGAATAATTCAGAATTTAAATTCGCTCAAAATTGTTTCAAGGCAAACTATCCCGCATACTAACCAATTGAAATACCTAATTGATCAAAAACATAACTTCTTATCGCATATTGAATACGTTCATAAAAAGTGTGACTCGATTTATAAAAAATTTAGACGACGCCAACTAACACATTTAGCGTCATCCTGTATAAGGGGCTGGTATAGCTGTGTCACTTTTGTTTATATTCATGAAAAAACTGTTAAGGTTGTTGACATAGCATCAGAGGAAATTTCTTTTAAGCGTCTCCTCTCTATATAGAGCTTACCCCACCTCTGAGGCAAATGTTATCTGGAATATCATACAACTTGATCTTCTGGTCGGGAGGCTCGATCATCTCTGAGTATAGAGTTGTGAGAGACTTGTTCCGTGTCCAGAATATTCACTTCTTAAATACAAATTATAAAAATTTGGCCTCTAAACCAAACATCAAAACTGTTCAAACAAATTGTCGGAGATTTGGCAGGCGGGGTGGGACAATTGCACAACCGAAACGAAGACATACATAGTTTTCCCATTGTTTTATAACAGTGAGAAACGTAAAAATTTAAATATAAACTTTTATAATTCATAGGTGCTCTCGTAACATAGTAAATTCAGTTCATATTTTTGCATTGGCTCCGTCTATGGTCCTAAATACACACTGTGTAACTCTGGTGCTGTTGACAATATTAAGCATTTTATGTTCTATCGCTCAGAACATTATAATCTCATTTACTACATAAGACTAATAACTGCAAATCATTTATCTTCAGTAACAAAATTGTAACAACTTTTTGCTCTATATGGAGTCGGTAAGTGCAGAAAATCTAGGAATACCTGTTGAAAAGCATTAATCCTTAAGTATTAATCATTAATTCAAACGTCATCCTCATGAGTATTATATCTGCACTATCATTTATATTGTTAGTTGCCACTTTTTATATGAAACGAATATATTATTACTTATTTTTGTTTTACTATACTTTTTGTTTATATATATTACATAACTTAATTTAATATGTTTTTGTTTCCATATATCCTTTTGTAAATAATGATTGATGTTATTATATAAGTTACAAACTCATTTTACATCCACACTTGACGTGTAAAGGGACAATGTTATTCATCACTTTATCATCTTATATTTAAGTAACTCATTGCGGAGAGCTTTGTACACATTATAACACCTTTTCTTTTTCATTTATGTTCAATTTCTTTGTTTGTATCATATACTCACCCACTTACACTCAGTTATAAGCACACAAATTTCTACACCGTTAGAAATACAAAGTATACAATAAATTTGCTCCACCGACATAGTTCAAAATGAATATATATATATATAGATATATTTGCAAAATATTATGTATGGATATATATTTATATACTATATATAAATATATATGTGTAATGTTTGAAATGTCTTGAATCTTGTTTTACATTTTTCGGCAGCATACTTTACATTCTGACCCGTTGCCAACCGGATCACATGGCACATCAACTATTTTTCTAGACATTTCATAATATACGCGGGAATATATTACAGTAGTTTCCCCTTGCTAACTGTAAGATTTCAGGTTGTCTCCTATAATACAGCCGCTCCGAACCTGGAGAACAGACGCTGACCAACAAGCCGTTCCTAACCTGGAATACAGACGCTGTTGGATTTTGATAAAATACAGCGCAGAATACGGATTAATAATTAATAAAGAAAACACGAAAATCATGATTATTGATAGACAGAACGATAATCGTCCGTGATTACACGTTGTTAACGGCGTGGAAATTCTATGGGCTGATACCGATGTATCATAAAAATGAAAATAAAATTGGTCAATAATCTGGTCATCTCGGTGTTTCTCTACGGCGCGGAAACCTGGACACTACGGAGAGGTGATAGGCAAAAGATAAATGCGCTGGAAATATATTGTTGGAGGCGGATGCTGAGAATCCCGTGGACAGACAAGACAACGAATTATTCGATATTACAACAACAACAACAAAGTATATTTGCATAAGTAATAAACATAAAAGAAAATATAACATAACATTGTGTACCGGTAATAAGCTTAGCACAGTAACACAGTAAGAATATAAAGAATAAAGCAAAACAAAACGTTAAATGCTGCAGGAAAAAAGCAAATAAAAGACTAGAAAATAAACACGTTTTCTAATTACAAGTAATAAATGATAATGTAGAAACTTAAGTCTAAACTACAAAAATATATTGTATAGGTTGTGAGTTCTTAAATGAATACTATGTATATACGCACATATATATATATATATATATATATATATATATATATATATATATATATATATATATATATATAAACATACACACATAAAAAGTGGATGACACGGGTGTTGAAGGTGCTTACTAAGTAAAGGGGTTAAATTATAATTAAAAAATTAAAATTAATTACTACATAATGTTATGTTTAAGTCACCTGTGTTTATATTTGGAATACATGAAACGAAGTTACTTAGTTAATAACTCCAGAAAGTATTGGGCAGATTAGTGCTTTTTGTCGTTAATGTTGAGAAAGGACTTGTGATTAAGAATGGGGTACAAGGAACAGAAGGCATTGTTTGATATTATTTATGTGTTTAGTGAAAGTACGTCTATTGTCGAGGATTACACCAAGATAACGAACCTTATCATATCACTCTAAAGTGTTTCCCTGTACAATCAGATTGTCAGGTAGAGCAGGTCTTCTGCGGGAGAAGAAAATCGCTTCGGTTTTGTTCGGGTTTATGCTAATTTGCCATTTATTGTAGTATTTAAGTACACGTGATGCACAATCGTCTGATGTAATTTTTGAATCTGATAAAGTGCAAGTAGGTAAGACGGTAAATTAGATGTAGGTGAACAAACAATGGTCGTTTTAGGGATATGCCGTTCGATCGATGTCAGAATTAGTTCGACAAGGTCACTTATGGTTTTGTCAATGTCAGCGGGACCGCAAATGTCAGTGTGAACAATATTGTTGTTAATGTATTCTTTAAATTGAAGCCAGTTTGCATTTTTGTAATCTAAAACTTTTTTTTCTAAGAGGAATTTAGTGGTAAAAATAGTAATGAGTGTGGGATTATGATCGCATGAGAGTTCGTTAATAGATATTAGGTTTAATGTGTTTTGGTTTTTTACAAGTGCTAAGTCTAAGATGCTGTTTCTGCATCCTGCACGATTGGGAAAATGTGCGGACTCAAAGGGAGCCACTATGCGATGAAGGCCATTTAATGATAATTGGTTAAGTATAGTGCCAGCAGAATTATCATTCAAGCAATTCCAACGTCTGCTTTTGACATTGAAGTCTCCAACTAAAATTACCATGTGATTGACCCTCGTTAACTGCCTAATGTCATTAGCAAAGTTACGCATACGTATGGGCGGTTTATATATAGAAAATATAGAAATGGAATTACGACTATTATGATTATTATGATTACTAGTAGCACGAGTGCCACTAGTAACATAATAGTTGCTATTGGTAATGATATATAGTTGCTATTGGTAATGATATTAGCCTGGACACAGCTTAAGTGAGGTAGTGGAAGTAGTTCTACTTGGAAGTGTTTTTTTATGAGAAGAGCAACAGCAACCCCCTCTACGACTTACATGAGCTCTAAATATATTGTAACCCGGAAACTGGATATTGTGTTTGCTGTCCAGCTTGGTTTCAGATAGTACTGCAACATCAACACGGTTGATGCAGATAAAATGATAGAGTCATCATACTTCTCGATTAAACAGTTACATTTCCAAGCAGCTAGTTTAATTCCAGGAGTGGACAACAACTAATACGTGTTAATAATAGTTTCAATTATTACCTGTAGCATACTTAAAATATCCTTATTTTTAAGTGATTTAAGATCATTAAATATAGCTTTAATTACATTAAAAATATGACTTAAGTTAAATTCGCGTAGCAAGCCCAGAATACTTGCAAGAGAAAATTCACTGTTTGTGCTAGGATCATGGGTTACAATACAGGGAGAACGAAGTGCTGAAGCATAAGATCTTTGTTTATTATTTTGAACATTTACAACCAGGTTTGGAACAGAAGAATTATTAGAACAGAAGTCAAAACATGATTATTTTGGTACTGAGGTACGAAGTAGAGTGTTGGATCTGATTGTATTAGCATTAACGATTTTTTGAATGACCGTACACTGGTCGAAGTTAGCAGGATGGTCTCCGTTAAAGTTGGCGCATTTAAATATTTTTTCGGGACAAGAAGCGGAAGTGTGGCATTTGCTACATTTAAGACAACGTTCTGGGAGATTACAGTTTTGAGACACGTGTCCGAAGTGCTGACAACGAAAACATTGAAGTAGGGAGCTACGCCTCTCGTATTTTCCCATGTAAAGACACAGGAGAAAAGGGTACCTGTGTGATAAACATGACGCAATTGTGTACTGGGTGGAAAAAGAACTGAATAAACAGGAAGAGGAATAGAATCTGAATCTGAGCTTTTTTTATAAAATTGACAGACAGAGGAGATATCGATGAAGGGTTTGAGCTCGTTTTCTACCTCGGAAGCAGTAAACGACGAGGGTAAACACTTAAGAATCATCCGGACAGGCTTGCGGTTAAAAGGAACATGCGTGAAAAACGGGATATTAGCATTTTTCAGGTTTGCGGTAATGAGATCGAAATCGTCATAAGTAATAGCAAACAATGAAGTTTTATGACGATTATAATTTCTAATCTTAAAAGTTGATTTGACGTATTGTTTAAGACTAGTAATTAAATTTTTAATATTAACCTTGTTGTCTGTGTTGATGATGGTGATTGGAGGAAGCTTTTCTGTGTGAATACGAAGAATAGAGCTGTCGTTTTCGTCATCCGGTTGAAGGTGTGTTTCAAACGGTTATGATTTAGCGTTGTAGCGTCGATAACGTCCCTTTTTTGTTTCTTCGGCGTACTTTTGCCGTTGTGTGATATTAAGCCATTGCGTGGAAGAAGTAGTAGTAGCACAATCGTGATTATCGGATGTGTCGGACGTAATATCGTCTTTTTTCCGACGAATAGCGTGAGCATTGGATGAACTTGTCGAGGTTGTTGGTGCGGGGTTACGGTTATCCTGAGAGATAATCATGTTATCAGCTGACGGTTGCGATTGAAAAGCGTTTGTTCCACCCGATGCGACACGAGTAGTACCCGGTCCGGGCGGACGGGAAGGGGAGGGAAATACCATTCGTGACACGGTATCGAGCGGTATGAATTATATAGTTACACAAACAAGATAAAACTAACTTATATTAATAAAAATTAAACGCAAGATAAACGAACAACGTACGTAATCGTTACACTTGAAGAAGTTGGCGCACATTGTCTTCGATAGTAATTAGAAGAATATTAACATACTTCGGTCATATAATAAGAGCAGATGGATTTTAGTCTAGAATTCTTTAGGGATGAGTAGAAGGAAAAAGAAGAAGTGGTCACGTTCCTACAAGATGGTCAGACATGGTACGGACGGTAGTAGGAGGAAGTTTTACAGAATGCGTCCGGATGGCTCGCAATAGGGTAACATGGCGACATCGCGTATAGTAGATAGATTTTTCATAATCACGATATTTTCACGTGGGATTCACAATTCACAGACAGACGGATATATGTATATGTATATATACATGTGTGTGTGTATATATACAGTTGTATGTATATATAACTACGTATGCCATCATCGTCGTTATATCGTTGGTTAATGGGACATAGTATTTAGCTCACTGTACATTATTTTCCCAAATAAAATGTATCAGCATACTAATTAAGTTGCGCGAATATGATTATATATTGAGTGGAGAGCCATTTGTATTTATTGGTATAATTAAGAATTTCACGATGAAATTGGATCTCAACCGTCCGATTGACGGTCGATAGCTTTAGAAACTATGTCAAAATATGTAATATATATATTAGAGGTGAGTAATTGTCACGTAGAAAGGAAGAATGTTGCATGTGGAAATAACAATGAATCGGACACCAGAAAACATTTGGTATATCGAAGAGCACTTTTCGTAATAAAAATATACTAATCAGTCTAAAGGAGTAATCAGAGGAGTAGAGCATTCTCCAGCTTTCAGCTTTCTGGATTAGATATCGCGTGCTTAGAAGATGAATTATAAAGCACATTAAGGAAAATGGGAACGTCGTTGGGGAGATTAATGTCGGATAATAGGTTCAAAGGAAGTAAAGGTCATACGTGCAGCGGACAATAAACTCGACTAACGGTAATTTTGATGTGTACCGCCAGACGTAGATGGATTTAGGCTGATATCGAGTATAAATAAAAAGTGGTCGAAAAAAAAATTCCGCAGTGGTAGTCAGCGAACTGTAAGATGAACAGAACTAACGCGATGAGGAAATGGTGTACAGCATTTGTCTAGCGAGTGAATTAGCGTAATTATATCACTCTGTTAATACGCATTTATGTATCATACATATGTATATATATATATATATATATATATATTCATGTATACATTCATATATACCTACATACATGCTAATCAATCAATAGCCGTTCCAGTCATTTGAAATATGGATTTACATATACACACAGACCATTATATATGTATATGTGTATATATATCAGAGTGGAATAAGATGATGGAGATATCGATGTTCCAGTTTTGAAAGGAAAAGATAACTTAGAGGAAGGTGAAAATTAAATATGAATTTCGAAAAACCTCTAAACCTACTAAAAGCTGACAAAATGAAAGAAGTTTATCAGATAGCTGCGGCTCTGCTTAAATTACTAGACGAAAAAATTAAAAACATTTAATTTGAAAAATGTTGAATGTAACAATTTTTAAGTAGTAAATACCAGAAAATGAGTTAAAATCATTAAACATTTTGAATAAAAAACTCACAAAGCTTTTCGAATGTTAAACCATTATCGAAGGAAACATAAAAAATATATAGAATTTATAAAAAATACGTATATAACAAATATTAATTTGGTTAAACAATTTAAAAAATTAGTAAAGTGAAAACCGGTACTTAAAAAATAATCTTAATTTAAAAATACAGTTTTTCTACTTTGCTAATTTTTGTAAATTGTATATCTTATATATATATATAATTTTTTATAAATCGCGTATTTTTTATGTTTACTCGATAATGGTTTAACAGTCGAAAAGCTTTGCGATTTCTAGGTAAAAATATTTCATTGATTTTAATATATATATATATTTAATTTAATAATTGAAATATGAAGGGAATGTTCCACAAGATTTGAAACATCGTTCTTCATACATCTAAAAATTAAGTAATATTCATTTATATAATGAGCAGCAGAGAAATATTATTTTTCGCCCTATTAAAGTTCTGACCGAAGTTATATATTATCGAATAGATTTATATTTTATCGAATAGATTTATATTTTATCGAATTGAGTTTTATATACTATCGAATAGAGTTTTATATTCTATCGAATAGAATTACATATTATCGAGTAAAATCAGAAATTGGATTTTTCGTTTCCGGAGGTATCAATAGAATCGGCGCTCTCCTTTAGAAATCCATCGAAATAAGGATAGGCTTTTGTAGATACCGAAGAAGCGTTCGGCTATCTGTATTGTAATATGTTATCAAGTGCCTTTTTATCGATATGAAGGGCGTGTGTTTATTTTTTTCTTCCTCGTTTTCCGCGCTCTGTACAGCAACGAGGCTAGGAGCACTGTCAGCATATTTAAATTTCGTTAAACAGGTTTACCGATCTAAGCTTAGCAAGGAAAAGATGAGACAGACGGGGAATCATGGGTCAGAATTGATGAAGTATTTAAAGAAGAATAATTTGGGATTTTGGGACATTCTGTTAAGAACATGTAATCGTGACTGAAATGGTTACAAAGACAAAAATGATAATCTTCGGACGTTTCAAACGTGATTAAGCTGACAACAAATGAGACAAGATCAACGCGACGATACGATTATGTGATCGGATAGAGTTGCAAATAGACTGTTTAAAAATTCTACGCTGTTATTTTAAAAATATTTTATACATATTTTTCGATTTTCATATGTATTTTTTAAGTTATTTTTTAAACAGTCTTAGTTCGTTCTCGAATTCTCGTAATTATTAAGTACTTCAATACTTTCGTAAGAAGATATCTTAACAACCAAAGGCGAACTGTTTTTAAAACGTTGTCAAACACAACCGGTCATTTCGACCAACATGTTTACATTATTAATATATCTACCTAAATTTTTAAGAAAGAAATATTTTATCAGACTAAAGTAATTTCGTGACATTTTTGTACATTTAAAAAAAAATCAATAAATTTGAAGTAAAATTAAATGAGTTGCGCTGAAAAAGTGTATACTAATAAAAACGTTTCACGAAGTTTTAAACGTAATTTATGGAATATTAATATATACATATATATAAAAGGTTATTGAATATTATTTTTAATTATAAGATGTTGCTAACTAATGTGGATTAAATGGAAAAAAATTAAAAATAATTAAAAAGTTATATTTGTGCGAAAAATTGCAACGTATTTCGAATGCATACTTCTAGAGACCACACAGTCCTTACAAAAAAAAATAGGCGTATTGCGTATGTTTTTTTTTTTTTTAATTTAGCCAGTTTAAAGTTTTATCTGGTTAGTGTACTCTAAACTTCAATGCCACTACGTTTGATAAATTTATATAAACTGATTGTAACAGAAGATAATGAGTCAGGAACAATTCAATACTCGCAGGTAATGTGTACCACTTTTGTAAAATATTAGAGAACAGCTCATCTCTATGCTTTCTCGGACAGACCCAAATTTGATGCTCAATACGTCAACGTGGCACGTATCACATGTTTCATCAGAAATTATACATAATTTAGCAAGATGTGAGGGCGACAGATTATGCCCAGTACGTAGTCTAAATAAAGTTGAAATATAATCTCTCGAAACGTTCTGGTATAGTTGAAATCATGGCTTACTGGGAACCGTATTTACCAAAGCGAAGTATTTTTTCTTCCTTTATTCTGATACTGTTGAAAATCTATTAATAAAAAAATTGTTTAATCTTCGGTAACGTATTAGTCTGATTCCGTTTAATGTTCTCATAAGGAACCGTCAATTCGTCTCCAGTAATACCACAATGAGTAGGGACCTTGTTAAACATTAATCTAAATCCACGATTATACAGTTGAATATCCGACATCAAATTATAACTTGGATAACCCGAGTTCACTGTAATAAGACACCTAAGGAATGATTAGAATATTTTTTTCCTTAACTCTTTAACTAGGTGCAAAGCTTTATAAATGATAAACACTTCTACTGAAAATGACGAACCCTGTATACTTTCGATATGCCTTTTTTCGGGTAAAAGCCGAAGTATAATTTCCACCTATTATATGGACAGACCCATCTGTAAATATAATTTCATAGTGGCTAAATTTTTCCTTAATTGCTTGCATAAATGCGGCATTGTTAACGCTAGAAGGGAGACTTTTAGAAATAGAAAAAATACTGAGAAGTACACTAGTACATAGCTTTAGCGTGGTTCTTGAAAACTCAAAAAAATCAAATATGTACCGTCAAATTGAATGGTCCTGTGTATTTAAGGGTTAAGTACACACACACACACAACCACAAACACACGCATGTATATATATATAAAAGTTAACCACTGCTTCACCAGTGTAATAATTTTTTTAAATACAATATCGCTGTCTGTTACTTTTAACAATATATACATCCGTCCCTTATTTCGACCACGCCCCTAACGCAACAAAACGGGCTTGTATGGCTGACATGTGTTGGTACTGAAGATACATCTGAACGGAAAACCTGTTAAATTTTTAATAAGTTGACGGAGATTTCACTGTCTCCCACTTGCGAAATAGAGGTTATAAGTTCTACGATTTTTTTCGTTATTGTTGCTTTAATAGTTTTTAAATTAAATCGGACAGACTGAGAGACTGACAAAAATTGTCAAAAATAGATTTCCTGGTTACGTGTGACAAAAATAGCTCAATGCAGTGATTATAATTAAAATATTCGCGAATAACAGACAGACACTACAGTTTTATTTACTAGTATATATATATATATATATATATATATATATATATATATGATCGTCGTTCAAACATAGCTCTATTCCAGAAAGTGTACACCAGAATTATAATTATTACACCATCTCGCCAAAAGTTCGATCTGTCAGTCAGATTTCGAGGAATTATTGCCGAAATCTGGAGTTTATAATCGTGAAAAGAACGCCTTGTACGTTTATAATTAAATCCCAGATACGAACAAATATAGCCAAGACAAAACGATTGGTGCGAAAGTGAGAAGCAGGTCGGAATTTATATCGATCGAACTACAAAGTAAAATTGAAAACGTTGACGAATAACGAGAAAGTTCTCTAAACCGACGGTGCGGGAGGGAAATTTTCAGATCTCCGAAGAATAAAGAGAATTAAGGAAGAGAAAAAAATCAACAGGAACAGAGAAAGACACCCCGAGAGAGTGTGACAGATAAAGAATAAAAGGAATATTCGGATAAAACTGAAGATATACACACTTACACACACGCATGCATAAATAAATGAAGGTGTTACGTAGAAATATAAACGAACGAAATCTTCGGAACATTAGCATAATAAATGGTGTCACGCTTTTGTTTGCTCAATTTTCAAGTCGAACCCGAAATATATCTCTTAAACACAAGAACGCACACAATCAGCCTTTACACGGTAATATACACACACGCATAATACATATAAGTATATACACTCACACACACATATATATGTAAATATATATTTATATACAAATCACATATATGCATAAATAACAGGTTACATAGAGAGTATATATACTTATATATGTATATACGTATACACAAAAAAAAATATATATATATATATATGTATGTATGTAAAATCACACAAAAGCATATTTATATATATGCATTTGTACGTGAAAATTTATATATAAATATATGTGGACACGTGCATGTATATTTATGTATATATGTACGCACATGCGTATATACCTTTTATGAGAAAATTTATATAGTGAACTAAATATATATATATTTATATTATAATAATATATATATATACATATACATATATGTATATATGTATGTATATTATATGTCTATGAGACGCGTATATTTATAAACAACTTGAAAGATATAAATTGTTCTTAAGAACGATATCTCGAACGTCTGCGAGTAGTTTGTTCCGGGCACAATATTAGGCGTTCCTTTATGCGCCTTTATAGCTGGTTATTCTCCGGTAAAAGCCGTGTACTTATCTATTTCCAACAAAGACGAATCATCTTTCGTCGAGGAAACTAAACAACGCGTCACTTTGGCATCAATTCGGATAGGTAATTCGAAATCAAAAGACTATATTATACGGTGTGTAGATCTTTTTGAAGTGAATCGAACCCCTAGAGATAGAATGTAGGAGAGCTAAAGAAAATAGCGACCATGAATACAGGTGAAATTTAATTTTTAAGTAAATATTTTCTGGAGAGAAACGCGTAAATATTTATAGGTACAATTTTGTTTATTATTATTATTATTATATATATGTATGTGCACGTATGTTTGTTATTTATGCGTGTGTGTTTAACACGTGTGTATATAATATATAGGCTACGATATTGTGTACTTAATATCTTTAAATTAGGAGGAATCGTTTTCGATAAACGAAAATACATCTTCAGGAATTTAGATTGATTTCAAATATGTTAGTCATCTTACATCTTACATTTCTATTATTACTTCCATTTCGGAGTTTTTCGACGAGTTTTGTAAGAAAATTGTTACAGACCGCATTTTTTTCTTAGGTTCCTATTTTCGAATTTATCCTATTAGTTTATAAAGAAAGATTTATTAGCTTAAGACGCTATAATTGTCTCGTATCCAGTGATAACCCTTTTTGGGACCAATATGCATTCTTCATCCGTATCGGAATATAATTTATCCGCATCGGAGAAATAGCTGCCCGCTTGAACAAATTTACATTATCCTGCACCGAATCACATTCGTTTCGATTTTCTTCCACAATTTTCCATTTGTTTAAATTGTGACCCGGCTCATGCCACTGTACTTCTTGTTTTATTTAAATCGTTTCCCGTTGAAACAGATTCCGTTACATTAACAGCCGTTCGAGTTCTCCGATCTTTAATATTCCGTTAGCTTAGACTTTTTTTAGTTATGTAGTGAGCGAAGATCGTTGTTTGTTATTTTCCATGGTTCATTTTTTTTTTTTGTGACGTCTGTCAGGTGGTGCAAGGCCTATTCGTACAACTTGCGTAGCCGTATTGCGTTTCAGCATCCTGTAATTTTATTCTACACGTTTCGTTCAGAGCAATATTTACTTTCTTCGCATGTACAAAACGACTCCAAACTCGGACACGCTTATTCTGTTGCCGAGTAGGAAAAACGTTCGCAGTACGTGTGGCTTTGCTCTTTGCTCTACGTTTAGTGTTTATTAAGTACCGACAGATCCATTTTCTATTTTCTTTTTTCATTTTTCCCCCCAAATAATTACATAAATAAATAAATAAATAATAATAATTTGAGCTACGTGAAATGTGTGTAATTTTTCAAAAATAGTCACACCAAAAAAAAAAGGTAGTTAAAATCGCCAAGTTCTTAAGTAAAAAGATCACGAAGCCTTTTCGACCGCACATTAAAAAATATATATATCAAAACGCTTATAATAAATATAAAAGGGGAAAAAACCGAAACATCAAATAAAATGTAAAAACTTAACTCGAATATAATAATAATAATAATTATTATTATTATTATAGAAAATACTTTGAAAATGATGTAGGAAAACATGGACAAGAAACAAATCTGATTATATCGTGAAGCTCTAACCAGCTCAGTCGCGTATTATGAATTTTCACATAAAATTACACATTTCTGAAATAATGAAAGGAAATTCGAAAATATACACGTATATATCGCTTTTTTTTTAGACTTTTTAGATGACGACTAGACTGTTTTTGACGTTAATGCAAAAATGAAGCTTTTAATGTCGAAGAAAAAGTTGCATATTGAAAATTTACGTACCGTATAGAGGACATATATTCAGAAGATGTAGTTTTACAATTCGCTCAAAAAACTAAAAAAAAAAGAAATTACAAAAAACAAATCAAAGAATAATAAGGAAGGAAAAATACGTCTTAATCTAATTAGATCGAGTTGAAAATTATTTCGGCGAATCTAACTATAGCTTGCGAAATTTTCGCAACGTCAAATTTCGCGAACAAATAAATCGTAATTGATTTCGTCGGTCGAATAATTGTCTTAAATTGGTCGGAGTTTATTTTCAATTGCTAATTTCCAAACTCGGCTAAAGTTTGCAATAATTTCACTCGGCATATTCGTCAATTCGTAAGGACAATTAGACGAGCACGAGAATGAAATTAGTTTTCGAATATTATCGCGCCTGTCTTTAATGAAAAAATTATTAGAAAGCGAAACGTCCCATCTCGATACGTTCGTGAAAATTCGCCGGTTCTCTTCGGAACAATATTACCACGATATTATTTTCAACGTTCCCCATATTTAATCGCTTCGGTAGATTTTTAATTATTCCTTTCAAAATTTTCTCGAAAGATGAAATAACTCATTACGTATTGCACTTCTCCATATACAACTTCGATTTTATTATTACCACTATTCTTCGCTTCCTGAAATTTAAATAAGAATCTTCAAATCGAGCTGTTCAGAAATTATTGTATAAAGTCGAACCGATATAATAGTATGTTTTAATAAAAATTACAATTATGATATAACAAACAATCAAAAACTAATAACATATCAACTTAGTATATAAAAGCAGTATAATTATATCGAAATTAACTTATAATAATATAAATATAATGTTTCATTTTTTTTTTTTTAAATATTATCTAAATCTCCATATGACGTTTGTAACTACCAGTGTTATTACAGCATAAAGAGACATTTGTAGAAGTCCGCTTTCTCTGGAAAAAGCCGATTCTAACTATAGATTGATGGCTGTTTGAAGGATTTTCCCGTATTTTTTGTCTTATCCTGGTATGGTATAAGTGTTTGCAGTTTGACTGTTAGTTCTGTTAAATGTCCGCATAGGTGGCATTTTGTTGGTGGAAGCCTTTTGGTATATAGATAATTGTGTGATACGACTGTATAACCTAGACGATTTAGGATATCGTATTCTTTTCTGCTTGCGCCATTTGGAGGCTACCAAGGTTCTATGGTTGATTTTATGCTCCTAAGGAAGGTTGTTTCCAATCTATTCCTGTTTACTATAGTTCACGAGTACTAATGTTGGTGGAAGTAGTGAGTATTCCGGTATTGGTGAAAGTACCATAGACCGAGCTTCAAGGTGTACTTTATCACTACAGTGCATTCCAATGTGACTTCTGATCCATAGAAAGCCTATTTCACATACATGCTTATGTAGTTTCTGTAAATTGCGTTGAATTTCTAATATTATTGTATTCTTGTTGTCTTAACGGCATATTAGTTGTAGAGAGGAAGTATAATGCTTTTCGATGTGGAAGCATAATCTGAAGCACTGAATAGGGAGTATATAATTCCATACAGTTCCGTATTCGGAGAAGTGCAGCCGTCGCTTAGAAGGATTGAGTGTAACATATTATCAACTTGGTAACAACAAGCTGCTGGTGAATTGTCCTGCTGTAGATTTTATTTAATAGCATTTCTTTTATATTTGTAAGGTGTGTAGATTTATTGTGCTGTGTGAGAGATAAATCTATTTTTGTTTCGGAAAGCTGCCAAGGGCGGTATCATCATATTGTAATTCAATGTTTATTTTCGAACGAAGCTTATGTGATATGTTGATAGTATGCTAAGTAGCTTTGGCATAGGGCCATTTAGGAAATGGAGGTTAGGCGATGTACATTCTTTGATGTATGCAAATGTTTTATCGTAGCTAAGCTGACAGCTTAAAAAAAATGTAAGCATCATATTTTCTGCAGTATATAATAATTAGAAAGGATCCTGCTAATGCACACAAGCTCTTTGATGGTGATGAGGGATGGACTGAAATGATGGATCGAATTCAACGATAAACGAAACTGATTATTTATACGTACTTATAATCGTTAGGAACAGTTTGGAATTTCTAGTAGGCGATTTTACGAAATCTACTCGACATCTGTAAACGCCTTCATCGGTTTCGTGCAGATTTTCGATAAACAGTACGGCCGGTTCGCTGGTAGTTCTGAAGTAGGCCCGATTATGAAATCTTTTTTCATCCTTCCAATGGAAGGCGTTGGTGAAACCGTCTCGACAATCTAAACTGGAAATCAATTCGATACGAATAATGCGAGATCATTCAATCTTTTATTACTACTACTACTATTATTATTATATTTCCTTAATTGTGTAATGTAGATTATACATGATTTTAAGTATGTAGGAAAGCACGAATGCTTGGGACATATGTCTGTACAATTTTGCGTTCAGAACTATACGACTGTGTGTGTATATAAAAATGTAGTAGAACTGGTGTAACGTGTCTAATAAGTTACTTATTATTTTATTTTATAATTAATGCGCTCCTATTGTAGCGACCTTTCGATCTATATTAAAATAGATTTTGTTTGTTTATAGCATAAAATCATCGATATATAGATTTTAACAACGTAGCCGTGTGTACGTAAATATTTGTATACTCATTATATCAAGCTTGGTACCAGTGCCGTGTTAAAAAAAAAAATAGAATTTAACACTTTGACCCCCGTGCCAGTCAATGTGACTGACGTTGTCCGTTCAGCCCATGCGATTTATTTGTGTAAATGTGACAATATGCTAATTTTTAATTTTTACTCTGTATTTTTAAATATCACTTCCTAATCACTGCGGTTAATTTGAAATTTTTCTATTTCTTTTAGAAGCGGAATAAAATCTCAAAGAAGCGTCAGTAATTCATGACTGACACATTGTTATCACGCATGTTCATATTTGAAACTGTAAAGTTTTCATCTGCAACTTTCATTATTCAGCGCCGTTATATTCACCGTTCGATGCACTCGAAATGTAATTTACATTAATTAGAAACCAAAAAAATTTAGGCATTAGTCGAATACTAACACTTTTTTTACATTAAAAAACATCCTTGTTATTAGTTAAAAACTTAACTTTCGATCAAAGTAGTTACAAAGTTATAAGTGTCAGTCATAATTGACGGACATGTGTGCCAAGGGTCAACATGGGCTCAAAGTGTTAAAAATTATTACGTCGACAAAAGTATACGTGTAAAAATACTTTTAAAAAATTTATTAATTTAAACGAGAAATTATTAGTACTCTTGTAAAATATAAGAATTTATTTTCATTAATTTCAATAAAATTAAAATACATCGAATAGATATTTATACCGATAAATATTTATAAAGAATACTTATACAGAAAATTAACGAAAACATCCCCGTGATTTTTTTCTCTGCGAAATTTTTTGATAATCTCATTAATGTCTATTTCTCGTAATATATCTCGTTCCGTACTCGCGATTGTCAAATAATTTAAAATGAGCAATTGATTTTATTATTTCACAATAAATAATTTACAGAATGATCATTCACCGGTTATATTGCTACTCGTTAACGTTAAATATACCCATTTCAACATTGGAAAAAGATTCTCGAGCTCCTTTATCTAGAATTAGAGAATACGTCACTTGCTCTTTGTATTAAAAAAATGTTGTAATAGTTTACTTTTGTGGAGGCCCCTAGTTATGTGCCCTAAGTGCCCTTATGAAAATCCGGGACTGCATGCGTTTGTTTATCACGTTATTTACCGTATTTCGTTAGATTATGATATTATTTATTTTTAGTAAGTAGTTCTAATTTTTTTTCGTTTCTTTATTTATAATATGGACGCTTATGCAGAGGTATAGTCGGGTGTTACATTAATCGGGTTTGTTTATTATGTAAATTTTTCAATATGAAAGACTAATTTGGAAATAAATTTAAAATTTAAAATTGATATTATTATTACCATCATTATTATTATTATTACTATTATACACTTTGCATGACGCAGTTTATTATATTATATCAGAATACATGTAGCAGATTATATATAAATTATATATATATGTGTATATATGTTATATATATATATATATGTATGTATATACTGTGAGTTAGTAAATTAAATTATTTCACAAACCTCTGTTTCAAAAGTTTCGTACACGGTAGAATATTTCAAGTAATTATTCATTTAGCTTAACCCGTTTCCAAACTACACTACAAGTAAATTGGTAATTCCTCCATCTTAAGTGTCAGTGCGAGACATAATAAAATTCACGAACGATAAGTCGTACAATGGTAGTTCCCGGTGTAAATAGATTTTGAAGTATTTTATTTTCCTCGAATCCGTTTTACAAGCTCGCTTACTTAACGTGAGATTATTATTCCGAGTTGGAATTTGTCTGTTGAAAGATAATTTCCTTCGTGGTGTGAACTGTGTGGCATGTAATGACTTAAAAAAAACCGCAAACAACAAAATAGAAGTCAAATAAATTTAAAAATCATAAACGTTTTCGACCGTTAAGATATTATCGGGTGAATATATATTAAAAAAAAAAATATACAATATAAAAATATTTACAATTTATAAAAATATAAAATGAAAAAATTAATCGTATAATTTACAAAAATTATCACAAGCGATAAAACAGTATTTGTAAAATAATCCGATAGTGAACGTGGTAAACAGCACAATCAACAGACGGCAATATAAAATTTTATACGTAAACACAATTCTTTCAGCTTTAACTCAACATGATTCTGCTTTATGTTTTATGATTTGCGGAATTTAATTCTTGTTTTTTTTTATATATACTTGAAAGTGACGTGATTTTCGAAAAGCTTTGCGTTAATAAAATAATGTTTATAGTGATTAACTTTATGTTTAATTTGTTTTGTTAATAAACACAATTCCCAGTAAAATAAAAAAGGAATAAATTTTATAAATTTTATATTTTTGGATGTTTTCATTTGATTTCATTGGCTATTATGTTTTTATATCGCTGAGTGTTGATTGCATTATTTACCACATTCACTTAAATATTATTTTTTTAAATATACTATTTTATCACTTTGATAATTTTTGTAAATTTTATATCAGAAGACATTTTATATATTTTTTAAATTGTATATATTTTTATATTTTATTCTTTCAATATATATTGGCTTGATACTGGCTTAAGAGCCGAAATATTTTGTGATTTTTCATTTAAAAAATTTTAGTGATTTTGAACGCCTTCATGTTGTTTATTCCTTCGTAATGTTTAATATATCATTTCAGTTTTTCCATATCCCCAGAGAATCTACCTACATATACTTAACGAAATTTGATATTAGTTAACTTTCATTTTCAATAAGATAAACGTCAACCGTGTTAACGTTTTGCGTGTCTTCCTTGCGCAGGGGCCATGCTAATCTTCTCTGTATCGTTCCAATTTTAGTATATAATATCACTCCCGCGAAAATAACCCCGATTAATAATAAGAGTAATTCCCTGCACTTAGTGCAGAATGCTTGGCTATTTTTTGATGTTATGCTAATGTGAGAAGTTTCCAAATAGACTTCAAATGCTTTGTACGCATGTCATAATGCAAAGTACTTTTCGAAAAACTGGTACTTACATCAAATACCACACACATACATACACAGCTATTCGCACACGACACGTTTGTTATGCGTACGTAAATCGATATTGCTAATTACTTCAGGGAAAAGTTTTGAAAATCTGGGTGTCAAAATAAACGGCATTAATTTTGCATTCCGCCATTATTATATATATATATATTATATATATATATATATATATATATATATATATATATATAAATGTATAACCTACATAAGTGGAAAAGTTTGTTTTTGTTTTTTAACGCTTTCAGTCGCATATGGCATTTTGACGCAAAATTAGAAATTTTATCAAGTTATTTATATACAATACAGCTTTTCTTATATAACTCTAGATAATTTTTAATGTATCTAAATAAATATTCTTAAAAAATTGACACATTTCACGTCAGCTACAAAGTAAACAATTCTGTTAGCATTAAAATTTCATGTACCATATAATGGACATACTGATTGAAAGGGTTAATGTGTAGAACAGCTTTCATCCAACGTGAATACGTACGAACCAACTCGTATTTCTATAAACGTGAATAGCTTCTCTAGAAACTTCTCTATGTCTGGAAACAGTTGTAAATTCTCGAAATGAAGAGCGGACGGTACATTTTACACGACGAACTAATTTAAGGTATAGTTCAGAACGCAACGTTATTAAAGAAGGACATTCGAAGAACACACCATCAGGATTGTTAGTATGGAGAAGAGAGTAAGGTGTTTCTATAAATTGGATACCGAATAAGCGGCCGAATAACGAGTAATGTCCGAATCGTCAGTATAGTTTGATTCTTCTTTATAAAAAAAAAAGAGGGGGGAGCTATGGAAATTTAGGACAAAACCGATGTAATTGATAGTACCGAGTTAGAGGTAACTGCAGTTTAGATTCGATCGATATATAAAATGACACACGCTCAACATGATATGCACATAAATACGTATATATCCGAAGGACAAATTCTTCGCGGGAGGCCGATCTCGATGAACTGAGTAGTTGATAAATCGCCAATCACATTCGAATAATCTTTAAGCTTTTCACCCGTTACATCTTCTAGGTTATAAAATAAATTAAATATTAATAATCAATATTACAAAAATAAATTGCAACCGAATACAATGTAATGAATATACTACTTAAATTTATATATATATATATATATATATATATATATATATATATATATATGTGTATGTATGTATGTATTATTTTTGATCCCTTAATGCTCGAGTCATCTGCTGTTATTTGTTTTCTTTAAGAATTTGCCAACGGATTTTTATGATTTTTCTTTTTAGCTTACATAAGTGTTTGACTATCGCTCGATGAATGTCTTCGTTTACGTATTTGATGTTGAAGTGACTGTGTAGAATGTCATTGGTGACATACTTCAGCTATCACTCGTTATACTCTGTTTCGATGTTCCGGATTATTTATACGTTACCTGTTTGAAGTACATCCCAATAACTTAATAGCATGAAGACTGGCTTCGAAATCAATTTATAGAGCCCAACTAATTATTTATGTTCAATTTTTTGATCGAGATAACCATCGATGTTTTATCGTTTTTATATTCATTTCCATTTTCTCAGCTCTAATGTAGTCGTATCACCTCTTGAAAAACGATCTAACTGGTCCGATGAATCTAGACCGTAAACTGTCTTTTAAAAAAATACCTTTTGAAAACCAAAATTCTCCATCTGCGTATATAAATGATCGAATACAAAATAGGACTTTTTCCACAAAACCCTTAAAACCGGCCAACGTAGATATTAATGATCAAGCGCTTTTAAAAGATTTGCCTACTAAATTACAAAAATAACCTAGAACCTAATGTTAAAATTTAAAATGTCAGACATAGCAACAATTCTAAAAAATAAAAAGTAATTTATTTTATTCATCCTAATCAAAAAGAGATGGAGGTTTTTATTTATTTTTTCCTTTTTCTCATTTTTCTTCTCCCTTATGGTATAATCATATGTTTCCGACATATTGTCTTAATACATTTCTTCACTAACAAACGTCTCATCTCTGTTCTCTCATGTCTTCCTTCTTCTAACTTCAGGAAAACTTCACACTATGCTTAGCGTACTACAATGAAATTCACGCAGCATATTGTAATTTGTGTGAGTTGGAAGTCTTTGTATCTGTTGATAATCTTATTGTCTGAAACGTTTGTGTATGGAAACTTATAGCTGTGATGGTTATGGTTGTGCTGCTATTCTGGTGAAAACAAATATTCCCCATAACCGGGAACAAATTATCATAAAATCATCCAACAATAATACTGAATTCAATGCTGTATCGATTAGTGTCAACATCCGAAACAGTTCAATTTGTTTTATATCATATTACTCTCCCCCGGATCACTTAATAAATGTATGTATCATCCTTTTTATCATCCCTTGAACGTTTTAATTCGGTACCTCTAGTAACTGGTGGCGATTTAAATGCACTAAGCTGATTGCGGGTTGTAATGTTGACAATAATAAGGAAGCGGCTATATTACAAATTCTCTCTGATTTCAACTTTCTTTATTGAACGACGGTTCCTCAACTAGAATTCCTCATTCATCGCGCACCATGATCCAGCTGATTTAACTTTAGCGTCTTCAAACATCTATCTTGATTGCTCTTGGTCAGTATCTTCCAACTCTCTTGGAAGTCACCGTCTTCCCATTTTAATTGAAATTAATAATAATTCTTCAAACTCATCTACATACTGCCGGAACTGAAATTACAATTCGAGAAAACGATGGAAATTTTCTGATGGTGACTGGAATAAATTTAGACTCTTTATAGAACGAGAGATAATCAAAATTCCTGTAAAACTTAGCTCTATAGATAAAAATATAACTTATTTCTTGGTATGTTAACTATCGCCTTAAACCATTCAACTCCCTAAATCATCTCCCTTACCTAGGAAATAAAATCCTTCCTCCTTGGTGGAACAATGTATGTCATTTGAGAATTAGAGAAAGCGGTGATATGTTAAGAGCGTTCCATTCCAGTGATTATACGCATTCATATCTCGAGTACAGAAGGATTAGCGCAGAAACTCGTAGATTACTGAAAAAAAAACTAAAAGAGATTGCTGGAGAGATTTCTGTTTAACATTTAATCGCAACAACCCTCTTTCTAAAATTTGGTCTCTACCTAAACGGCAAAAATAGAAATCATCAACCTTTACCGTAAAAAGACGACTCCTAGTTTAATCAATTCACCAGCTTTATTGCTCCTGCCTACGCCCCTTCTTTTTTTGAAACGAATCGTATGGTATATAGAAATAATGACGAAAATTCCCATGTCTTATCCCAGCCTATATCAGTAGATAAACTTTTCTTACTCTTAAAGAATAAAGGTAAGGATTCCAGGATTCCGCTTCAGGTTTAGAAGGGGTTTACATATTCGGTGTTAACACATTTAAGACTAAATGCAAAAAATACTTTGGTATGTGTATTTAATGAATTGCTATCTAGCTCTATAATTCCCCCAGGCTGTTCAGAATTTTTAATTCTACCTACTTTAAAACAAGGAAAATTTCCATGGGAAGCTTCATCCTACAAGCCTATATCACTAGCATCTTGCCTTAGAAAGTCTTTTGAAATGGTAATTAATAACAGGCTATTGTGGTGAATTGAAAATCAAAAGATTCTCCCTCATGGAATGTTTGCTTTTAGACCTTAGACTGTATTGCACAATTAGTTAATGACATTTATCCGCCATTCTTGAATAAAAAGTTCTTAATTGCCACCTTTTTAGACATTAAAGGTGCATTTGATAATGTATCCCAACATTATACCAACAATTAGCAGCTGTAGGCACACCGATGGTATTAAGAGATTATATTTGTAACCTGATTCTTAACAGAAAGTTACAGTTTCGTAATCCGGTTACTAAGGAAGTAATATTTAAAGTTACATCTGGGCGACCGTGTACGGGTCAAATACCTTCATCAACATATTGAGAATGACTATAAAAAAGGCCTCGTGTTACAGGAGTTGTGTTCGTAGACCTGACAGCGGCGTACGATACAGCTAACCACAGGTTACCAATGTACAGACTATATAAATTGTGTAAAGAGTATCAAATAACAAAAATTGTATCTACAATTCTACTGGCCTACCTCAAGGTTCTCTCTTAAGTCCAGTTTTATTTAATATTTATGTTCACTCTATTTTGAATATCCAACTTCCTCCTGATTCTAGGATCTTTTTTGCTAGAAATGGGGACATCTAACCATCAATCACTCCCTTACATCTCAGAACAAACATGCTTGCAGACAGATTTCTGTTAAAATACTGCAACTTCAATAACCGATACCTCCTAAATCTCATTTTTTATGTCAGCAATAACTGGAGATTCGTTTTTTCTGAAATGCCGCTATTAGCAACAAGAATTCCCCACTATTACCACTACCATCCAGCTCTAATTCCTGCTTATCCTTCCGCATACTTATCATTACCATATAGTAACAACCTAGTAAATTTACACGTCGATATCAAAAAATCTTTACTGACGGTTCTAAATCGAATAAAAATTCTGGTTCAGTGGGTGCTATCTTTGTCACTGACAATGTAATAGTCCAAAAATTCAAAACTCCCTACAGACGCTTCCATTTTCACAGCCGAGTTAATGGCTATTGACAAAGCTTGTGATTATATACTTAATGTGCTTGGTGGTACAGGCAAATACGTTGTATGTAGTTCGCCCCTAGCTATACAGAACTGTCCATTCAGTTTATATTCGATACATCAGACAAATGTATAAGAATTATTCATCTTAGGCGGTGTTTTAGAATTTTGTTGGATTCCCAGTCATTTCAGATTTAAACTGAATGAAAGGGCGGATGTTCCTGCTAAACAGGCTTCCTTGTCAGGTATCCCACTCCCGTTTATTCCATCATCAAAAATTCAGTCACACTATCACAATTCTTAGTATGAATATTGGAGATCGTCAAATAAGGGTAAATATATTAGAATTGTTCAGTCGCACCTTCCGGTATTTCCGATGGTATGCTCGTATCCCACTATCTATCTCCCTCATCAACTCCGTAGATTTGATACGATAATTTGTAGGTTACGTATAGATCATTCCCGTATAGTGTTAAATTTTTCAAATGGAAATAATCAGGGACAGTGTACTAGTCATGTTCCCATAAATTTCCTGGAGGATATATAAATCACCTTCTCCTCAATTGTCCACAATTTAATTATAATAGACAAATATTTTTTCGCTGTCTTCCCTCTATTTTCCCTACATTATTAAGCTGTGACTACAAGGTTTTATTTCTAATTTTCCTTTTTATTTTAAGGTGTAAAAATATTGTTTAAAATTATAGTTTAGTATGTAATCCTTAAATTCGAATCTACCGACCACAAAGGTTTAGCTTGACCTACGCCAAAGAAAAAAAAATAAAAATAAAACTTTCTAGTCATAGTAAGTTAAACCGCTGCGCTGTCACGATGCCGAATTTTAATAAAATTAACGGGCGCTGAAAAAAGAAATATATTATATATACATACACACTTGTGCTGTGCAGGTACTTTGATTATGTCTTTAACTTGTGAAATATATTTATAAAACATATTAGTCAAACCGAGCCAATTAGTCTCGTTCCTGTTGGATTCCAGCTCATGCCAATATTCCAGAGAATGAACTGTGATAGAGCATCAAAAGAGGCTGCTACAGTGTTGCCGATCCAAAACCTTTAAATAAGCTTCTTCCTCTTCTTTTCAAGGATGAATAATTCTCCTTAACTAACCTAATCAAGTTCTTACTCATCAATCGTTTCTATTCCTTGATATAACATTGTCTCCCTCGTGTACCTCGACTGAGTTGCTGCATACCGCACGTTAAATTAGATTTAATAATATTTACAAAAACGTAAACTATGTAATTATTTAACTACTAGTAATTTGTTTGTAGATTTTTGCTACTGTGTCTTAAAACAACTGTTTGTTCAGAATTAGAAATAAACGGGATTTTGAAGGCTCAATTTAAACACAAATAATTATATGCTACGTATTATATATATATATAGTATAGTACATCTAAACTGAAATAAGGTTTATCAAAAAGGGAAAAAGGAAAATTCGTGCATCTGACACCAAATTCCATTTTCGGTTGAATGCCTGCATTTCTTTTGAATTCTGGTTTTATCGTCTTATATATATAAATATATAAATATATATATATACATATATATGTGTACGCGCGTATATATATATATATATATATATATATGTATGTATCAATGAAAATCCGCAATATGAAAAAGCAAGTAAACCTATCAATTTTAGCAATCTTTCTCTTTTATTCATCGTTCACTTTTATCCATTCAAACGACCCCGAGCGCACATCGTTACTTGTATATATATATATATATATATACATATATTTATATGTGTTATATATATATATATATATATATATCGGGCAAATGGATCAACCTTTAATGCCCAAAGGCGTGTATATACATTCGTTCTTCATTTCATCACTTTAATCGAGTCGATTCTAGTTCCTAACGCCAACATACCCAGCCATCATCACTTTATTTTTACAACTTCCGA
Organism: Coronaproctus castanopsis; assembly: GCA_032883995.1. NCBI lineage: Eukaryota > Metazoa > Arthropoda > Insecta > Hemiptera > Monophlebidae > Coronaproctus > Coronaproctus castanopsis. The sequence continues at coordinate 215,244,634 of CM065052.1, read as the reverse complement.
ACCGATATGTATTTATATATTAGTGTTATGTGTACTATCTTTTATTTTACCTTCAGGGAGTGTGACAAGTATTTCAAGAACACATACGAACAAAGATATTTATAGTAGGAAACTGTAACTCGGTATTGCATGTTATATATATATATATATATATATATATATATATACCGAGTCTAAGCTTTTTCATCTATTCAAACGATAAAAGATGGCTAATCTAATTTTATTTTCCTTTGCAATTGAAAGTTTTCATCTTTTAAATGTATCGAATGATATCTTAACTGTAAAGTAGCTAATTTTTGAAACCAATTGCAAAATAATATTTTTGTTAACGCAGAAACGTGTGAGTTAAGGAATACGTTTTTTTCTATACGGAAATAACGGAATTTGTAATAAACGTTAAGGTTAGACATTTTTGAGAACAATCAAAAACGAAACTGCTTAAAATTTATTTTCAGCTTAATTTAACTTTGAGATTATATTTTAAAATTCAATCTGTCATCATTTCAACAGACACACATCTTTCCTAAAAAAGGAACGAAAAAAAAACTTCTAGGATTTAATAATAAATAAAAACGTAATTACGTTTTTTGAATTGATCAAAACATGTAATTAACCTTTAAGTAGGCACGTGGGGTTCTGACAACACCCTACACTTTAAAAATATGATGTACTAAAGTAACACAGGTGGTTATGCTGCTGGCCTCTCTAGTACCTTCATAAATAACCACTACGAACTAACGTTGTGTCGCTCTTTATTTCTGTGCGTTCCGCTCTTTTCGCTCGCACGCTAAAACGAGTAGAGCGGAACTGTTGTTAAATTGAGCAGAGAGTCGTGAGAATTGAAAATTAAGTTTTTGTAACATTATATATTTTATTTCTTTTATATTTTACTGGTTTACCCATTCTGAAAAATTCGATATCGTGACCATGACGAATTTAACCTGTGTACTTCAATGCTCTCAAAACGTGTAGGAGGACTAAAGATAGATGGATGGTTTTAAGTATGTAGTTTATATTACAATTGAACCGGGTTCCAAATTCCATCTTCTCCCAAAGTTGCTATCCAAAATGTAAACCTACTTTTTCAAAAATGACATTTTTAAAAACTTATTTTTTTTCGCGTTTTTTTTTTTATAAAAGTTTTTACAAGAATGCAAATTGCTAATTTTTGTAGCATAGTTAAGAATAAGATTATGTAATATGCTTACACTAGCAGTGTACAGTACTTTAATACATTTGTGCACTGGGAGTTGTACTCACTCACTGCGCAAAGAGTAAAACTCAAAGAGCAAAAAAAGTGCTGGTCGTTCAAAATAAAGGAGAACGAGCGCTTCGCACCACTGAAAGAGTGAGCACATTTGTGCAACTCGCTCCGAAGCGACACAACGCTACTACGAACCAGTCTGCTTGTTCACTGTTTTGTAACTTGTTGTGTGTGTGTGTTGTGTTGTCGATCGTTTCTTTTAGCAATGGATCTTTCAACACCAAATATTGGCAACTCATCTGTACTCGTCCCTATTTCTTAAAAAATATTATGATGGAGACTCAGACGTTTGTCTGATTGCTGAACCTTGCTGATGGTGCTTGCATATTAATAATCAGATACAGTTATTATTAAGATTATAGTGACCAATAAGGTGTTAGTAAATGAGTATAATATTATTTCAGTAGCTTGGAATAACGTTATTACAGTTTTAATTATGTCTTCGAATAATCCTAAATTAAATTCATTATTGACAAATTAAATAAAGCATACCAGTTGCCTTTTACTATGTTGATATTAACATTAGACTTCTATTTAAGGAGTCTTCTGTATAGGAAAAACCAGAATCTTGTGCATTGGAAGATTTAATCAGCTCGACCAACTTTGTTATTTTGAATAATACATCTTCAACCTTTTCAAACTACAATGGAAGCAGTATCATTGATTATATCCTAGCTTTTTGCATACCTTGTTCAGTTGACGACCTCTTTCCAAAAATATTTTGATTTTATCATTCGTAAAAATTTTGATTTTATAGTTATATCGACTCATACTCTCCCCTAAAATCGAGTTTCTAAATTATATATTGATTGTTTCACTAATATTTTGAATAGTCAGGTTCTTAATAAATTAATACATGCTACAGTAATGGTTTTGCCCTCGAGAATCTTATTAATACGGTCAATTCTTATTTAACTTCTATTATTAAGCGGTGTAAGATCCCACTAGTTTTGATTCGAATAGACTGATGAAGTGCTAAATTACAGTTCGTTAAAGATAAACATAATTGCTTGCGGAAGAAAAAAGGTGAGCGCAAGTATAACTTATGTTCTTTCTTCGCAATATATTAAAAGGAATTAATAATCAATATAAGTTTGAAAATCTCAAAGATAAGGCTGACTCTGTGGGAAATAATTAGGATAGGACCTGGAATAAATATAATAAAATAGTGATTAAGATTAGAGCAGAATTGATTGTCACCGATTTTCAGATTAACAGTCAAGTACTGACCTCAATTGTAGACAAGTATAATGCACTTCTTACTAATTTCTTTCTGAATAAACCTGATCATCCCCTTTTTGTTCATTCCACTTCTGGATCTTCTGTTCCTTGTGTTGATCATTTCATACTGGATAATTCCATCAAGCATTTAAGTAAAATATCAAAAAAAAAAAATTGTAAAGTTCTTAATAAAAAATTTTCTACACTTTCCTTAATACAGTGTGCATTGGCAATGTATTCGAAAATGTTATCAGTGGCTTACTTATGAGACTAATCTTAATGAAATTTTTCATAATGGGCAGTTTAGTTTTTCATACTTGATGCTTAGCTGAGGATATTGTACTTGAACTCTGCAAATAAATTTAAAAATGCAGGGACTGTCGATTGTCAGCGGTAGTTGTATCCTTCCATATTAAAGGAGTTTCCGACAATTGGCGCTGGTCAACAATTTTGATATTCTAACGGATTATAAAATTAATTCCCACTTTTGAATATTATCATTGAGTACGTCATGAACAGAATGACTGGCCTTGTCCTTGGTACGGCAGATTATTTTAGGACTGCTCCCTGTGAAGTTCCTCGAGATTCTATGCTTGGTTTCACGCTGGTAAATATTCTGTACGTCTTGTGTCACCGAGGAGTTGGTAACTTTTGCAGTATCATTGTTGCCAAGTATTATCTGATTTCATATACTGATGATCTTCGTCAAATTTACACAGCTGAACATTTCAGTTCATTCTCTCAACTTAATTTTTATCTGTAAATTTCGTGAAAGCATTGTCGCAGCTGATTGTGGTTTAAAATTCTTTATTGTCAGAGTTTCTGTATGTGGTATACTGACTTTTGTTAACAAGCGTAAGGATATTCATTTTACTTCCAATTAGTCAATCTACCATACTTTTGAGCTTATTTAGCAATAATCATGGACGAAAAATTAAGTTTTCTACCACTCCTAACTTCATTTATTCTAAACGCTCAATAATTTATAATAAACCAAAAGAATTCTTAGGGTCTTGTATTTATGGAACGTGCCATACAAGAGTTTTATTCAGTCTTTGTTCCAAATATGCAAAATAATAAGAACTTAATTTAATAGGCAATAATGTAAATTTCTTCTGAGCATAAACTGACTTTAAAGAACTACCTAACTCTGCAGCCTGTGCAGTCTGTGGGGTTCTACACATTGATTTGTATTTGATTGGATAGGACCATCACAGGTGAATACATGCCGATCATAGATTATTCAGCTGTTTGAGTTTTCCCCTGTCTTATTATCTTATCCTCTTTTCAAGAAGTTCATTTCTGTACAGGTAATTAATGAGTGGATGTAAGATACGGTTTCCACTGGTACGACTTATAACTTCCTTCCTGATATTCTTAGTATATTAAAGATAAAAGAGTTAAATAAAATTTCTAAAGCTCATAGATTCTCACTGGTCATAGTAAGCATGGATCATATTTACATAGGTTCAAGCTTGCAAATTCTTCAGTGCATACATGTTGTTCACTGAATGTTGTGGATGACACGAAACACTTTTGACTGCACTCAGATTAACCGAAAACATCTCGGTCAAACATACCTTTCCTATTTTTCATAACCGCACACAGAACTTCTCCAGTTTGCTGAAAGGTCAGTACATATTAAACTTTTAATGAGTAAACTCATCTTCATTTCCTTTATGGATACCTAAAGAAGAGTTGTGAAACCAATAACAGTTCTGTAGGTACAACATGGATTACTAAAAAAAAAAAGTATTTAAAAATATTTTTTTTTCTTGAAAAATTTTATTCAATGAATATTCACTTTAAAATATTTAACTTCTATAATAAAATTTCCAGTTGATTTTCTTAATCATAATTGTAGTTTAAATTCTTATTATATATTATCGTTCCGTTTCTTTCTTTATTTATAATTCATTTTTTCACAAACTATTTTCATTTTAATCAAGTATATTACGCGTTGTATCAAGTCTTCGTTGTCTTGTAGTACTTCGCTTATATCTCTAGTCCACTTATTAATGATAACGTACTTTATTAAAATAACTGGTTTAATAAAATTATTGTAGACTAAATATTGTATTGTAAGTTGAAAATAATTTTTCCTTTGTAATTTATTGTATTTAATCTCGGTGGACGCAAATGACCCTTGTAGTCGAACGTCCTAAAATAAAATAAATATAATAATAATATTTTCATTTTGACTGAGTTGTGACTAAGATTCAGCCCTATTCCACGTTCCGTTCGTAATTAATTGTTTCTCACAATTAGTAGGTTGCGCACAAACTATCGATTTTTTATTTTTATTTATTCACTCATTTATATCTATTTTATAATTCCGCTCACTATACGCACACAAATCTTTATAAAGAACATTTTTTTTTTTTTTAATAAACGTGTCCCATCGAAATAATTTAGGAACCCGCTTAAAAATAAATAAATATTAACTAAATATAATATAATATAAATAGTTCAACCGGGAACGTATCCTGATAGTAAATAATGTCAAATCAGTTAAATTACCTACCTATAAATCGGTTTCAGATCCTCCGTGTACCAAATTACCAATAATACCCGATCATGTTTGATTGGCGGCGTTAAATCGCAAGGTAGAAAGGCCGTACCGTTCAGAATCGCTTTAATCGATGATTCTTGACCTGAAATCAAACGTAAGTAACAATAATAAGTAATAAAGAAATATTCTTAAATGTAATTTTACTTACAAATACATTTAGTTACAGTTAAACCACCCGAAAGTATCAATAAAAATTAACGATAACATTATTCATCAAACTAATATACTTAAATACACTTTGGCTGTAACGTTAATAATAGTGCATGGGACCCGGATAATGAAATAATGAAATAAGGACCAGAATTGAAGAAGCGATGAAAAATGGGAAATGTATTTACAAATAAACCCTCCGTTAAATCGACAACAAAATGAAGGCTAGTTAAATGTTACGTGTCCGTATATACGGAGTAGAAACCTGGATAATTAAAAAAATCGATGACAAGTAAACTGAGTACCTTCGAGATGTGGCATTAAGGATGTTGCGGTTGTGATAATGCTTCGAATACAACGTTTTTCTTTGCCACCAATTGAATAAAAACCTTGAACCCACTGACTATTATATATATATATATATATTTTTTTTTTATGTATATATATATTTACAATACAATCTTAATCATACAGATTAAATAAGTATTCTTATTTGCATGGTGCTCATTTAATACACAGACTTATATACTAAACGCAAACGTGAGCGATCCTGTAGCTCAATAGCTACAATCACAGTTTTTTGAATTTTAATTTATTTGCACGACAGATCTTGCGGGTGTCGACGTTTTAATCATCGTTGGTATCCAACAGTTTAACAGCATCAGCATTTACATGCTGCTGCAGCCGCTGTTCATGTTTATTTGCGAAATCCTTGATGACTTCCTGTACGAAAGATACGCCAAGATCTCGATGAATATCATCGTTGCGAGAATATATGCATCAACTATGGCTCGCAAGATCACGCTTTGCCTAGCCTGTATCCTGTCGATATTTGCTTTGCTGGCACATGCCCATAATTGAATACCATACGTCCGTATCGGTTTAATAATTTGCTGATACAATAGTCGCTTATGGATGGTGCTGAGCTTTGAATTTCGTCCAATAAGCCAGTATAATTCTTTTTTTTTATCTTCGTCTGTTTAATTTTTGTCCTAACATGCACTTCCCATGTTAGTCGTTTGTCCAAGTGCATACCGAGGTATTTAGCAGATTTCGCATGATTCTCTAGGTATACACGGTGCTTCAAATTGGTGTGACGATATGTAAACATAACGTGAACAGATTTTTGTTCATGAAGATTAATCTTCCAGGTTAATGCCCATTTCTGTGTACGATTGATGACTGCAGTTTAGCCGTTGCTTCAAGCTGGCTATCACTAACTGAAAGTATCGCTGTATCATCAACAAATGTTGCAATTTGTTGCTGTTTCATCCACTGGCAAATCTTTAGTATACAGCAGATAGAGCAGAGGTCCGAGGACACCCCCTGCGGTACACCTGCCAGTATACAATAAAGACTTGATACAGCATTCTGATGAATGACACGAAATTGCCGTTCATCCAGATACGATTCTAACAACTGACAGAAAATATAACCTACTACAAATGATCATTGAAGGAAACGTCACAGGAAAACGGGAAAGCGGTAGAAGAAGGAAAACGTGGGTTTGAAAACATGAATGGACAGATACGATTGCCTTAATGCGAACACTATCTGACAGATCAGAAGCCGAACATCGTAATCACCGAAGTCTATTGAAGATATGGTGCAAGAAGAAGTTAAAATAAATAAAAATGGTCGTAGAACGAACGAACAAACAAAAAACCGAGATAGAACTTTTTAGTTAAGTTCAAATAAAAAATATATATATAGCAACTCCGATAATAATAGACGTTACGAAATGTCTTTAGTAGTTTTTACCAGTACCGACGAAACTCGTAACTCGAAGATTTAGTATGATTTATTCTTATTTCCATACCTACCTGATGATGGCTTAACTAACGAAACTTTATTTTTAGATATAAATTTTACTTAGCATCGCGTTACGAACGTATTTCTAACGACGTCAACAACGAACATTACCGGACTTTACTCGTTATATTTGTCGTAATTACTTCAGTTGTAGAGAAGCTTTTTATCGTGAAAATGATTAATACTGCCGTAATACGGATTCTTCGTGCAGCGACAGTATTTCGTACGAATTTCGTTCGAGGCGCGATTATTGCTAATAACAACCTTGAACACCTTAACGGTAAGTACTACTTGAATTCAGTGTGTCAGTATGTCCATGCGTTAATATGTCAGTGTGTCCGTGCGTTAATGTGTCAGTGTGTCCGTGCGTTAATGCGTCAGTGTGTGGTTGCGGCTAATTTGAAAGTAAAACAAATTAGGCGGTTGAACGATCGATTTGTTAAATGACCGGTTAAAATTCGCGACATTTTTTCTAAAAATATTAGTAACGATAATTACCGATTTAAATAATTCGCATATTTTTTTTTTTTTATACGAACGAGATCCTTCATGATGCACACGACTCGTTTGAATTTTTCCTAATTCCAAAGTCTGACGTCTCTACAGCGGACATGTGCAATTTTTCTGTATTTTACAATTAGTTTTTCGAATAATATTTCAAAAGCACGAAATTGTTTTGGCAAACTATTTTAAATACTATTTTTGTTAGTTATACGAAGATCTGCAATTTTAAATCCCAGAATTCCCCTCAAACCAATTTCTGCTCGTTTCCTATGTATTAACATGTAAGGGTTATTACTTAGTCTATCGTAGGAAACTGTTCTATTTAAGTGTACTCACTTCCATTTTCACGCATTAGTGTACAAACTTATTCTTGAAAATCTTCAGATTTTAGTATAAAAGAATTTTGAAAATTAGTAAACATTTTAATTTAGACTTTAAAAAGTGGCGCGTAGACTACGAAAAATTAACTGCATACAGTTAAGTAGTCGGTAATATCATAATCGCCATCGCCTTATAAATAATCGCGTACATCCATTTCCATCGACGGCTTTGTAGGTTTCTAGCGTTCGTAATGACGTCTTTGAGGTTCTTACAAAGTGAGTAATTCGGCGGATTTGTTTTTATCAATTCCATTCGGTTTATTCCTCTTGTTGGAGAAAAAGCCAATAACACCCGTCGCATTTAGATTTTATTATTATAATATTGTTATTGTTAAAAATTCGACGTTAACGACATCGAAGACGGATAGCTGGAATTAATTGTTTCTCGTCAGCTCGAAATAATGTTATATATTTCGTATTTCTAACCGGTTTAGTAAATAAAATAACGAGTTTAAATTTCGATTATATAAATATATCTGTATATATAAATGTATATAAATACATTAAATTAAAAAAATAAATTTAAATAGTTCTATTTCGCAGATTACGATAATTCTGGGCATGTATTCTGTTTTCCGGTCTATTAAACAGCTAATTAGTTTTTTTTTTAAATATCAGTCGATTGTTCCGAATTAAGTATTTTGATTTTTATCGAAAGTCTGGAATTTTTGAAAAATTCTTAAAATCGTTACAATTCAGTAACCGTTTATTTAAGTTCTATGACATTTTTTATTGCAATTTGTCTAAACACTTCCTAAAATATTTCCCCTTCTTCCTAAAACACCCTGTATACCTACAAATAAATTATACGCGCACGAATCTATTTTTTATATATTGTATATATATACATTTTTTTTGTAAACTGTTATATATATATACGTTTTGGGGTAGCTCTCACGTTTATCATTTTCGACAGGAAGTCCGATTTAGGTGTCCACTCCGCGGCATATTAAAAATGGAACAAATTCATCCGATAAAATGATGATAATAGTAATAATGAATAATAATAATAATAGATATTTTTGTTGTTGTTACCATTGTTCTTGTTATTATCATCGACATCGTTTAAAATGATCATTTTAATTACATTTCCACCGATATTTGCCTCTAAATACAACCTAACCAACCGACGCGATTCGATTTCCATTTAGCCGATAAGGAAACAATACGGTTAGAGACACATCTGTACTTAAACACACACACACACACACACACAAAATTCAAACCACGATTCTGCGTATTTCTAAAAGCCTCCAGTATCGTGTATCGTGGTATATCCTTTATAAAGCTGAATACCCAACCAACCGACCAATCACACAGAATCGTTCTGCTATACCGTTTATTATTTATGTAAAATTCTCGTAGTTTTGCATATTTTCATATGATGCTATATATATATATATATATATATATATATATATATATATATATATATATATATATATATATATATATATATATGTATATATATATATATATATATATATATATATATATATATATATATGTATATATATATATATATATATATGAGTCTCCTTCAGATTATTACAACGTCGCACAGTAGACGATTCTAGTATGTATATTAAAGTATTGTTGTATCAGAATAGTCATAAATCAACGCTACTCTATTTTCTGTTTTACCAATTTCGCGAGCTTCATACTACGGCCCTCTATTCTCGTGTTTATATACATACATACATATATATATTATATATATATATGTATATATATGTATATATATATATATATATGTATATACATGTTCTTGCAGTTAACTAATGTTTTACATTGCGCAAAACTCAGTCAAGGTATATCAAGAAAATACAAGTAGACAAATAATAACGTGTTCACGGAACAAACGCAAAAGTAAATAATAATAATAATAATATTATGGAATTTTAAATTAGAATTATAAATATTACAAATCGCGGAGTGCATAAATCAATTCGAGAAACTTTAAGATTTTCCGGAATCGATTCAAGTTAACGTTATCCGGATCATCGTTCACCGTCAATGGTCGGTGCGCACACACACACTAACCTGCAATTTCCTCTTGTTTTATTCGATTCTTTATATATACGTGTATGTTTTTCTCCCGTTACGTTTATGTGTACACGATTATATAAAAAATTCTATATTATTTAAAAGTTGTTTATTAACTTTTTCCCGTTTATTCAGAGATCTTAAACTGCACTTTAATTATTTAAAATTAGAAGTTAAAACGCGAAATCGATCATATCGCCCAAGATTATAAAATTTTACATTATTATAAAACAACCATGATTAAAAGTTTCTGGATAGAGCCATTTTCTTCATACTTCCATAGTTATCTGCTTTTACATCTCCTTGTACTTTATGTATTTCTGCGTCGTTCTTTCTCTTGGTATTTTCCCTTCCATGGTGGTTCCTTCTACTATTTGTACTATTCGTTGTTTCTATATATATATATATGTCCAATCCATTTAATTCTCCTTGTTTCAAGTGTTTTTGTTAGACTAATATTTTCATTACTTCTAATATTTTTTCATTTCTTATCATTTCCGTCTAAAAGACCCTTCACATTCTTCTACAGCACCAGATTTTAAATGTTTTCAGTTGCTTGGTCATAATTTTTTTTTGTATTCAAATTCCACGTTTCGGACCTGTACATACATCAGTATACTCCTTATAAATACTTTAATAAATCTTTTCTCAGTTTACATTTGGATATTTTTTTATGCTAATATGCTTCGTTTTTTTATTAAAGGCTAATTTGAGCAATTCTTTCCTTTACATCTTGTTGACTACTTCCATCTTCTATAACAATACTAACTAAATATTTTTGTTGTTTTACGTTTTTTATTTATTTTTATGTTTATTTCTTTTTCATATTTTGTTTCGTTGTTATTTTCTTTTCATTTATTTTCATATTATACTTCTGAAATATCCGGTACATCTGATTTAGAGAATATTTTAATTATTTTTCTCTTCCGGCCATTATTGCAATGTCGCAAACATAAACATGCTTATTTTGATGCTTCCTACTAAAAGATTTATCGAACTTTTTCTTTAACCGCTTGTTCTATATATATATATATATATATATATATATATATATATATATATATATATATATATATATATATATATATATATATGAGCGTAGGTGATAATATCTGACTAGTTTCCTAATTATTGCTCTAGTTTCTACTTCTCCTATTTTTATTATTGTTTGTTGATTCTTGTATAATGCTTTTAATCATTTATATTAATCGTTTCCAGTATTTCATTAAGCAAATTCCGATCAAATTTTTCAAACGCTTTTCCCTGATCTATAAAAGCGATGATAAGTGATTGATTTTGTCCAATTACTAATCTTAATCCGAGTATCGCTTCTCTAGTCCCCTTTTCCTTTTGGTAGAAAATAAATGGAAATAATAAAACAAAGAGATAACAGAAATTTATTAAATTATAGGATAAATTTCGATGAAGAAATATTTATTATAAATATAATAATAAATTTTTATATTAGAAAGTTTTCATTTTATCGGCTAGTTATTGTCTGTTCTTAAATTTTATACTATCCATCGGTTCGATAGCGTTGTTTACCACATTCGTCATCGGCTGATGCAATTTTCTGAAATGTCATATACATCTAAATTAAGTATTTTCTTCCGATTTATTTTATTTTTTCCTTCTATATTATTTATTAATTGTATATATTTTTGTATGTATTTTTTCTTAATGTCCTCTTGATAACGGTTTAATGGCCGAAAAGCTGGCCCTCTTATTTGCGTGCCATTAACAGACTACCAATGGTTAGAGGCACGTATAAATAATTAGGATACTACGTGCTTTTTTTTTTAATATTAAATTGTATAAATTGGAGTGACGAAGGAATGCGATTAATTTGAATAAGGAGTTCTGATAGTCGGTAAATATTTCAAAAGGGATGGAAAGTTAAGTGTGGATCTAATAGAATTAAATTTAGGACATTCTGTAAGGACACGATTAACGGAATAAATTAATATTACATATATTACATATTTAAGCTGATTTCTTCTGCAAAAGGTGGTCATGCATTACTTGAATACGAGTCGTAGCTTGCTGATGACTATTTCATCTCGACGTCTACTGAAGAGTGCATGTCGAAATTAACCTTTAATTTGACGGAGTTTATTTGTAGCTGTACAGCTATCCACCATTGATTCCACAAAGTTGCCAGGGCTTTATTCAAGTAGCCGGTGAAATCTATAGTAGGTGTTGGAATGTCAGCAACAGGACAGACCATAGCGACCTGTTCTTCTACCCTGTCAGCCAGTTCATTTTCAGGAATTTCTGAGTGATCGGGAATCCGGAGGAACGTTATTTGGCAATACTAGGTCGTTCCATCAATCTTAACTTCCTTAACGAATGTTTCAGTGTATATCGTGTAATAACTGAGTCACCTTTACTACTTTTATCTTGTTAATTTTTTTCAATCACTTCATTTTACGCTGTTTAAATTATTAGACCGGTTTCTGTTCTTAATTCGACGGAATAAAATAATTTTATAAATAACACATATGTATATTTTTTTTTGATTGATAAGTTAACTAATTAGCGTCACTTTTATATTTTCCTCTGTACATTCACAAGAATGCGCATATGTTCGCCGTTGGCATGTATGTTTTTCTTTTGATCGATTATTAGCGTAGTTTCACATCATATATATATATATATATATATATATATATATATATATATATATATATATATATATATATGCATACACGCACACACACACCAACGTCAAATTTTACAGATCAATGATGAACAATGTAAGTATATTTTTTTGAATTTGGTTAAAATTTTATCCCAACAAGATCGAATATTTGTTTGTTCAGTTGCATTGAATTTTTTTTTGTATTAATTTTTGTCACTTACGCTCTGTTTATAATATACATATCTTCCTCTTTATAAATCTACAAGTGACCTTTTAATTAACTTTAGAAATGAATTAATTGGCTCATTCCGTCAAATCCAGACGAATAAGAAAAAAAAACACAAACAGTCAGCGAATCAAACAGAATTTTCAACTGATTCCGATAAATAAAGTTAAAACAAGATTACACACGTGTATCGTGTACGCGGATATGTATATTTCAATACATTTATACACACACACACACACATATGTATACGTAAATCATTATACGAGTTGAAAATTCAAAAGTTTATTTTCTGAAAGAGTAACTTCAATTTTGTTGTATAACAAGTTGTCTAAAAAATGGATATATACCGGAACCGTTACAAACGCCGAAAAAGGATAACGGTATCTAAGTGAAAATCTAATTTCCCGTGTGAAGACTTTAGCCAGAATCCCTCCAATCCTCTTAACGTTCTTCGGTACTCCGGCCGAATTAAGAATCTTATCTTCTCTCAGGTTAGCTTCAAACCCTCTCTACAACTACCGCGCTCTTACGAACGTAAGCCGCCGGCATTACGTCCTACTAACAATGCCATTTTTCTGTTCTTCATTTTCAAAAGAAAAACTCCCGCCGACTTGAAATAAAACGGGTATAAATGTTTTTTTTAGGCGCAGGTAATTTCGACTACAGCCGTTACGCCAGAACTAACTTATTCGCTCTTTAACCGTTTTCATCTCGTAATTTTCCTTCCAGTTATATACACACTCACTGAACAAATACTGTAGTAATAATAATAATAATAATAATAGATAATAATAATAAATATTAATAATAAAAAGTAATAAATAATAACAAAAAAATAATATAAAATAATAATAATAAATAATAATATCAAATAATAAATAACAATAATAAAAAATGATAATAAATAATAATAATAAAAAACAATAATACAAAATAGTAGTAAATAATAATAAAAAATGATAATAATCAATAACAATAAAATACAATAATAGATATAATAAAAAATAATAACATAATAAGAAAAAATAATAAATAATATTAATAAATAATAAATAATAAAAAATAAAAAATAGTAATAAATAATAATCATTAAGTACCATGTCCGTATCGGAGGTAGGCGACTACTTACCTATACATAATTTGTCGTACACTGTAAGTAGCGTAAGGCATTCATAATAATGTCATGCTCGTTTCATGTTCATCCTGTACGACAGTACTTGACATAGCCTCATTTTTTAAAGTTTATTTTCAGGTGAACAGTGTGTTTGTTATTCAGCAATTTTATATCATTATAATCTGCATTATTTAGCGGTTGCACTGATGTAAGCTAATTTACATTATTTTTAATTTCTTGTGTCATAATAATGGTTTTAAGTTTTCTACTTTTAATAATTTTCGGTGCGTTCGTATTTTGAAATACCCAGTAGGGCGCCCGTAGTGTTTGGTTAAGTATGGCGCCGTCTGCTGATAAATTTGGGCTGTGCAACAAGCCGTTTTTTGGACGACAACTGATTATGCGGATTGCGTGTTCACCGCAGTTGCCTTCCCCTTCACGAGTCAGTTCACAAATGCAAAACCTGTTCACTAACGAGTTTAAATTCAAAGGAAGTGATATACGCAAAAAGAATAATCCTTCGAAATCGTCGAAACTTAGAAGAAATGCTCTCAATAAAGGTAGAACTGGTGCAGTTGTTTCAAACAAGGATAAGGAACATCTGCCAGAATAAGTAGAGAAATTAAAGCGGGGGAAAATAAATATCTGAATTTTGAACTAAATAAGAAAGGAGAATCTACTATCAAATAAAACACAAGTATCATATCCAGTATAGCGGATGTTGTTCGCCAACCAGTGACGAGCACAGCAACGCAAATTCAACCTTTCGGCGAATGTCCTAATCGGATGCCAAATGAAAGATAATGTCACCCAAATAAAGGAAAAAATTTCAAATAAGTGTGAAAACTTGTAAACAACAGGAAGGTATCAACGGAACCCCAGAAATAGTCATTACCGTCATTCCAGACGGATGTTCGACTGAAGAAATAAAAGAATCTCTCGCTATTGCAACGGAAGAAACATGCTTACAATACCAAAATCATGTTTGGTCCACACCGATGTGCAATATATTACATATATTTCGATTAGGCCGACTTAGGACTACGTTATTTCAACTATTTCTTTTTCTAGGTCTCTTCTGTATCCGAAATTATCGCATTCGTTGTCGGTGTTGCTCTTTGGTCCACAATTTTTCGGCGCTTGGTTTCGGTTTCTTCACGAATTTGACATATTCTGCCAGTTTCTTTCTCAATTGATGACACGCTTCGATGTCGTTCAGTTCCAATGCCATTTTACTTTAGATCACTCTCTACCTATTTGAACCTCCTTCGTCTGTTCTTCAGACTCTGAATGTAAGTAAATATTCGAGCGAGTTCGTTTTCATTACATCGATTAACCTACCCGAATATTTGTATAATTCTTCATCGGATCTTTACCTATACACCTCGTGTGCTTCATGTCGGACCTAAGATTCTTCTTAATACTTTCCTTTCTTTCGTTTTTTTTTGCACTTTTCCGGTCAGGGCGTACATTTCTTTTTTTAAACATTTTTAGTCAATTGAAAAGTAGTTTTTAATATGTTTACTTTACAACGTGGTACCGTTTTTTTCTAGCACTTTAGGCAACACTATCCTAGGTTTTAAATTTTTCCACTCTGCGCTATACTTCTTCTTTTCAAGTAATAGAAAATATTTTATATTAGTGATAAAGTTTGGTCTTTTGGAGACCAGCGTTTGCTGCCCGTTTCTCCAATATCTGAATTTGTTTTACTGTGTTTTCCAATGTGTTTGCAAGAATCACTATATCATTAGCAAACGCTAGAACATTAATTTTCAGATTATTTCGCTAAACGTCCTAATCTAATTCCGCTTTCTATTTTATCTTTTTCTAGATTTAGTGCTAGTCTCGAATGATTTTTCCAGCATACAAATAAATAGTATTGTCGATATCCCATCTGCTTGCCAAGCTCCTGTGTTCGAATTTCAATTTCCCAGTATGTCGCTCGTCCTTAAAGTCGGAGTTTGTTGAATGATCATTAATGTCCGGTCATATTTCTTTTAAAATTGACAGTGATGTATATTTCGGTCTAACGAACCTTTAACCGCTTTTATTCTACAATCTCCTTGTATTAATCTACTTAATATTATCAAAACTGCTGATTAAAAATATTGGAAATCATTGTAGTCAGTTTCTGATGTTGTCCACAAGTTTAAATCTATCCAGCTCGATATACCCTCTGTATCTCGGTTTTATAAACTCAATACTTCGATCAACCATACGTAAATAAATTGTAACAATAAGTCCCGGTAGTAATCGGCTTCCACATTCATTAATTAAAATGTATATTTTTCTTTCTCCATTTTGCTCTTACCCACCCGATTTCGAAATGTTGATCGATTCCAATCATGTCACACGTCAGACACTTTAAAACCATTTGATTTCCTTACATATTTCTTTTCTATTAATTCTATTAAATATATTCTACTTTCAATAAATAATAACCGAATTCTCCTTCTGTTATATATTTAATGTGTCCACGAGTCATATATTTTTCCTACTCCTGCCGATATCACATTTATACTTTTATTTGAAAATATTTCTGCATAACTTCTCCATAGAGTAAGTAGTACAAGTTAAAGGTATTGGGTATATATATAAAAGAAATCATATGCTTTCTAACAATCAACAAAGGTGGCTACAATTATTTTTTCTCGTCTGATTTTTACATAGCATAAAACGAATTTTAAATTCATAATCTGTTCAACACAAATAGAAACCTTCCCACTCACTGCTTATATACTTGCGAGGTTCGAGTTGTACCTTTACTCCTGTTTTTAAGGCTTTTTAAAGGATCACTAGCAAAATGGAATACAGTTGTTTTTCTTTAATCTTCTTTTATTTATAGACACTCGATTGCTAAGTTCATTTGCGTCTGTTGTTGGGTTTATATTGCGTTAATTATTCCGGTAGTTGTAATAAACTTGAACAAGTATTCGATATATTATCCTGTAGTAGAGTGTCTATTGTATGATCCGTGAGTTTGTAGGTTAACATTTCTTTATCGTCATTTTTGCATTCTAGTAATATGTGGTGTATATTGAGCAGACAGGTGGAGGATCTTCGTGTAATAGATATCGAGACGGTGAGCAATGTATGCCACAGGCGTAGTCTAGTTAAAGCTGCTTTCTTTCGCTTGCTTTCTTGGTGTGCTGTCATTCAATATCCTAACTTTGGTTTCATTCGATAGAGGTGTGTATGTGCGCAGTGCGTTTCCCAGTAGTTCTGATATAGTGCTGTGACTTTCTGTTTAATGGTTGTTATGTAAATCAGTTAAGTTGGTTGTTTTAATTATTTTCAGGTTTCCCTGGAGTGTTTTAACTGCTTTATTCGCATTTTCACTAGGTAAAATTCCCGAGTGAGCTTGTGTCCAGAGGAAGCACAACTTGTTGTTCTGTGATGTCAATTTGTATATAATATATTTTAAGTTGTCAGCGTCTGTGTTTGTATTTTTAATTACATTTTGGGCATACTGCAATGCACTGATTGAATAAATACATATATACATCTGTTAGGAATCGTTTGTTTTAGAATGTATTTTAGACCTTTATAAATTGCAATAAGCTCAGCTGTATAAACGGATGTCATTGCTGGTAGTTGGTATAAGTGAATTTCATTGTTTACATGGAAAGCGGACGTAATTCGGTTTAAATATTTTGATGAATCTCCGTATATATTTGTACGTGGTTCGCGTATCTTTGAGTATTTTATAGAATTTAGATTGTAAAAAATGGGACGGGGGTAGCATTTTGAACATAATTATCTAATTCGATGTTTATTGTTATTGAGAGGTTTATCCAAGGTGATTATTTATTTTAATACTTAGTAACATATATTAAAGATTTTGTACTATGTTTCTTGCGCGCTCTGTAATAGGTTTGGATGCACGGGGTTCATTTTGAAATAAGTTTTTTTTTTTTTTTTTTTTTTTTTTATATATATACAGTGAAATTCGTTTATAACGATATTGAAGGGACCAGACAAAATTGATCGTTATATCCGGAATGAGAGGGGGCGGCGAAAAAAAAACAGTTTTATATTATACATATTTATTGTTTTAATATACATGTACATAGGTACATACCTAATTCAATTTTTAACGGTTAAAAACATGCCTTATACATATTATTATGAATATATGTACACACATATAAAAAAATCACATAACGTACCTAATAACTAATAATCGGCATTAGTTGCTATGTAATTTTATATTCTGTAAATTCTTTAATTTTTGATAAAAAAATCTGTAATTTTAGTTTGCTTGTTCTTTTTTAAATACAAATTTTTGCTTACATACTCGTCAAGTTCTTTTAAAGATGCTGTAGTTTGAGGTTTATTTACGTCATCATTTAGGGCTCTGTAGCCAGTTTTCAGACGCTCCGGCTGGTACACTAGAAGATTCTCCGCTGATCTTACCAAACACAATGTTGTGTCTTGCTCTGAACCGCGTAATCCAAGACATGGAGCAATGATAATCTTCTTTACCCATGATTCTAGCGAACTCATTTCCTTTTGCTTGTAAAATAGGCCCATTAATCGGAATGTTTTTTCTTCATTGGATCTTAAACCACTCCAAAAGAGCTGCTTCAATCTCTTTGTGTTGGCTGTTCCGAAGCTTTTTCTTCGATTTGACGTCTTTTTCAAAAATTTCTTTTATTTTTTCCTTTGATTTCCAAATTGTTGAGACTGTTGATTGTGAAATGTTGAGCTCGGAAACTAAACTGTTAATAGTTTCTCCTTTCTCTATCCTTTGAATAATCTTGACTTTTTCTTCAATTGAAAACGCGCGACGTTTATTCGACGCCATACCGCACAAAGAAAAAATGAATACTGAATTAAAACCAGCATTTTGAAAGAATATTACACAGTAAATTGGACGAAGAGTGTTCGAAGAAAATTGAGGAGAACAGTAGGATAACATTCGGTGAAAAAAACAATGAGTCATATTCAACGAGTAACGACGGGAAAGAAACAAGACTTATTTACGTTTAAAAATATAACTAGGAATTCCACGAATTCTTTGTTGTGTTAAATCGTTACAAAAGGAATAAAAACGCTAGTTTATATCGTTATAGACACAATACCGTTATATCCAACATCGCTACAACCGGATTTATTTCTTCACTTTTACATAGCAAACCAAACTAGCCACCTGTTTTACATCGTTATATCCGGACTATCGCTATATGCGGAATCGTTATAGTCGAATTTCACTGTATTTTTAATTACAACTGGCCAGGCAGCCATCCAGCAATTGGACTGAAACGCGAGATAACATGTTAGGGGTTAGCATCCAATGATGGACCCCACTGAGAAATTAGGCTAGATCAAACGGTCGTCTACGTTTTAATCTGCGAACATCTAGACTAGTGTCAAGTAGACTGGTCGCCAGTACGTTTGTGTGTGTCTCCAAACGACTTACATATCGATCAACAGCACGTTTAACCTCATCTTTCACACATGGGATGTTTAAATCTCGATGCAATGTATGGTTCGATACGTACCAAGGTGGGGAAACAATGAGTCTTATGGCCTTGTTCTGAAATCGCTGAATTCTATTTACATGTACATCTTTTGCGCAACCCCACAACATTAAACCATATGTCCAAATAGGCTTTAAGACTATTTTATAGACCAGAAGTTTATTTTCTAGTGATAAACTTGAGTACCTGCCAAGAAGCCAATTTAATCCATGCAGTTTTAAATCTAACTGTTTTCTTTTTGGATTAACGTGCTTGTGCCATGTCAGTTTACTATCTAAATACATGCCTAAATATTTGACATCTTTTTCTTGGCTAATAATTACCCCATTTATTTTTAATGGTTGGTACATAAAATTTCGCAATGTGAAATCAACCTGTGTGCACTTGCTTTCGTTTACCCTGATACGCCAACGTCTCAGCCAGTTTTCAACATTTAACAGGGTTTTTTGAAGCTTATTAGTAGTTTCACTATTGTCTTTACCAACAGCTAACAACGCTGTATCGTCAGCAAACGCAGCTGTTATCACGTTATTATCAACTGGAAAATCAGCAGAATAAATTAAGTAAAGCACCGGACCCAAGACACTTCCTTGAGGCACGCCAGCAGATACAGGATAAATATCAGACAATTGATTTTGGATTTTAACCTGGCATGTGCGATCTTCAAGGTAAGATTTTAGAAGGAAATAGAAAGGATGCGGTAATATTTTTTTCAATTTATACAGCAGACCATGATGCCATACCTTGTCAAAGGCTTGCTTGACATCCAAGAACACACCCGTGCATACTTGTTTAGTTTCAAGGCTTTCTTGAATAGTATGCACAATTCGGTGTACTTGTTCAATGGTCGCATGTCTTTTTCTGAAACCAAATTGGTGCTGAGGAACAACATGTTCCAATTCTAAAATGGGGTTCAACCGCTTCAATATTACTTTTTCAAGGAGTTTTGAAAGGATAGGAAGTAAGGAAATGGGTCTATAGGATGAAACCTCGTCCGGTGCCTTACCTGGTTTTGGTACAACCACTATTTGTGCCAATTTCCAGAACAAAGGAAAATACTGAAGTCGAAAAACAGCATTAAAAATATTTGTAAGTAATAGTATACCTTTTCTGGGTAGTTCCGATAACAGTTTATTAGTAATTAAATCAAATCCAGGACTCTTTTTTTTTGTTAAATTTATCAATTATATACTTGATTTCACTGGGAGACGCTGGCGAAATCGGAGGACTTAATTGCAATGGCACACTTAAAAATTCAAGAATGTCAGTTGCATCATTAGTCTGTAAATTTGGTTTAAAGACATCGCAGAAATATTTGGCAAATACTCCAACTTTTTCTTTGTCAGTTCTAGCCCATCTACCATCGGATTGACGAATTGGTGGAAGGGGTTGTATAGGTTTGTTTCTGCTATTAACCGCTTTCCAGAGGTTGTAATTTGTCGCTTCTGTGGGTGAAAGTTCTTGTAGGCAGCGTTCGAAGGATTCATTTTTAAGGTTTTTAAGTAAAATCTTTAGTTCTTTCGATTTTTTATTTAATAATGTTTTATAATAGGGATTTCGGGATGATTGCCATTTTTTACGGATATTTCTTTTTTCTTTCACCAGATCGAGTATACATCGCGGAATATTATTTATTTCTTTCATTTTATTAATGTTTGGAGTACATTTCCATGCGATACTCTGAATAGTTTCAGTAAAATACTGAACCGCTACTTCTGTCTCTGATTCAGTCTTTAGTGATAAATTTATTTTTAATGTTGAGTTTATGAATGCTCGAAAATCTTCCCAATTTGTATATTTATTGTGTAGAGAGGGAGAAGTTTCTTGGTTTATTAAGCCTGTACTCGCGGTTAAAATTACGGCACTGTGATCAGAGCATAAATCAAAATTGGAATCGGCATTTATGTTCAACATTGAAATTCCGTTAGTTATGAAAAAATCTAAAGCATCAGGACGTTTGTTTAAGTCTGTGGGCCAATATGTTGGTGCACCTGACGCCACACAACTAAAATTTTTGTTTAAAATTATCTTATTTAATATTTTTCCTCTAGGGTTAGAAAACCGTGAACCCCACCTTATATTTTTCGCGTTCCAGTCACCGCCAGAAATGAACCTATGGCCTAGAATAGTAAAGTGTTGGAACTTACTTGTTTGTAAATTCGGATAAGCTTGGTTGGAGGGGGTTGAATGAATTTCACTGAAGTATTTTAGAACGAGTATTTGCCTTCTGTATCTGAGTGGCAGTATGTTAGATTCGACACGCTATGATGGGATGTGGCTTGTATGAAAAGCCTTTAATGCTATTCTAAGGACTGTATTTTGAACAGTATCCAGGTTTGTAAGTATGCTCTGTGCTGCGCTATCATGTACTACATTAGCATAATCTAATCACATAAACGATTTGTATAAAAGAGTAAGTGTTTTCCTGTCAGCTCCCTATGAGATGTGCATAAGCATTTTCAACGTATTTAATTGTTCGCTTCGGCGGCATATATACTAAAATTGGAACGATACAGAGAAAATTAGCATGGCCCCTGCGCAAGGATGATACGCTTCTATAGTTGAACGCGTCTGTTTTATCGTCTTTCTTATGTATGGATGGATTTTAGGGCAGATGCCCGATTATTGGTTAATTTTGAGGTTTGTAATATTATTCTATGGATTCTGTTAATTTGTTTAACGTGTTCTAACGGTTCCGCAACAATTAAATCTTCTCAGCTCTCTTTATTCAGCAATTGAATAATTTTAACAGCTTCTTGTTTCGTTGGGCTAATGAATGTAGGTTAGTATCTTTGTTAAGTTTAAAAATAAATCTTTCTTTCACACACACACACATTTATATATATATCTTCGATTATTTCCGACGAATACACTTTCCATTTTTATATTTTCAGATTTTTCGGATTAAACAGGATTTTCCCATTTCAATTTCTAACTATTGTACCCCGTTTTCTTCGAACAATTTTTCTCCATTTTTGTCTTCTCGATATTTTATACTACTTATCGTTAATATTTTTATCATTATATAATAATAATACCAATGGCAGTAATAATAATAATATTTATTATTATTATTATTATTATTATTATTATTATTGTTTTAGTTATAAATATGATTTTCATATTTTTCTAGTGTAGAAAAAACAAAGACGGAATGCATTACAGGAGATTCGAATATTACGAGTTCGAGGGCCAATGAAAAAAAAGTCCACGCTTCTCGTACAATCGTCAAAGACTAAAGGGACTGGCTTTGGAAAAGTGTGTAAATAAAATTTCATTCGGAAAAGAGGATATTAAAAGGCAGTTATGTCACATCAAAATGAGAGGAACCAGATGCGACCTAATATTGGAGCTACTAACGACTTTTCAGTAGACTGCTTGGCAGGCGTACAAGGTGTGTAAGTGTGCAATCGTTTCTTCAAACGCTCATATATCTTATATTCAAATATACAATTGCGCTCAAATCTACGTATACACACACATGTGCGCATACGTGCATATATATATATATATATATATATATATATATATATATATATATATATATATATATATATATATATATGTATAAAGATATAAAATTGTTAATGTATTAGAAAATATCGTTGTGTTCGCTGGCAAGAAACAAAAGACGTGTATCTACCGATGACAGATTGGTGGACGAAAGAAGAATATATTGAATTTTTCTCCGAATCAACCGCATCCGGTAAGCGGTAAATTGTCATCGCCGTCGAATCAGCGGTAACAGGCTTTCTTCGTACAGCGGACGGTAGAATGTTAAAGCGTATTAGGCACGATCGTTTGAACCGTCATTTACAGAATCCGGTACGTTACATTAGCTTTTCAAAACTAAACAGTCGTTTTGAAACTTTTCCAAAACTACTTTCTCCTTTTCGTTTACTAACTTGAAAATTACTTACTCCGCGTTCATCGGAGACCGATTACCACCCGATTGCACTTTGTACAAATTACTCGATACATTTGAGCGAAAAAGAATATTGAGACACATACACACCGGTGCATGTATAAGGACGTAAATATATATGCACACATATATATATATATATATATATATATATATATTGATAGTGAAATTTATTATGATAATTAACCCTTTCATGTCCAAGGTATACTTTGGATACACTATTTTCTAGTCTGAATATGTGACTAATTATATGCCCAATGTTGTCGATTTAATTTTGTTTTTATGAATAACGCCTTCGATAATTTACCAAAAGGCCAATTGTATACTTTCGAACAAACCGTAATTATCATCCTACATATTAAGTCGATTCGAAAAAAATATATCGAAAATATTTTAATTGGAACATTTTTGATCACCTAGAGACCCCAAAAAAAATGTATATCGTGCGAAGTCCGGGTTATTCGTCATTGAAGGTTTAATTTTATTATAAACCTTTTGAGAAGTTAGATAAATGGTGTGTATTATATAAGTATATGTCGGCGTGTGTGAATATATATATATATATATATATATATATATATATAATCGAATAGACAGCCGCGTCGTAAAACCTTGTTAAAATAGTGGTACATAAAGAGGGCTTGTTGTAAAATGGATAAGATTAAGCTAAAGATTCTGTGAGAAAAGGCTAGATTCGGTTGATCGTGAAGATAGATGTAGTGCTAGTTCTGGTTATGATGCTGGTGATCGAAGAAGAGGGAGCTGATGGGGTTAGATCCGGACGAGAAAAAAGACTGAAAATTAATTAAAGCGGTAAACCCACAATTCAGGAAGACGCTGAAAAGAGCCCATATAACATTTTCTATTCGATTATTAAGCGAATAATTTTTATCCTGATTTTCTTATTAATGGGCGTATGGAAATTTTAACGCGTACGGAAATTTAACGGTACATTGAATAAAATAAGTTTTAAATACTAAATCGTTTAAAGTATATTTATTTAAATTAACTAATTTATTATGAAGCATATTATATAATTAAGATAAAAATCATTTAATTCATACCAGTTGCTTCTAAAAACAAGTCTGAATATTTCTGATAATAATATCTGTAATTCTCGATATGTATATATAATAAAATGGAATTGGGCTGGCCACGTGGTTCGAAGAGAAGATAATAGATGGTCAAAGTGGATCTTACAATGGTGGCCAGTGGACAGAAAAAGGAAACGGGGAAGGCCAATGACGCGGTGGCACAATAATATGGCAAAGATAGCTGTGAAAAATTGGTTGAGGAAAGTGCAGGACAGATTTGAGTGGAAGTGGTTGGGGAAAGCCTTCATCCAGGAGTGGATAGACAAAGACTTATCATGGTCGTGATATATAAAGATTGAAATATGTAACATGAAAAATAGCCAGGGAAACAGTAGCTGCAGCCAGACTTAGGAAAGTATGAAAAGGCCAACGCTCTTTATGCGCAACCTCCTTTAAAAGAGATGCAACTTGATGATGATAATTATATATATATATATATTGGATAATGCGCATTAGCCAACTTCATACTGAAGGTGAATTTTGAATTTTATTTATATGATTGATGTTGCGAGTGCTCGTTGTTACGATGTACAAAGTTTACAAATGCATGCCCGAAAATCGATTTGGTTATATTCTAAAATTACTAAAATTACTAAACTTTTGACGTCACGAGGGACGTTACTTTTCACACCGATACCATTTCACAAATACGAAAAAAAGATGTTATCTCGCGCGTTGTTTATCGACCACGAATGAGCAGATGTCCGTGTACTTCGAAATAAACTGATCCAGGTTTTACGAACATGTTCGTATGTCACCATACATAAAACTATGTATAAAATCTACTTTCGCTTATATCTAAATTGTTTTTATTATACAGCAGTCGGACAATTCTAGGCTGGCGCAGTTAGTTGTAATATAGCGATTTTATAAGTCGATATTATTGTAAAACTTTTTTTATCGAAACCAATAAATTTGTACGAATGTCGAAAAAGTAAAGTCCGAAGCCGAAACAGTTCGAAAAGGAAAGTTAAGAGGAAAATTTATCGACGATTCTATTTTTAATACATTCGGGTTGAATAAATTTTCCGCGATATATGTTAGGAGAGCTCCTTAAAATTTATTTAATTTAAATAATTTTCGAAAGATATGTTATTATTTAAAACCAATTTTATTTAAATCGTTGTTACATTACATATAAACAAATTTGATAATTCATCGATTTAGAACAAAAATTATACGTTTAACGATCGATTAGAAAGTATATGCGCGAATACTAAATAATTAATCGTGTCTTCTTGATTGTTATGTAATTTTATTAATACTTTACTATTACCATTTTTAATTAATTTTCTGTCTTTTTCTTCGGATCTAATAAACAGTTTCATTTTTCTTCACTCATACGACCAGCAACAGTACTAGCACTCGTACCAGCTAGCACTAAATCTATCTTCAACATCGACCAATTCTAACATTTTCCCACAGATTACCTAACCTTGCGCTTTATATTTCAAGTAATCTATATAGTAAAATTTTGACACGGTTCTACGCACTGTCTATTCGATTTCCTACATATTCACACACACACAAACATATATATATTCTTATATAATACACACCGTTCGTATACCTTCTCAAAAGATTTATAATAAAATTAAAGCGTTAATGGTTAATTATTGAATAAAAATTCTTAATTTGTAATAAATAAATTTTGTAGATAGAATACACAGGACAATAATCACTATATATATATATATATATATATATATATATATATATATATATATATATATATATATATATATATATATATATATATATGATTTTGTGTTGTGAGTTTCTGCTTGACCTGTTCTCGTTGTTTATGAAATTGCTTAAATATTTAATCGTTTCCTCATCGTTCTAATATAACGGTAGTCCTTACAAATTTTAATTTTAAAATTTTAGTCTGCGAAGAGCCCCTATGATGAATTTTATAATAGTTTGAAATTTGTACTGGGAAAATTGCGAGTACCCGTTGTGACTCTATGCGACATTATCGTATACTTGGTTTTGAAATGATATCGGAATTTCGAGAATCTAAACGATCAGATTGTTTGTCATTTAAACGATCTATAAGATGTACTGTCATACTTAAATTTTCATTCTTTCAGATAATGTTGTACATACGCAAAATCAGTTACAGAACTATAGTGGCTGGTACAATTAATCGCAATATTTTGTAAGTCCATTTGTTATAAACATATTATATATATATATATATATATATATATATATATATATATATATATATATAGACTTATTATTGTTTTTCTATGCTTATCCAAGTCACATAATTTGCCTTATACATTCTGGTACAAAAGTTTATTTATAATTTATATTTAAAATATCGTTGTTCAATATATATCAAATTTAACCGACTCCTGCGAACACGGTATATTTCAATTTTTATTTAAGTAACTCTGTTTCCTTAGGTATATCGATTGATTGATTGATTATTTTTAGTATTATCGTCGATAATATCTTCTGCAGTCGTATCGCCGTTAACGTTAATATCGTCATTATTGCTATCCTCTTCTTTTTGATCCATCTTCGCTCTATATCGAAAGTTACACTTATCTCTTTTTATCTATACTCGCCGGTCACGTGTCAGATAGGAAGGTCTTCCGGTTTTGGTAACGAGCATCCATTTTTGAATGTTGGAAATCCACGGCGTTCTTTAGCGGCCAATATTATGGACAAGTTCTACTACGCCAATCAGTATTTCTCGGAGTAGCTCGTACTTCGGTCATCGCATCAAATGACGTAGTTAATTTTTCTTAGTTTTACTAACTTTACCAGTTTACGGGGGGGCCCTTATCTCATCCGTTCCGTAATTTTCTTATTTGTAATTTTTGCTGCTGTCCACGGTATTGCCAGTAATCGTCTACACGGGCCCGGTTCGAAAATGTTTTTATTTTATCCGTCTTTAAATTCTACATTTCTACACTTTCGACAACCAGGCGATCGTATTTTTCTATCGTTAATAAGAAATTATTATATACATACATTATTAGGCCGTGATTAACGTACGCTTCACGCAGTACACATTTAAAAAATTACCACTGATACAAAATCACTGTTGCAGAATTATACTAAATCGTCGTAGGTATACAAAAATTATTGATACGCACTCATAATTAAACATTTTATTATATCTATCTTCTTATATTATTAGTAAGTTATCGAAAATACCATATAGATTTACAATACATCGAAATAGATTAATTTCATACGTGATTACGATAAAGCCTCGCCATGCGTTATATACAAACATCGTGCAATTAAGCATTTTAATTCCGCGTCTATGTCAACCATAACTATCGGTACTCCTTCATCGAACAATTTGTCGTCAAATTCTATCGAAAAGACATATTTCCGAATAAGATTGTTTTTTACAACTACTTTCGCCTGCAATTTTAGCAAACATTCGTACCGATACCACGCTAATAAAATACAAGAAAAAATCTGTACAAATAATATCTCAAGCCTACGAACAGCTGCTATTAGCTTACACATCGTTTAAAAAATTCTACACTGACGCATCCAAATCGAAGGAAGGAACTGGATGTAGTTCACGATGGCGAGGTCATTGTGGCTTCTCTGTTCTGTCTGCGGAACTAATTGCACTAAAATTAGCCGTACAAGAAGCAATACAAATGAAATATTCAATCACAAACTCACTTAAGCTATACAAAGTATCAACTATCACCAATTAATTAAAACAAAATACCATCCTGTAAGTCAAGAAATTCACGCCGCCGTTTATAGATCCAACCTAAAGGTAACCTTCTGCTGGATTCCGAGTCATTCAGACATCACTTACAACGCAGCGAAACAGGGATCAACTATGTTTCCAGCTCCATCGGTTGCTGTTCCTGCAGTGGATGTTATTAGTCATATAAAACATCGATTCGGGGGATACGTGGAAGAAAGTATGGATAGATACTCCTAAATACTGAGTATCAAATTAGACAAAACTCCCTGGAAAACGTCGATACAACTATCGCGCCGTGAAAAACTAGTTCTTACCCGGCTCCGCATTACCACCAACGTTCAAAATGCGGTTTGGGGCTCAAAATTTTAAGAAGCTTGTTACGCTTGTCTCATTGTAAAATAGAAAGCTTCTTTCGGCTTATTCTTCCACAGCGTGAAAATAACGCTTCACTATCATCGTAGTTCCAGTATAACATAACGACTTCGGGTATAATCACGTCGTCTCGTTTCTGCATTTTATTTCTATTTCCGAAGATGCTTGTACTGCCATTAGATCGTTTAATTTTTTTTTTTTGATACTCCCTTATTGTTATTATCATTATTTCCTTATTCAGTCCGTTAACGTTCGATAATATCTGGGAGTTCTAATCGTTTTACATTTTCGAATTTTATTTTCCCGAAACAAATTTTTTTTTTACAAACCCCCACCACCTTTTTTAAGTACATTTATAGTAATTCGGGTAATAAATAAAATTAGTTTCACCATACGTACGAATAAGAAACAATATATGTTTTTTACTGTCGAAATTGTTAATTTCGTTAATATCGGGAACCGATATAAAATTTAAATCGAAAAACGAAAACTTTTCGATTTTCGTATCGACGTTCGGATAAATTTCACACCGTGGCAAAAAAAAAATTCAGAGAACTTTACTATCCGAATATTTTAACGAGTGAATTAAAACTAAATTTACAAGTTTTATCGAACCGCAGTATGAAAATTTCACTTTTATCGTAAGATAAAAGTAACAAATACGCGTATATAACAAAACCCCGACATATTACGTATATATATATATATATATATATATATATATATATATATATGTATGTATATACGTTGTTCAAAAGTAGTCTCGAAATCATAAAAAGAAGTCCGAAAAGCGCAGAAAAGAATTTTCATTATATTTCCAGTATTTCACTTATAAATAACTTTCTAGATAATCTAAGTTAAAAGTTAACGAACAAAGGACAGCCGTAAACTTCGCTTGCAAAGGTGTGATCGACGATATTTCGTCCTGTTACCTACAACTAAAAATCTCTCCCCTAAGTTAAATCTTACCATCGTCCGTTAGTAAAAGTCCATTCTTACGAAAAATGTTGTTTTATTGTCTTTATGCCTAACATTCGACGAGGGTCCGATTTATATATCTTATATATATATATATATATATATATATATATATATATATAAACAAAAACCTTTCAAAATAATCGTCACGTTCGACCGAATTTCCAAACCATCTTTCTTTCTTTGAGAAATCGTCCATTTCTCCCGGACTACGCTCCAAAATACCTAATACACTTACCTACCCATAGATATATATATATATACGAAACTAGGTATAACCTTATAACGAAGTAGACGTCTACCTTACTGAAACCTAAATAAAAACTAGCAGTTTTATTTTAGCTATACTTCAACGTCGTCATATTTTCCGTTCGTGTTCAACGTTTCGTTTCATTACTTTTTATAACATGAAACTCGATTTGAGTTCCTTATATTTTTTTATTTTTTTTTTATTCCGAATGTTGGAAATAGAACCAGAAAATACGTTTTACAAAAACGTCCAGGGCTAAGAAACCGTTTGTACCTACTGCGGAGAGATGCACGTTTTCGCAGTATGAAAGAAACGAGA
This sequence comes from Coronaproctus castanopsis, assembly GCA_032883995.1. Lineage (NCBI taxonomy): Eukaryota > Metazoa > Arthropoda > Insecta > Hemiptera > Monophlebidae > Coronaproctus > Coronaproctus castanopsis. The sequence continues at coordinate 215,214,584 of CM065052.1, read as the reverse complement.
ACAGGTCTTATGTGTTTTTTAAATAGACCACGATAAATTATCCGCAGTATTTATATATATATATATATATATATATATATAAAATATATTTTCGAGCGTCGCATTTTACGATTAGTGGACTATACCGAGAAAAGTACGATTGAAACGTTTGAAGTCGATGCTATGGGAAGATGCTGAGAATATCGTGGATGGATAAAATCACAAATAAAATGGAATTGCGAAGAATTGAAAAACAACCTAATTTGATAAACGTTGCTGAAAAGAGAAGAAATAAGTTTAATCGGCAATCACATAAGGCGCTTCAAACGGCTTATAAACTAAACATAAGGAAATGCAAAAGGAGAATTAAGGAAAGGTACAACCAAAAAACCGGATTCAGGTACGTTAGACCTACTTACTTGAGCATTATTCAACCAGTCGGTCGAGGGTTTCATCCTAGCTCGCGGCATAAACTTTTTTATTACCCCGTAACTCTTAATCATCACGAAAATCGTATTTTGTAGGACATCGTATGCGTGCGCACTAGCCTCGCATATAATTTACGCATTCAGTTCGCTACATAAATAACGCTAGTATATACATTATCTTAAAGCCTGTTTTACATCATCGATTCCATGCAGTATTTTTTCCATTGCGTTTCACGAAGCCATTGTTTCCCAGCGACTGACACAATATCATTCTTCTAAGTGGTCTCCCTCGTTCGAGCTTACCAGTATATGGTCTCCATTGGATAAGTTCTTTTGTCCAATTTTCATCATTCGCCTACCAACGTGACCAGCTCAGGTCCCCATTTGTTCAATGCTATCCTGATTCCTGCATCTTCGAATTTATGTTCTGGATTAATTCCGTCTCGTAATTTTATGTGAAGCGAAGCTGTTTCAATTTTTCTTAGACTTCCTTCATTTAGGACCAAGTTTCGTAGGTGTACGATGGCACTGCAATCACGCATTGGTTAAATATTTCTTGTTTTCTGATTTTCTCATCTTACTGTAATTTGCTGTTCTTTTCTCAAGTTCTAATTTGTTTCTTCGTTTTCCGACCGTGGAAACTTTATCCAAATTATAAATTGGCTGGTTCGTTTCTTCTACACTTCGTACTTAATAATGGTTTGAAACGTTGTCTAATCTGCCGAATAGCAAAAGAACAAACTGAACTTATCAGCGGCAAACGAACGAGGAACAAACTCAAAAAAAAGGTATCGAATACGATGCTTTATTAGTTATCTAGGAAACATTCGACCGTGTTATGTAGGACAATCACGAATGTACAAAACCACCAAAACTATCTAATAAGTAATTTTTACACAAAACATAAGTTAGGATAATATGACTAGATGGAATCGAGAAAATTTTAAATGGCGATCAGCAGACTGTATCGCCACACCAGCGTACTTTTCAACATACACTGCGAATACTAAAAAAACACCTGGCAAATTTTTAAATACTGAGTTAAAGTAGACGGAGAACGAATATCGAATTTACGCTGACGATACTAAGCTTACCGCAGAATCCGCAGAGAAAATGCACGATCTATTGAAAACGATAGAACAAGAAAATCGAAAGGTGGACCTTTTTATCGACAAAAGCGGAACCGAAATTACGATAATATACAGAAAAACTGTTCTAGAAAACTGTACAGGTTATGGGCTGTTGTAGTGGATTAACGAACAACTACGGTAGAAGAAATCATCCAGCGGAAGGTAGTGTGGGCGATATTTACAATAGTAATATTAAATGCAATGTGAAACCATCGCTCTTTACTAAGAAATGAAAACCGATTAATACCCTCGAATTTGCGATATTTTTATATGGATCAGAGAAACATGGACATATTTGTTACTAGATAAACAAAAAAATGCGACATACGATGTTAAAAATCGCACGAACATCAAAAACGGGACAATTATATTTAATTTGGAAGAATAATAGAGTCTGAAATATGGGCATGTCACACGCAAGGATGATAACAATAGTCTTGAAAATGGATATTAATTATTGAATGGCAAACAAGTAAAGTCAGGCAACCGACTCGACGGATGGGCACCATTATGTTCCTCACTGTATTAACGAAAACTGAAGCAATACGGAGTAGCCAAAACACAAATGGGAAATTATAATATCAGATGTATCACTATAGAGATATCCATACTCAGCAATTAATTAAGAAGGGTATATATATATATATATATATATATATATATATATATAAATAATTTGGATCTATGTATGGCCTTCGTTGATTACGAAAAAGCCTTCGACTCGGTGGAAATATGCACAGTGCTAAATTCACTATACGACTCTGGAATCGATGGCTATTACATTAATATAATCAGGGAAATGTATAAATTGGCATCAATGAAGGTTAAAGTATGGAATAATACCGTTGACATACCACTGAAACGAGGCTTAAGACAAGGTGATACCATATCGCCAAAACTGTTTATCGCAGCTTTAGAAAGTGTCTTTAGAAAATTAAACTGGAAAAATTTGGACAAAACGAAGATAATGATGAATACAACAGGAAGTGCAACAATATCTATAAATGGTGGAAAAAAATAGAAACCGTAGGAAAATATGTGTATTTGGGACAAGAAATTACGGTGGAAAAGAAAATGAATATGCAACTGGAAGCTAAAAGAGAACATCACTAGCCTGGATTTCGGAAAACTAAGCAGTGTATTTAAAAATAAAGAAATACCGAATAGTTTAAAAAGTAAAGTATACAACCAGTGTGTGCTGCCAGTTCTAATATATGGAGCTGAAACGTGGAGTTTTACAGGACAAATAATTAGACGAATTAGGAAAACTCAAACGGCGCACGAAAGAGTCGTGCTGAATATCAGACTCCGAGATCGTAAAAGTATTGCATGGATTAGACAATAAACGAAATTAGTAGACGCAGTAGAACACATAGCTAAACTGAAATAGAATTGGGCAGGGCATATTGTCAGACGGGATGACAACAGATGGACAAAGGGAGTGGTGGCCGATTAATCATCGTCGCAGGCAAGGAAGACCCATGACAAGGTGGCGGGACGACATTGTGAAAGTAACCGGAATCAATTGGATGCGCGTCGAACAAGATAGGCAACTTTGGAAACGTTTGGGGAAAGCCTACACCGAGCAGTGGGTTGAGATAGGCATAACGTAATAACGTAATATATATATATATATATATATATATATATATATATATATATATATATATAATCACTAATTGTTAAAATAATTAGTAACGGAAATTTTCATCAGTCATGTCATTTTGGAACCAAAATATTTAATAATGAATAATGATAAATAAATTATGTATAATAACGATTAAAAAAAATATATAAAAAAAGCATATACTTAACTAATAATACATTTACTTTAAGACTGAGACGCTTGTTCACAAGTACTATTACAATAACCCCAATTTTCCGCACTAAATATTAAAAATTAAATATAGCCGTCATACGGTCTTGAAAACTAATTTATTATGAAATGATATTTTAATGTACTTAATTCGTTATTTCTAATTTCTTTACAATATACTGTAGCATTAATCACTATTATTATTTTCATTTGCTACGTTTACCATAATATCTGGATAATATCAAATTTCCAAACAATGTAAATTTATTTACATTTGTAGATGATATCGCAATAGTAATTGCTGATACGTGTGAAAATGCCTTAAAAAACAAAATTTTCCAACATTATACAGAACCCGTGGTTGAAACAACATAATTATAATATAAACGATTCCGAGTTAAATTATATGTTGTTTAATAAATAATCGAAGGATAAGGGATTAAACTTAGTGTAACACGGATTAAATATTAGCATGAGTAGTCAAATTAAATACTTAGGATAAATAACAACCTAAAATTTTATTCCCATTTCCAATAGATTACTAGCAAAATAAATAAATTTTACAAATTGTATAATAACCGTTTAAATTACAGAAAGGTCTAGTATTACCCAACTATGACAGCGCCATACACAAAGGATATGCTAAAAATTGAAAAATTTTAGAACATATTAAAGCGCCTTCAAATAAAATTTAAGATCAGCTATTTGGCAAGCATTGTCATTGCAGGAATCATTAAGTTTAGATACAGAGAAACGAACATATTTCTCGTAAAAATAGTATAAATTCAGATCACGAATTCAAGTAACGTAAAAAATATCGACAGCCCTATGTCATCCGTGAACGAAAACTTTTAACGTTTGAACAATGTCAGCATGTATTAGATATATATACAAATAAATTTCAATCATAACGGAATGAATATATAAACACTTTTCCCCGAGACATTGAAAAAAGATTCAGTAATAAGTCATTTACACCTAATTTTTTTCGCGTACAATTTATTACGGGCCATGGCTAATTTAAAGATTATTTATAATAACATCCCGACAACCGTGTAACATGTAACTTTACCATTAATCACACTCTTTCCGGCTGTAATCATTTTAATAAACATTTGAGCTATGATAGAGTATATCAATTTTAGTAAAACTAAACTGTTTTGAAATTTGTAATACTTTCACCATTGCAGAAATAAATAATCGTAGAATAAATGTGCATATAGTTTAAGTATATGATATTCGAATTAATTTAATTTTATAATATTGTAAAATAGCTCGTTCGGAGTTCCATAAACTTAATCGAACGGGTTCATTTCTACTGTATTTTTGTAATTCGTTTACATAAACGTTCCTTAAATCTAAGTTCACATGCTCCACATCTGTTTGCAAATATTTTTCAACATATATTTTTACATATTGGAAGTGAAACAAAAAAAGAAATAGAAAATCGTTTGAAAAATTCTAAATTAAAAAACAAAAAATATAATTTTCTAAATACGTTAATAACATTTGACGATGGTAAGACCGTATTATTGAATATACTTAATATTCAGTAAAGAAAATTGCTGATTATGGAAATAGTAACTGTTGACGAGCATTTTAGTCATCTCAGTCTTGAACTAGATGTACTAGTAAATATTAATTTTTAAACGTCAAATATATATTTTTCGTGCTTTTTTCTTATCGTTATTATACATAATTTATTCATTATTAATTGGTTATTGACTTATTTATTTTTAAAATTTGTTGAATATTTTGAAAATTTTTAATTTTATTGTAAATAATCATTCTAGAAAGTTGTTTTCAAGCATTTCGCACTTTTCTACCGCTGGTGGGTGCGAAAATACACTTTTTAAACTGGTTTTTTTTTTTAGATAGACTGTGTTGCGCTGTTTCTGTAACTTTGGAACGTTGGATGTTTAATCTAAATTGTCAGCTTCTTAAAAAAAGTGTGTATAACCTTTTACTTCCGCAATAAAAGGACAATTTAGTGACGAATCTATTAAACTATAACCGATGCGATATTACTGGTAGAAACTATCTCGTATTTCTATAAATGTAAATAACTTCTCTAGAACTCATCAAGGAGAAAAATAGAGTAGCGACGTAGGTGTGTATCCCCGAGAGGAAACAACAGTTATACGAAGCTGTAATGGAGTTACTACAGAACTATCGCTTTGTCTAGGTAAAGTTGTAAATTCTCAAAATGGCGAGTGACGATACAAAGTGCGATTCCTCCATTGTACGTCACTTTGGTGCACAGCGTTCGTGGCGTTAATTATTACTTTCGCAATAAGTAATAGCGAATTGATAATGAAAACATTTCTTTCGAACGACGCGAATTAGGATCGAATCTCGATCGTCGAGCAGTTAACAAATCGATCGTTTTGACAATTACTTCACCGCGGAGATGTATTTACGTCGGTCTTTCTGATTTCCGACGATTTTCTAATAAATCGTCGACATATTCGGGACACATTTATCGGTGGAAATAAATTTTTCACTCAACCGCCACATTTCCCTTAAAAACTAAAATGTAATGAGTTACAAGATACCGTCGAATCAACAATTTATCCGTATTATTGTGTCGTTCTTTTGCGAGTTTTCCTATTCCTGTGGGAAACCTTTGCCAGTTTATAAATTCCCTTATCGTAGTAGAAGAATGGTTTCTAGTGTACTCGGTTCAGTATGGCTTTTGATTCTATTATATTAGCATACACGCGTATATAATGTATATATATATATATATATATATATATATATATATATATAAGTTTATATAAATATATACGTAATGTCAAGCGTTACATACCGTGAAACATATTGCGTTGATATTTTCTCAATTTTGCTGACATTTATGAAACGGCTCGGTTTATTTTATTGCCTTTTCCTATATTAAAATTCCTACATTTATTTTCTAGTTGTGGGTAAAATTTTTCTCGAACTGCGCCATTCTCTACTACATAGACTCAATAAACGCCTTCTTTTCTTATCCTTACGACTATTTTATAAATAAAAAAAAAAAAAAAAAAAAAAACTGTACTATACAAAATTTCCCGTTATTCTTGGGCCAACTTGCACTTTAGTCTACAGGTAATCACGGTTATTGCTTCATAAGTTACACACACACATATATATATATATATATATATATATATATATATATATATATATATATATATATATATATATATATATAATATACACACATATATATATATATAAACCGTTTATTTTTGAATAACGCAATTTTTTTGCAGTATAGTTTATGTATATCAGCGGTATATATTTAATTATGCATAGCCGAAATAATAGATATTTTTATAATATAAAAAATTTTCATCATTATTTATAGATTCTCCGTCAGCGATACGGGAAATAATTCAAGAATAGTGCATCACTGAGAACATAATATGCAATATACTAAATATTACGGGTAAACTCAAAAAACAATAATAATATAATTCAAATGGATACACCTGGACACAGTAGTGTCGAGGGAAATGAGTTAGTATCGAGGCACATGAGACAGTGGATAGAGCAGCTTAGAAATGAAATCCAATAGAATAGAAAAAAATTAAAATACCACGGATGGAATATAGTTGTATATTAGTTATTTAGCTGCGATGCATTAGTTTAGCCACAGCACTATTTAACTTATATTTAACTTATACGAATATAAACATCGCAGATTAAAATATTGTGATTAATTCTGCATCATATTTAATCTAATTTTAGTGCATTAGATCATTCCCGTTTGTTTAATGATCAATTTATAACATCTTCGTTTAATTCGAAATTTATATTACTTATTTTTTAATTAATGTTTTTTTTTTGCCGATTTTTTACCGTAATCCCGCTGCTTTTTGGTATTCTTCTTAATGTAATACAGTATTATTTGTACGTGTGTATCACATATTACTGTTGTAATGTAGGTGTGAGGCAAGTTACTCCAATTATTTACTTTATTAGTTTATTATATTTTAGTTTTGTAATACGTTCGATGTTGTTGATATTTCTAGAAAAGTTGTCCACATTTACAGAATTACCAGTTAGTTCTATCACGTTTGATAAGCTGTAGAGGCATTCCTGTTAAAAAATATTTTAAAAAATGAACATTTTGCTTTATAGGAATCGCTCAATCTGTTTCAAAAAAATTCGTCCATTTTTTCCTCGTAAACGCAATTAGAAAGTACAACAAACAATTGATACTTTCATAAAAATATTAATGAAACCATACGTGTAATCGATACAACTTACAATATAATAGTACACTATAAACTGTTTATTCGAAACGATGATTTACATAACTGCGCCAGCGAACCTAGCGGAAATATCGGTAATCGTTCAATAGAATATTCCACTTATATACCGTAGAATACGAACTCTAATTAACCGCAATACAATATATTGACGTTTTTTAAATATATTGAATTGATCGGTTTCGATTCACTACAATATTCGAAATATTATACCGGACCATCAGTTCTGTGGAATTGTGTAAAGCCGATAAATGTGAGAAGACTGCCCAAAATATAACAAATGTAGCGAGCCAGATCATTTACCACCAACTAAACATTCCGTACGTATTTGAGATCATTAAGCAACACGCACAGAGTCGTGCTGTGACGCTGGAAAAACATTCAAATACCTTTGCAACAGGACTGTTGGACAAAGACGGTTAAGACGTAGAAACCCAATGGACCAAATCTAATGTCGTTTATTACCAGGTATGTACCAGCAGCTACTATACCTCTTGTTGGTCAGCTTACAGTAAATATTAAAAAAAAAACACAATAATAATAATATTCGATACAAATTCAAGATTCGCTAATATCAACTACTAGCGAATACAACGGCAGTGCGTGTGAATAAGTCGAAAAAACTGGCCGTCCTTGGGTAGCTTAAAAGTAAAATTTTAAATCGTGAGAAATTTCCACGAGAAATTTTTTTCAGTTTTGATAAAAATTAATTCAGCGTTTAACGAACCGTCAAATTTTAATTAAATCTTTGCGCGGAGCTACTTAAACGTTCGTGCGTACGCATTTAAACGTATTGCAAAATGTATTTTATATATATTTATATACATATAATATATATATATATATATATATATATATATATATATATATATATAAGTAGATAAGCACATAATTCGATCGTTTACCGCAAGACAAAGGAAAATTCGAGTAAACAAGAGTCGAAGGATTAGTAACGGTCATCGGAGGAGAAGAATCAAAACAGACTGACCCAGGCAAATGGAGTGTTACTTAGAGCGAGAACGTATCTAGATTATTCCGGTAAAGATTCGAACCGCGGAAACCTCTTTCAATAGTAGTAGATGGTCACTAGCATCAGCCGCCAGTTTCGTACAGCTAATAAGAGTAATAGTATTTAGTAGTATAATTGTAAACGTTTATAGTTTATTAGTAGTAGTATCGGTAATAATAGTGATAGTAAGTCTATATTGTTAGTTGAGGGTGTATCGCAGTGTAATAATACCGTTACTAGTGTAATGGTAAAAGCTTTAGCAGAATTAAAGCTTTAGTGCATTTCGCGAACTATATGTTCCAGTCGAAATTTAATTAACACCCTCGTTAAGAAAGATCTTTATTATCCGGTCATTCGGTATAATCTAAGGTTGGCGGGTTAAAACGAAACAAATTCTCCAAAGAGCGGTACGAGGGTGCAGATCTGGTTGTTGCGAGAACGATTCGAATTTCGGTGTAGAACTTCGTTCGGCTTAACACGTCCATCGTACTGCAATAGAGGCGACCATCGTCCGTTTAGTTTGGTAAATCTGACGGATAAGTAAACAGAAAATAGGCTTCGTTTATTTTAGACAAACTCCTTTTGTTTACGCGACGCGAACGTTACGTTATTTCGAGTTGCGCGAGAGTAGACTCGAGAAGAATTTTCGGTATTTAAACGATCAAACTTCTTCGTCTGTAACTAGCGCTTCTATTTCTTCCTTTTTACCGGAATGCGTTTAAACTTGCGCGAAAGAATGCAAATCACATTTTACCAGATCAATTCCAACTGACATTGTTTCCTACATACATACATACATACATACAACGATGTTTGACTTCAGTTAACATTCTGTCGAGATATTTAATCGAATTCGAACGCGCCTAAAGTACGTAGTTTCTTCGGACGAATTCAGTTGTACGATGCTCAAAATGTTAAAGTACACGTTTGATAAGCGTTGTTCTAGAGGCTAATGTACGGAATGCACAAAATAATGAAACTATTTCCAATTAAGAGACAAAAAATATTACTCTTGGAATTTCTAAATTACGTAGACTGGCCGTAGTAAAGAAACAGCATCTATAATCAATCCCATCCGCGTATCGATAGAAGCAATAATATACAAGAGAGTATACACACACATATAGATATATATATATATATTACATGTATCAAAAGTTTAAAAACAGCAGCTTAGACCGGTCTAATTCCGCGGTAATTCATCTAGAGCTTCTTTTCGTAAGCGAGCATCGGTTTATTTCGATTTTGTTAACCCTTTCAATCATGGTACGTGTTAATGCTAACCAATTTTTTTATTTTTTGCGTTGATGTGAAATGTCCCAATTTTAATCATATTTATACGAATACATTGAAAATTATCTGCAGTTTACATACGAAGCTGTAAAATAAACACACCTGTATAAAATTTAAAATTTTTGTTTCAAAATTTTATAACCGATAGTCGAAAGTGTGAAGACTTCGTGATTGACTCATTCCTGCTTAACAATATTGCTGATGACCATTTCGAAGTACACATACAATAAGGGGTTAATATTGCCATATTTTATTTAACAATGTATCGTGAACAATTTCCATTGGTAACTTTCGCATTCATAATAATTTTTTCTCTTTACACTTCGATATTTTTAGTCGTAATTATTCACGTATATCGTTTATACATAGTTGAAATTCGTTAATAATTTCAGCAACGGCCTTGTTGTAAAAAACAACCACTAAGGACGAAATGATGGCAATTCTACAGCACGGATGCCCGTGGACACGCATAATATAAATATTAGCGGAGTCCACTTTAATCGGTGGTCGGATAAGCGTAACAAAATTAAAAAAAAAAAAACAAAAAAAAAAAAAAAAAACAGAGAATTAATAAAATATCAAGGAGTTGTCATCGGGACAACTTTTATAAGGGCTACATCATCAACAGTATCCGGATATTAGCATTTACGTAAGATAGGAATTTCAAAAAGCAATTGTAGTTTTCGGCTCCTAACGGGAGAACGTGGAGTCTTTGTCGAGAGACGAACAGTCTCAAAAAGATAGGCATCTGTTCGCGAAAGCGTTCAAAAATACCGTTTCGCTGCATATGTCCAAAATTAGCTCGGATTCGCGGACGGAATTTTTCAGAAAACCGATCAAAATAAACTGTTTCAATTAATTTAACCATAGTAAATAGATTATTATAAATCACTAGGCGGTTAATTAGGCGACTTTAAGAGTCACTGTACCGTACGAAGTTATTCGAAAAGATTAATGAAAATGGAAAAGTCATTAAGGTTTCGATATCCGATAAAGAGTTGATATAAACGGAAACCAGATTATAACTAGTTCTTTGCATATTTCCCAAATAAAATAACGTTCAAAACCGTATCATACAATTCTTCGCGATTTTCAAAACTGACAGCGTCGATCCTCGTTAATTGATACGAGAGTTAATATTGTAGTTGTATTAAAAGAGTTGGTTCGCTTTTAGAATACCGGTTATTGGAAATTACGGAAAATTTCTCGAAGTAATAAAAGAAGCAGCTTACAAGTCGGCAAGGTAGTAGGAAAAAATATGTGCCACACTCGACTAAAGAATATTCCGAACTTTATATCAAGTGATCAATTTTTATAGCAGCAGGATTATCAGCAAAACTCAACGACGAAAGATGGACGGACCAATACGGCTTTCGCATAAATGAAAATGAAAAAAACATTAACGTCGCACGGAATATCACTTGAAGTAAGACTCATTAAAATGCTACGTATATGGTCAGTGCTGCTGTATGACTGCAAAACATAGACGCTGAAGGTTAAAATAATCAAAACTATAGAGAAGCCTTCATAATGTAGTGTTGCCGTCGTCGCATATGGTGGACAATAAAGAAGAAGAATAACGAAGTAATATTGAAAAAAAGATAAAGAATTGTTGAATCAAACGAAGGAAAACAGCGTAGACACATATTAAGAGGCCCCAAAGTATGTACTGCCACATAATCGATGGGAAAAGAAGCAGGAAAAGAAGTGTAGGCAGAAGAACGATTGCTTGACTGGATAATATCCGAAAATGGTCGTCCATGAAGGTATATTGTTTCACAAGGCACCGAAAATTATATCGAGAAATTGTCGCCATATATCAACGACTGAGTAAATCGGACAAAAGAAGAAGATAAGAAAAAAACGTTGATTTTCCTTGAAAAAAAAAAAAAGTCGTAACCGATTTTCGACAAAAAGTGTAAGTTCTTGAAAAATCTTAATCCAAAAAGAAATATTCTCTTCGTTTCAATTATACAATTTTGGCAGCTACGTAGATGTCGAAAAATTTAAAAATAACGAGATTTAAAAAATATATATATAAAAAAAATAGCACCAGACCAAAAATGCTTAAAAAATTATAATCTCCCATTCGGTATATATCACGTATATAATTAGAAACCGAACAAAATATAACACAATCACTAAAAGTTTTTAATCGCGAAGCTTTTCGACAGTTACGTCATTTTAAAGCAAGCACAAAAATTATTACATTTTTTTTTATATGTACGAATTACCAGAATTGTTTATATAACGACAACTTAAAATTTGATATACATATTTCACTAGCCAGACGTCATTTCAATTTCAGATTAATTTACAATAAATTTTATTTATAAAACAGATTCTTGAAAAATTCTTCATCAAAATTAATAAATATCTCCAAACCTGGTTCAGGTTTCATTAAATGATGAATATATTGGAGAGTAGTGATTTTATTAATTAATTATAAACCAAGAAAAATATACACTAAAAGTTTGTCTCAATGTAGTTTTATTCGTACTAAAATTAGAGATTTATATTTTCAAATAATATTATTTAATTCTGTTTATGTTTGAAATAATAATAGAAGAGTTTTTTTTACTACTTCCGGAGTAATCTATTATGAACGAATTTTATTTATAAAATGAAAAATTTGGACGTCACATTTTGTGAAAAATTTAATAATTACGCACGATTGCGCAAATGAATAACTAAAAACTAAAGAAAAAAAAAAGTATCCAACGCTAATTTTGTAAAAGAACCGAAACAGGTGTGACGACGTCGCTATTGAGGAATAAAATTAAATCGAACAAGTCCCTTAAATTATTCAAAAACTTGCGATGACGTCACTACTGTTGTATAAAAAAATTTCGGTTATTAAAATCGAAATGATCGTACATCGTGTTCTTCGAAACTTCGCTGTTACTTTTAACGACATTTTCCACCGTCAATAGTATCTCGTCACTATATACACACATACACACATAAGTACCTATAATATATTTCGATTTTTACAGAGAAAAAGTTTTCTTTGAATTTTTGACAACGAAATGCAATTATAATTTTTTAAAGGAAAAATCAATGAGGCGAAAACGAACAATACGCGTCGATTTATAAATGTTATTGTTCAAGTTCAGCAGAGGTTTACAACCCGAATCGAACACACCAGTAGCCCATCGGTATGTGTTACTTATATATATATATATATGTGTTTAGTTCATGTGCCACACGAAATCAGTTTGTGTCATTTAAAATATGGCGTACGAAGGAATGGACATTTCTGGCGTAGTTTTTTTAATCTACACAAAGAAACACCTCATCCTTAATAGAAACGACTATTTACTTTTTTTTAATTTATTTTATTTAAAGAAGCTGGATTACTGAGATCAGTGAATTCGTCATACTTAAGAATCGTGCCTGTGTCTGAAGAATTCTTGGAGTTTTTCAATTATTTAAACATTATCCCGCAATATTGTTCGAATTGTATTATTTGTACGTTTGTAAATTTTTCTTAGATTACCGTATTGTTTATATTCTAATAGCGTTTAACGTGATTATTGGGCGCGGATTAGTTTGGCGGAGGATCTCCATCCGGCAAGTATTTCGACGTGGTATGTTCTATACGTAATTCCGGCTAATGATATTTCTTTAATAATTTTTGTTAGGACGTTATACAGTGTTCTAGTTTTGTTTTCATCTGATAAAGGTATGTGCGCGAGCGCGATAAGTTTCCGAATTTTTTGCGATATAAATCGGTGTAAAGGCGTGTTATATATTTTAACTCTATTTAGATTTTTTAGCTGCTTTATCCATAATTACATTTCTGGCAATTCCCAATTGAGCCGGATCCCGTATAAACATCGGCTAATTATTTGCTAAAATTAGTTTATCGTTAATGTATTTCATATCGTTGATATCGGGATTTTAGCAGTTTGAATTTTACGCTGTATACGTTGTAATGCATTAGATAAATACATTTCTTCGGATGAGAACTTTTTTTGTTATGGTACATATATATACATATATATATATATATATATATATATATATATATATATATATATATATATATATATATATATATATATATAGTTATAATTTCGGCCGTGTAAACGAATGTTTCCGACGGAAGATTTTAGAAGGGGTTCTGTTCTTAAATTCTAAGGATGAGGCTATCGCAGAATTTTTCTTTCAAAAGATTCGGAGAGATTAATTTTTTTTCAAGTGAAACATCTATTGGCGCGTTGTATATGAGGAGTTAACTCGTAAAACGACAAGCCAAAGACTTATACACATAGGCACATAGGTAGGCCTATTTTCACAGTGTGGCCGGACTTATCCACTCTTTCCCCCGTGCTGTACTCGTATACGTGTATATTAAGTTTACATACATACGTACGTACAGATGTTATGAAATCATATTTTTCGCGGGCTCGTATTCTTTCGCTTGCACATGCTCGCACGGCTATCCGTTATTCCGTTCAATAGACAAAAGGATGTACGCGCGACGTAGATTTAAGAACGAAAACATCTGAGTCATTGCCACGTCAAGTTAGACGATGCGTTCCTTTTCTTTTTGTGAAATTTGTACGAAATCGTGAGTTTGTTAAGCAACTTTTTGAGAAAACGTCTTTAAGTTTCACTTTTTCCCTGCGCCCCAGAGAGGTTTTTTTTTGTACTTAAATCGGTATTTACTATAAAGTTTGGCGAAGGCGAAAGTTTAGGAAGATCGTTTGTTTTCGGTTTTGTTAATATAAATGGAAGTATAGTACAGTAGTATAGTATATTTCAATACAAAATGTTATAAATCGTGAAGAATTTATATGTACATACACATACGTATCCTTAAAGTTATACCTTAGCAGTTAAATACAACTAAATGACTTTACAAAAACTACAGAAATAATCAAGAAAATAACCAGTAAAATAACAATAGGAAAAATTTAAAAAAAAAAATCTTTTAGCACTTGTATATTAAATTTAGTCTTGTATATAAATGAATAAAAATAAAAAAAGATCCGATCGTATACATTAGAAATCGGTGCTTAATACGACGATGCTTATATCTTAACGCATGCTGAGATCAAGACTATAATCTCCGATTACCTGAATTAAGTTATTGTCATGATACATTTATCATAAAATTTCTTTGATAATTTACGAATATGATCATAAATATGAGGAATATTTAACGTGGAATGCGTGTACTGTATTTTAGTCCATCGAGAAGCATTTAATGATATAACACCGGTTTTGCATTACCCGGTGTTTTTTGTAAGTACTCTAACCTAGGTCTTATAATGGTAGTATAAATTAATTTCTCGTTTACTGAAGAAAGATGAGAACGGTACCTGAAAATTGGTGCAAGTATTCGAATAGCTTTTTTCGCGTCACCGATAGATTTATTAACGTGTGCGTTAAATGAAAGACGAGAAGTAACTCCTAGATAGTTCAGCTGTTTGTGCCAATTGATGCATATTAATAGTAATATCAGGCAGAGAAGGAGGAAATCTTCTAGTAAACAGTACGGCGTGCAATTTCCCGGTATTTAAATTTTAGCCTCCAGCGTTTATTTGTAAATAGTATTTGCCTCTTTTTGTAACCTATTGTAGATCGTATCAGTTCTGAACGATGTGCAAAATAACGCCAGATCGTCAGCATAAAATCCCCAGTGGATTCGTTTAATAATATTAAAAATAGGTAAGGACCTAAAGTACTTCCTTGTGGATGCAAAAATAGTTTTAAGTGTTTAAGTGTAGGCGATGAATGTAAAACGTTCTATCGCTTAAATAGGACCTAATTAATTTAACGTGATGATAAACCGAATTTAATTAATTCGTACAATAACCCACCGTGCCAAGCTGTATCAAACGCTTTCTCAATATCAATTAATAAAACCAGTGTACTTGTTAAGGTTAAAATTATCGGTGATGAAATCAGTTACTCTGGTCTTCGCTATTTTCCACTTAGTTTGGAAAGTAAGTTTAAAAGTGCTATCGATTAATTTAGTGAGATAGACTATCGCTTTACGAGGAAGGTGCTTATAGTTGCAGCAATATCATCAGCACCGCACGACAATTTCTTAACGATTTAATTGCATTTATCAGTTTCAGATGGTGTAACGAAGGAAAATCTATCCGAAAAAGATGTAATTAGTGAGTTTTTACTACATTATTTATTTTATAATAATGAGCCCGCGGAACCAAATCATCACAAAGTTTACTAGTGCCTGACAAAATGAGCAGCGATTAATTCTAGTTTGTCAGCTAGTTTATAAACGGGCTGATTGTTATAAGGATTGGTTATTGGGGGAAACTCTGCTTTGACAATCGATTACATACTTTCCAAAGAGTATTGCCTTTAATTGAATGTAGCAGTTTGGCGCTTATAATAGTTTTAATCGAGATAATTAATGGGAGTGATGTTACTTCTGAGAATATTGGTGAAAGCGTGATTTTTTATTAATAATTAATTTTGCAGAATCTAATGTAATTTTCGTTAGGTTAGCAACAAGCATTAATAGCGCCGATACAGTCCAAAGTGTCTGTCAGATAAATGTTAATATTAATTATAGTTCTTTAAATTTTTCCCAATCCGCATTTTTGAAATTAAACATTTCGGGTTTATTATTAAATGAACTACATTTATCACTTGTCATTATATACGACATAATGGGATTATGATCAGAAGACAAACATTAAATTGAAATAGGAATAGTAATACTATTAAAATTTTTAACTAAAACTAATTCTAATACACTTGGATTTTGCTTCCGCTGTCTAGGAATATATACTTCGGATCGATTGAGGATAATATTTTAAACTTATATTTAGACGATGCTTGAAGTAACGTGTTACCAGCAGCATTGTTTATAATAACAATTCCATGATCTATGCTTATTATTGAGATCGCCTATTAAAATAACAGAAGAATACGATCAGCATATTTAAATCATAGTCTAAATACTTTGAAACAGCGGGGTACCGATAAGCACAAAAAATATTAAACATAAAGATTTACCTAATTGCAACTCAATACCCAACGCATCTAGATATTTCAGCGGTAAGTTAAAACGTCATAGCTAAGTGCATGGCTATTCCAACACTACGTATCTTATTGTCAGATCTGTAAATGTGATAACCGGGTATTTTAAAATTACATACATCGCCGAGTTTGGTTTCGCAAATAGCGGCTATATCAAACGGAGAGAAAATGAATGAATTCATTAATTTTAGGAAAAACTGAATTAGCGTTCCAGCTAATTCATGTGATTTTAGGCCTATTATTTTCCACGATTTAAAAATCGAAAAGAAAAACTTAAAATAATAAGGCCTGTATAACAGTTTCAATTATCATTAAAATGTTTAGGAAGGAATCCGCGTTTCTGGATTCTGATAGCTTTCTACTAACATCTTTGAATACTGTAAGTATCCTAGTTAAATTTAAGTCTCTGAAAATATTTATTACTTCTGCAAAAAATGAGAACATACCGTCGTTTGTAGAATTTGCGGAATTATTGCTAGTGACCTACACGTTCTCGAGTGTGAGGTATTTAATGTTATTTTATTACTATTACCATAATTCTCTTAATTACTACGAGTTACAAAATTATTAGACGAATTTTCATTGTCAATCGATTCGCGAATACGCGAAGCCTTCTTTCTGGACTCGCATTCGGTAGAACTTGCGAAATGGTTTAAATTGCAGTTCGCACACTTTGTCTGAGGAAATGCGCAATCTGGGTTCTCGTGCTCAAGTCCACACTTGAGGCATCTACGAGACATGTTACAATTAGGTGAGACATACATCTGACGGCGATAACACTGTAATACTACTGTTTCTCGCGGTCTATATTTCTCCCTTACTTTTCTAATGTCGGTATACCATTCGGGAAATTAACTAAGTAAGTCGGTTGAGCACCATCGAATTTCCGTTTAAATTCAGTTATAGCGAGAACTACCATCGCCACATTAGAATTTCTCGAATCGTTAAATCGTTAAATTGTTAAATCGATCGGTAAGCCTTTTAAAACCATTTTTACAGTTTTACGGTTGGATGGAAGATGCGTATAAAATGAAACGTTTTTAACTTTTAACGAATTAACTAGCGAATCATAATCTTCGTTAGTGGTGACGTAAAGAAAGAATTTATTTCCTCCCTCATACGTGTACTTTAACTTCTGTAGATGTTAAATAAACGGTAACTTCTTTATAAGTTTTGTAGGGCTTGTTGATAATCGGCGGACTGTTTATCCAGTCTTTATTATCGAATAAAACAGAATGTTTAGTCTCGTCCACTTTAACAGCAGCAAACCGATTAGTAGTATTATTAAGAATTATTACCTGGTGATAATTTACGTTTCGTACAGCTTTTACCTTTACGTTTTCCTGGCTCGGCTCATATATCCATCTTTTTTTTCAGTTACCATATCTGCGTCAACGTCAATGTCGTCGTTATCGGATAAGTGGTCTACTTGTTTACTAGAATACCTGTGAATTACATCACGTCTACGTGTTCTTGTCAGTGAGCGAGTACAGCACGACGTTTATTTTATAATTGAGAAAAAAAAAACTTTCTAATAGATTATTGTACGTTCTGCTAGTGGTTTGGAAGATTTTGTTTAACGTATAAGACTTTTATACTGTATTAAGGACGCAAACAGTAGTCGGGAGCGTCGTTTAAATAAAAAATAAATATTAATGTATTGTGGACCAACAAAATAATCTTATTTGAACATTTGTACTTCTGTAAGAGATTACATATATCTGCTTCCACATGTAGACGATAATCTAGAATTCGTATAGAATGCTATTAAGACTATTTTAAGAATACGGTTTTTTTTAATGCGCTGTATGCGATGCTATCGTGTGTCATGCCGTAATCTAATCCGCTTAACATATAATATTTCTGTAATTTTATTCGAGTTTCCCTATCCGATCCCGAAGATGAATGATCGAGCTTCTCTTCGATATATTTAATTTCCGATTAGAGGCGATTTTTAATTTCGCGTATACGTTCTTTCCAACTTAATTTTCTATACAGAGTCAATCATAATACCTGTAAGGCGTCTGTGTATTTTTTATTTCACTCGAACATATTGCGATTTTGTCCTGAATGAGTATGTTTTGTTTTAATAGGGAGAACGAGACGGCAGTGTGTACGAGCGACTGGTGGGGGGTCATTTAGGGTGTTTCGAAGTAAATATTCTATAAATTTTAGTTCACGATGCGAGTAATATATAAAGAGAGATGATCGCCGTAGGATACAATAATTAACTGGTAACGGTATATATATGGTTGAATATTTGTCGCGACTATTATAAATAATAAACTTGTTAGGTCCCGTTTTCTGGAATTTTTGTATCCGATACATGAAACCGAATTTTATTCAGTTTTCTAACGGCGGAATTAATCTATCATTAATAATTGTTTCAAGCAATTTACAGAGAGCATCATTTGTAAAAGAGATGGGTTTAGATGGATGTAAAACATTTTTCTTCAGTTTGAGCAGTGGTATTAAATAGATCTCTCTATCCGGAGAGTGTATTGAAGAAATGCAGGATAGAATTTTTAGATTACGGATTTAGATAAATTTGGATTACGTATGAATTTCATTTAGGCCAACAGCTGTCGAACTTATTTGTTCCGGACGAGTAATAAATTAATCCTTCGTTGTTACATCAACGTTATAATATTTCTCTGCAATTGAGAATTTTCTTAATTTCTTCCAAATATTCAATTTTAATAGATTCCTAAGAATAATTATTATTTTACGATACTGCATAATGTTTAGTCAAAACTGATTCTAATTTATTATCTATTACGAACCCGATTCGATAGCTGTGATTGCGCTGGTTAGGTTAGTTTGCTAATTTGTTGTTACAATTTATCGGGTGTGGAAACGTACATCGGTCCCGTTTGTTTTTATTTGTTTACGAATAGCCGGCAGTTTTTAGATTACAACGTATTGTTTGCTTTTTTATAAATTTTTTTTAGTTCACACCGGAAAATTATTGTCAAACATCTTCCGCTAGAGCTCTCTCAACATTGCTAACTAGCATTACCAACAACAATTAAAGGCCTGCTAAACTGGAATGGAAACACACGTATCCTTCAAATTCTATCTCTCCAACTTAACAGTACATGGCACATTAACGGGAAATCAATTAATCAAAATCAAATTGGTTCGTTTAACCTTTTTATTATAGGCTGAATTTGATTCGCATCTTCGGTTATTTCATCGGCGGCTTTATCGTTTCATTGAAAACTTTTATTTCACACATCGTAGTCGTCCAATTCGATGTTTTACCAACTAATCAAGAATAGAAATATGCAGCAATCCTCGTTTACTCGTTTCCGATTATAAATTAAATTTCGAGAAGAACTTTGTAATTTGAATTACTCGTGCAACTCTATCATCAATACCGAGCATCTGGATGAAGTAATTAAATCACTCGATACTCGAAAAGCAGCTACATGAGATAAAATTTCTAATGTAATAAATGTTTAAAATTCGAATTTTTTGAAAATTCTTTTTTAAAAATGCCTCAGTTTAAAAGTTTTTCCTGGCGCAGAGAAAATTGTCGAAATTAAATTATTAAATAAGTCTAAAAAAATATATTACAACTTGGAGTGGTTATCGACCCATAGCATTGCTAAACGGTATTAGAAAAGTCTTCGAAAAAATCATTAATGTAAAATTACTGGCTATACTTAAAACACTTCAAATATTCCTTTAGATGTGGAATGTAGTGATTTTTATTACATAATTACAAAAAACAGTTAAAATCACTAAACTTTTATATTCAATGGTAAATTTTGAGGAAGAATTAATTTTAAAAAGTATATTGTAAAAAATTATATTATTTCTAGCTATTGATTTTTGATTATTATAAAACATATATTTTTCATTGTTCAAATACGTATTTTTATGAAATAATTATTTTCTAGCTACTGTTCTGTAAATTTTATATTACTGATATTTGATTGTGTTGTTTACCACAGTCACTGTCAGATTGTTTCAAGTATTTATATTTCATTTATGTATAAAATTGCGAACTTATATTTAAATTAATATTTTCTGTTTTTTATATTTTATTTTTATTTATATATCGCTTGACAATGGCGTAGTTGCAGAAAAGCTTTGCGAAATCAAAATAAAGGTTTAGCGATTTTAACTGTTTTTTTTTTGTAATTAAACTTCAAATATTAGATGAAAATCAGTTTGATTTTACACGTTTTCATACGATAGAAATATCTGTTTAAAAAAAACTGATTAATATAATTAACCTTGCCAAAAGCAAAAATTTATCATGTTCGACGTCAAAGATGCATTTGACAATTGCAAATATTCGAAAATAGACTACAAACTTATAATGTCAATTCTGATTTAGTTGAAGTAATTTGCAATTATTTAATAAATAAAATTGCCGTAATTAAATCCGATTAAATGCGTTATATTTTTCGGAGTGTTAGGTCCGTGGGATCGACACAGTGGAGTATAGTGTATCAGTATATTCAAAGCGAATTGAAATTTTTTATACGCGTTACGATTACAGTACAGAATTTGTCAGCTTTGCTCGTGACTTTGCGCGTTGTACTTAACTACGATGTTAGAATTATTTGTCGAATAGTCGAAAATTTGTTTTTTCAATGTGGTCTATTGATGAAACAGTTATATAATAGTAAGAAGCAATAAGCAAACCAGCCTGATAACGAAAAAACTCAGTTCGAATAAATTACTTCGCGATAAATACATATTATTAAGTACTCTAAGTACTTAGGACTAATCTTAGACTCTGAACTCGGACTTAATAAGCATTTACATTACGTATTCGATAAAGTAAATAAAATGTTTTACACGTTATTAAGTCGTCCAATTCTGTTACCGGCTTTACTTTGCGAACATTCGGAGTATCCGTCTTGAAAGACGTAGCGAAAATCAGATAAACTAAAGCGATAAAAAGAGAAGTAAAGAACCGTACAAGAAAATTCGATTTAAAAATAACGACAATATTATTTATTTTATACATTTTACTTAACGACGCTCGACTATTCTGGTAATTTGCGTTCACGTATGAAATTAAAGTCACATGTTTATGAAAAAAATTACAAAATATCATTACATATATATATACTTAATTGTATTAACATGAATAGGTTTAAAAAAATTAGCACTTTCTGTGACGTGTCTTCTTTGGCACTTCGTTTTTACTATGTCCGTCAGTTGACGCGCCTGCCTTCTTTGGTTTTCGAATTTTTGACATTCAGTGATTCCTACCGTCAGTTCAGAGATGTCTATAAGAGCACAAATATTATAACCGGAGGATCTTATAAAATGTCGCACCGGTGGATACGAAACACTTTTATACATCGATCGCGTATATATAGATATATCCATAGACGTAAATTTCAGACTTTCTTAACAATAAAAACAGACGATTAGAGATAGACCCGATGATAGATATACATTACTAGGAAACCTTTCCGCGGCAAATTGTTTGCGAGATAATTAAAGGAAACGAAATAACGAAGTTGCGAAGCGAGTGTAGGAAAATATGAAAAGATACTTAATTACTACTTTGACACGAACACCCGGAATTACTAGGACAGAATTACCGAAGGAAACGCTGAAAGTAGATGGATTTTAAACGAACGAACAACAAATTACCGCGGCCAATATGGAAAACCCTGAGTGGGATTAGAAAGAACGTCGAAGAAGACGGAAAATTAAAAATGGGAATTAGTACAAGAGACTCGGAGCACTTAGAAGTAGCTTGCTCGTTGTTATCTTTCCTATTCAGGATGGAAGATACGACCAGTGTAAGTGGAATCCCGGACGAGATTAATTATGATCGTTAAAGAAATAGGAATGACGGACAGAAGAATTTAAATTACAAAGAAATTATCTCTGTATTCCGGGTAGGTTAAAAAGAAATGCTCGCAATATCTATTCGGAGTATTATTAAAAAGAACGTATTTGTTATTTAAAAATGTATAAGATAAATTTCTAAACGTCAAGGCAGGAGACACACGGATGAGAAAACTCAGATTAGAAAAGCCGAATGATTGGATGAATCATAGAACACGACGCGTATTATCTGGTCCTGAAGTAATCAAAGTCGTTGGCGGAGCTAATTTAGCACGTGTAAAAGAGCTGCGATCAGTACAATCAATTAGGAGATGATGCCCTGTGATGATATTGTTGTCGCAGGAACAACGCACTTACGATCTAATTGATAGGATATTCATTTGAACGCTTCTACACGCGGAATGGCAAGATTTTGAAGAGAAATCGCGGTTGATGCTTATTTAACCAGACCAGTCTGCCATTTAACCCGCGATATGAGAGGGGCCGAGAATTCGATATAATAAATTTTCGAAAGTCCAAAGTCTTACCAGTTAATATTCTACAACGAATTAATGGACGGAGTGAATGAGGTTATTAACTTAAACGTATCTACCGTTATTTGGGTGGATGAAATTTTAATATTTTAACTTTTTCCATCCTTGTCGTTTACATCTCCGTTATATTAAATTGCAGCGGGATAAAATTTATTTTAATCGAATTTTTTTATAGTGTTTTTACGCAGAATTTTTTTATAGGATTTTTTTTAATAGATTTTTTTTCAATCTCTCGAGTAATCAGTTAAGAACTTAGTCGAAGAAATTCCCCCCCCCCCAAAAAAAAAAAAATATTAATATATTCGGTATACTTAAAAATTCTTCGACGTCATTCTTACGGCGAACGATACTTATTACATATATACACTTCTTTTTAAATTTCTTTTTGTCTTTGCGCACTAGTCGGTTTTTCATCGAGCACCCGTTATACGACGTCGTGACCAACGACGAACTTTAACGTCTGGCTAAACGAATTCTATCTCTGTCACACTACCTACCGGACGGTACACGATCGTGATGAAAAAGTTAATAAAGAACTTTTTATTTTCTTTTTAATTTTTTTTTTTGTTTTTACTTGTCCCGGCGACTTCTAAAATTTTATTATCAATTAAAAGATGACGAGAAGACGGAGACGAATAGTTAGCTCCGTAGACGGAGAGAAATTCTTTCAACCGTTTTAGCGGACGTAGAAGGACCGAACCGTCGTTCCGGTTAGTCGTTTAACTTTTTAATCGTCGTTTTAAAGAAACACGACCGTGTAGTTAAGAGAACTTTAAGATATTTTACATTTCGACGAAAGTTTTTAAGAAAGTCCTTCATTTACTAACCTTGTACCGCTACTGATACTTTGAAATACTATATACTACTACTAGTAACAATAATAATAATTATAATATAAATTATTATTATTATACCTCTTAAACGTACTGTAAATTATTTTATACGGGCTAATAATCAAATTTGAGATATTGTAACATTACGACTAAAGAAAGTCACCCCAGACGAAAAACCGAGTACCAATTAAGAAGATTAGCGACTGTTCGTATGTAGCCCATTCTATAGGTAATATAATAAACTTTTTCATTTCATATATATATATATATATATATATATATATATATATATATATATATATATATATATATATATATATATATTAGTAGAACCGTTTTTTGTAGAGGCCCATTCATTCATCGGTGAGAAGTGAGATAATTTTTCTTCGCTGTTTTAAGAACGATAATTTAATATTCAAATTGGTTACCGGCAGGCAGGTTGCAACAAGCGTTCTAAATAAAGATATACCAAGGTGAAACTAGAACGTTCTCATCGTAAAATTTTTAAATATAGATACATATATATATATAATTTATAGATGGAGGTATCTGAAAACTTTTGGGTTGCCGCTGCTTTAGTAAATCAGTAGTATTTCCAGCGCGAAAGGCATGTCTGGGATAGTAGGCGGAGCAGATTAAAACACGCTCCAACTGGCGCAGGTTTAATCTCCACCGGTAGTAGTAATTTAATTTACATTCCGGATTATTCGACCTTCGTGTTCTTTGTCACTCGTTTATTCATTTTATCTCTCACACCAGTGTTCAACCGTTTGGTTTTTTTTTTCTAGTTCCACGTCGACTATCTTCGTCTTTCCGATCTGTCCATCACATTCTTCCTTCCTATCTCTAGCGCGTTCTATCTATCTATCTATCTATCTATATGTATATATATATATATATATATATATATATATATATATATATCTATCTATCTATATGTATATATATATATATATATATACATATAGATAGATAGATATAGATATATGAGTTTTAGGTAAGCGCTCTGACCGATGATAAACTTTTACCGAATAATTATTAATTTATTCCCGCCTACTTTTAGGTTGTTTTTCTTCGTCGTTACCTTTCAGGCCCGCGTCTATTAATCTTTTATTTTTTCAGATTTTTTATTTTAATTTTTTTTTTTTTTTTATTTTTTACATTAGTTTTCCGGATTTGTTCCGTTCGTAATTGGATCGGACGATGTAGTGTAATAATTTCGAATTGGAAAATAGAATCGCCGCCGTCTGTTAATTATTTGTTAATTAATCGACTTTTCACGATGATATCCGATTATATAGAAAGAGCGAATAGAATTATCGATTTATCCGTATTTTATCGTCTAATTTTTTTTTTTTTTTTTTAAAAAAAGAAAATGTGATTAAAAAACCGCTAAAATTTTTTTTACTCCGAAAAAGCTTTTCGAACATTAAGCCGTTAGAATAAAGTGAAAATATTAAAAAAATAATAATAACATATAAAAATTTATAAAAATACAAAATGGAAAAAAAAATGTGCCCATTAAAAAAATTATCAAAGCGATAAAACGGTATTTTTAAATAATCTCGCTAGTGAATGTGGTAAACAACGTAATTAAAAATCGGCAATATAAAATTTATACGTAATGAAGCAAATTTCAGATTTATAGTAATTTTATAATTGAACGAAATTAAAACGTTTACGGATCATACTCGAATACCTGTTATTATTCCGGTTTTTAACCGTTTGAAATGTTTATAGTTACAACGTATTGTACGCCTAGCACAGTCTGGAGCAGATCAGCCCAGACAAGAAAAGTGGATGCGTTAAATAGCGCTTGCAGAATCGTTAGCGGCTGCTTAACGTCTATTGTAGATCTGTAGAGAACCAGTGGTATCGCTCCGCCATTAATACGTAGGAAAGTAGTAGAAATAAGGACGAAAGCACTATAGACAATCGGACTTAAATTCAGAAAAGACTTTCGCAACATCATCACAACACTTTTACACAAACCAGCAAAACACCGCTATGAACTACAGCAACAACTGGACGTGGTTGGTAACGAGGACATATTGTCAAATAACACGATCAACTGAAAAAAATGGAAAACCCTTAAATAGGTCACGAACAAGATGCGGCTGTACAAAGGAAAATTAAAAAAATAGCGACTAGATACCGATTTAAAATGCAAAAGCGAGGAGCAACGAGATCATAAACATTTGTTTGAAATAACAATTGATAGCTTGTGGGATCCACAGGTAACTGACAAATCGATGAAGCTGACTCGTGGGAAAGGAAAATGTAAAGAGTTACGGATATGACACGGCAATGATAATTCGCTTATGAAATATACAAAAAAAAAATTAACAATGTACCAACAACAACGTATATTTTCACATAATTTACGGAAAACAATAAAAAAAAAACAATAATTTTAAATAATAATGGTGGCTCACCGTACAACGGAATTAATATAAAAATGTGTAATATACAAGAGAAACGTTCATACTTATAATGTAATGACAGCAAAAAGAATTTACCAAGAAAGAGGACTAAATATGGAGAACAATTGCAGAAATAAGTCATAACAAAAATTTTAAGAGCAAATAATACAGGTGAAAAGTAGTAGAAGAACAAAAAATTTGACTAATTGAGGAAATGAAAATGAAAATAAAATTAAGGAAAAGTGTAAGTGTAGAGTAAAATGTTTTAGCTTACAATGGCAATGCTGCTACAAAAATTACAAAAGATATAAAAAAATTAAAAAAGTACATGGGAGTAGGAGCAATAAATGAGAGTATGAATATGGGCAAGTGGGAGAGAGGGGAATGTGTGAGTAAGGGTGTGAATAATATATAAAAGATAACAAATAAGTAGAATATAAGTTGGAATTGTAAATAAGTAAATCTGTCGACAAGTGTATAGCTTGATGGAAAAAAATTTAAAATTTTTTTTTAAAGAGTATATGGGAGTGTATGTGTGCATGTATGGAATGTTTTATTATTATAAGAAAATATACATAATCTATATATATATATATATATATAACTGTACAGTGGAAAAGAAAAAGTTATTACAATAATAATAATAATAATAATAAAACAAAAGAATGACACATTACACAGTAAAACAAATATTGAAGAAATAATAAATCATAAAATATGTTTCACATATCATTAAAAAAGGTTACCAGGTTTGCTATGTTTATATTTACTATACATAAATTAAAGTTGCCTACAATCGTAACCACCTAAGGTCATTGAACTGTGCCTTAATAGTTATTGTTAAGTCAACAACATTTTTAAATAGGCGACGTAGTGCTTCTACATCAGCCATGATGCATAGAAAAAAGTTTCTGGAACCACCAAGTTAGAGACTACTTAAAAAATTGACAAAAAGTTTAAAATTCAATAATTTAGAAACTAAATGTCCAAATCACACAAGGTAAAAACTAAAACAATCAAAAATGCTGGCTTAATAATATGAATGTAAAAGTTAAAAAAGTCAAAAAGTTAATAAAATAAAAAGTTTAAACTGAAAGCAAAGGAAAACTCGAGAGGAGTAAGAGAAAACTATTTACCTCCACCTCGGAAACTGAACACACGAACAAACAACCAGCATCGATGAATGCTCGACACAGAAATTAAATAATTATCATGGACTAAGCAATCATAGCAGAACTTACGCATTAAATTTAATATACAATCCTTAATATAAGGCATGTATAATATATGTGTCAATGATTCTGTTATATCTAAGGACATTTAGTACACATATGAGACACTCGTTTTGTAATAATTGTAATTTGTAAAAATTGGTATTTGAAATAAAACTCGAAACTGAAGAACAATACGTGATTACAGGACGAATAAGTGTTTTATACAGAATTAATTTATTATTAACATTAAGAAATGATTTTCCATTAATTAATATGGTAGGTATGTTTGTTAGCATTCAAGATGGCGTGATTGACATATTCAGGAATATTTAGTCTGTTATCCAAGATTTAGATAATGCACATATTTTTAACCTAGCTCACTACAGCAGAATTAACCCTAATTTCAGCAGGTCATGTAGGCCTCCTACAGATGAAAAATATAACTTCAGTTTTACTGCAGTTTATATCAATTAGTTATTTTTTATAATAACCCAAGTATTCTAGTCTGTAACTTATAAGTAATCACTTTATGTATATAAGAAGTACAGAGAAAAACAAAGTAAACAGAAATCCGCCCAAAAGAGTACCTCAAGGAACTCTTGCTGAATGTGTTTCCATAGTATACTTTGACTGATTGATGGTAACGTAAAATAATCTGCTTGGTAAATAGCTATGAATAATATGTATCATTTTGTAAATAATACCTTTATGCCAATTGTATCGAAAGCTTTCGATAAATCCAGCAGAACAAAACTAATATGTTAATCATGATTAAAGGTATGCGAATAAACTCCGTAGTTCTAAACAATGTATATGTATATATATAACTTATTAAACGATAAATTCTACCATATGACACTCGGCCATCTCAAAGCGGTTCTTTTGTTGACCAAATTCCGTGCGTACGTGTGTTGAAATTAATTCATTGAAAATGGCTCGTATGAAAATTAAGAATTTTGAAATTTCGAAGTACACCTCCGTACAATTTTGGAAATTTTGATTTTGTTTTTTTCCCACTAATCGAAATTGCATAGGGGATGTTATACCGCCGTTACTTATTTGGTCCTCGTTTGCTGTAATCGATGATAGGATAAAATAGATGACTAATGTCGTCTGGGTAGGCTAGTGGCTACAGCACGGACTTATACATAGCAATATAATCGACGAAGCAAAAATTATCATGAGAAAATAAAAATATAAATAATTTTAGTATTATCGATTGGAAATGTCAAACGACCACGCACAACACCATATGCACGCTACTAAGAATTACACTACAAAAAACAGGCGGGCCTACAAAGCCCAATTACAATCAGTTCTCCCGGGTGTGTGTGCGTGTCTATCTAGGCTAGCGCCATATTATGATTGCCTCATACGCTACTTACACCATGCAACAAACATGTATGGATAAGTAGTGGCCTACCTCCGATGCGGAGACGGTGCTTAATGGTGATGATGAGACGACTAATGCTAAATAAAGGTGCGGCCAGTAGCATTATACGAATGGGAAACGTGAACGTTTACTAAACGAAAAGAGGATAAGATAGAAACATTTGAAATGTTTTGCTGGAGGCGGTTGGAGAAAATAAGCTTGGATGAAGAAAACAACAAACCGGGAAGTTTTGAAACGGGTTAATGAAAGGCGACAATTATTGAACCAGATTAAAAAACGGAAACTGTGTTGAATATGCAATTGAAGAATTATATCCAAGGAAAATGAATAAAAGGTAAGACAACCTTAAGAAAGACTCTGTCTGCTCCAGTTACTCGGAAATGAAATGAATTGCCAATAATCGGTATGAATTGAAAAAGACAAGCATAGGTGGGCTGTTGTACCAGATGATGATGAACCGAAATTACCAGTTAACAAGACGTAAACTGTTATTTACGTAGGCGAGTATAATTTAATTTGAACTGGTGTGGAATATATATACATAACCGGCTAACTAGCCGGAAAAACCCAAAATTTTATATATAACGTCGAATACAATTAAATTTATACTATACTTCTTAAAACTAATTCCGCGTGTCAAAATTTATCGTTGAATTTAACCCTGCACCACGCGCGTAAATTTGGAACCAACTTTTTGCGCGCGAGCGGAATATTTTCGCACCCTGGTTTTTCAAATTTTTAGCTTGTATTTCACACGATATGTTCAGTTTTTAAATTGTGGAATAATGTTTTTATGTGGAACCTTAGATACAGTCACCAATGAGGTACTTTTCCATATAGTTTCAAGATCCTTACCTAAATAAAAACGGAAATACTCTTTCTCTTTACTTTGCTGCACATCTGGCTCCATGGGGTACTCATCAGTGATTGACTGCTGGTCTTCATCACTAGCATCATCGTCAATTACTAATCCCCTTGGTTCAAAATCAATACCCGTATCGTCATCAAATTCAGCCACATTTTCATCCTCAGTTAATAGCTGGCTTAAGAGTTCCATAATTTCACCATGTGTCACAAATTTTTGAGACCTGACAGAGAACATGAAAACAAAAACATCAGTAAACCAACCAATTGGGAAAACGATATCTGATGTCTCGTCTCTGAAGAAATAACATATATACTGGCAGAAAAAAATTTGGCCGCAGCTCATTTATGAAATAATACCTGAAGTGTGTATGATCCAAAATATAATTTCACATTGCAAAAAATGAAATATAAATCCACACGTGGAACACAAACATTTAGGAACGCATTCAGAAACTAAGATAGCTACATAAATTACATGCTAAATAATTCAGAATGATAAAAAAAGGGAAAAGCTAAAACATAAACATCAATAAAATTGAACCGAAAACAAAAGATGAAAAATAAGAAACAATGTACTTACATATTTTGCGCGCGTGGTGGAAATGTTCCGTAAACACTATAAGTCCAAAACATTTCACATTTACAACTGAATTATGCAACGAGTTCACATCCGGTTAAAGCGATAATAGTGTGACCTTACCACTAGACTGTCAGTTGAGGAATAACAATGCTCTTTTTGCCCCTCCTTCTCATACTCGTCAAACGGCAATTAAAAAAGTGTGAAATGTGGAAAAAATCCGCTCACGCGCGTTGTATAGGGTTAATCAATTATTTTTGTCTCTTTTATTATTTCCGTTTCTAGTACACTTTCTTTTTTTTTTACATATATATATAATTTCGGTTAATATTATTGATTTCATCTTTTAGCTGTTTTTTTTTCATCATTATGATCGCGTATTTTCTTGTTAGATCGTACATAATTCGAATCTGTTATTTCACTTTAGTTTTCTTTGTGAATATTGTACATCTGGATTAAGAATTTTCTTACATTTAATTTATCATTCTAATTACTTTTTATTCATCGAAATAACAGTTCTGTAATTCGTCTTTTAATACAAAATTTAACGATTTTTACTGTTTTATTTTTGGTTTATTTTTTAAATTTCTTTTTTCTTTTATTGAGTATAATTTACTTTTGCATATTACATCTTTTACGTGATTAATGGAATAATCGCTAGTATAATAGCAGAATAAAATCCATCGGGAACAGGTAAAGAAGATAATAATTTAAGACATATCATCTATGAAATAAAAAAGAAAATAAATAAATAAATATATACAATAAAAAAAATCAAATTATTCGTACTTTTTCAAAAAGTTACTCCGCGAGCTATTGAAGATTTTTTTTATTTACTTAATATTATTATTTTTTTTATTTTTTTGGCAAATTGTAGTTTTCGATTTGCCATTCGAGACGCCAACTTCGCACCGTTTTGCGAGCAACCGCCTAGAAAATTAACTAAACTTACCGACGCTGAGCTAGATGCTCATAAATCAACTATTATTCGCCTTATCGTCGAATATGCCAGCGTGGAAAGTATATATGCGATATATATATATATATATATATATATATATATATACATACATACATACATACGTGTATGTGTGTGAAAGCTGAGACGTGATGCTACGTAGTTTTGAAACTTTGGAGAAAAAAATTGAACTGAATATGTATGTATATGTGAACGTATGTATCGATATATATATATATATATATATATATATATATATATATATATATATATATCAAAAAGAGTTTTGAAGCAGGAGCAAGGAGCTTTTTATAATACGACATTTGAGGATGCGCATTCTCTCATGGGTGATGGAATATGAAAATAGTGTAAAGAAGAGAAATCATTATGTCGAAAGCCAAACTAAGTGTACCATTTTTCTACATAACGAGATATTCTCTGTCTGTTTCACTTCGAAAGTTTTCCATTAGACACACACACACACACACACACACACACACACACATTCACATACGTTGAATCGGTTACATATGTATATTCATGCTTATGCGCACACATTATATATATATATATATATATATATATATATATATATATATATATATATATATATACCTTAAGTGTTTAGATATATGCACTAACTTTAATTTAGGAGAGAAATTGTGTTTATATACAGTCAAATCTGCCGAAGAAAATATTCCAATATCTTTCAGTAATATATTATTTCTAAAAGTTCGACTCTATGTTCATTCGTACACTGAACCAAAACTAATATATATGCATACTTGAAAATATTCGCTTATATAAATTTCACTAAGTGATACATATTTGTGTGTGTGTACATATATATATATATATATATATATATATATATATATACTTTTTAAAAATTAAATATACAATCGTAATTGTTAAATTCATAAATGCTTAATAATTAATTCAACCGAATTAAGTCCAGTGACCTATCACGGTAATAAATTTAATTACATTACTAAACCCAACATACGGCTAATGTCGTCAGATATCATAAGCCGATACTCGGCAATCGCTTCCACGTTTACGTGATCGGATAGTCGTATTTCATATATTTCAACGAAACCTCTTAATGATGCTTTTTGACAGCAGCTATCTGGAGGTCCGAATGAATATCGTCATTACGCGAGTATCGATTCGCAACGAGGATTCACCGTAATATGATATCTCGATTTCGCTATATCATTTCTCGATTGGAGCATGCGGTACAACCTTCTAAGATAATTCCATACATCCGTATCGGTTTAATGACTTGATTTGCGTAGTAATAATTTTCTCGACGTATCTACCTATTAACCAGAGTGCATTCAGCGTACTTTAGTCTTTGATTTGTTCAGCATTCATTTTTACGTGAACTTTAAACGACGTACGTTTATACAAGTGCATTCCTAGATATCAGCGTCTGGAACAGTTTTATTACCAAAGTGTATACATACGGTGTAGATTACTCGCGTAGCACGTAGTGTGAAAAATACACAAATTGGTTTCCGTTTATTTAGCATAATCTTTCACTTTCTATTTCATTTATACACCGAATCTACTATTTGCTGAAGCTTGTGTGTGTGTGTAACTTCACACTGATTTTGGTCAGCAGCCGTTAGAGCTGTATCATCATCAAAAGTTGCAGTGGTGACATTATCACCATATGCAGGTGGATCCTGCGTATGCATAAAGTACAAGAACACTACCCTGTGGAATATATACACATAAATATATGCATAACATACAGATACAAACACACACATATATATATACATCTTTTATTCATTTTTAATACAAAAAGTTCAATTGAATATCTAGCAAAATTAGCTTGTGAATAGCGATTATTAGTGATTATTTGCATTTATTTAATTCAGATACTTGCGGGAGGTTATTCAGGAAAATGGATTGGATGGAGAGGGGTTGAAAATGAGGGCGAGAAAAATGGAAACGGCTTTCTAATTAACACGAAATATATACAACAAAAAATTCCATACCAATAAACACTTAGATCAGACATAACAATACAGTTATTAAACCGGAGTGTCTTTGTATGCAGCTGAATGTTTAGAACTAAATTACAATGGCAGAATTGGAATATTGGAAAGGAAGATTATAAGAAAAATTCCCCAATAAAGAGAACAGCTATCCGATACTATTATGAAAAAATGATTGGCATTTTACGCACATACCCAGAAAATGAGCGAGAGCAGGTTAACAAAAAAAAATATTTCACCATTTCAATAGAGTCGTTTTTCGGTCGTGATTTATTGTTTGTTTCTCGCGTTTATTGTCTCGTCTATCTGAATTCGACTTTATTGAATTCATATACAGTAAGATAAGTATTCCTATTGTGGTAAACGCTTATCAGCCTCGCGACGGTCGGGAAATGTTCCGTTCCCCTACTCGTCAACATAATATACCGTCACCGACAAATGCAGCTGTCAACGTTCCGGCAGGTGATAACAATCTAAATTATTCTACTACTAACAATCTTACTACAATCGGCGATACTACTAACAACGCATGCTGTAGTAATTCCATTACACATACACAACAAACAAATCAAAGTATAGATAACGCATTTAATCGCGTTTATGCGCCATTATTATCTCCGTCGCCTGTTGAAAATACGACGGCTAATATGAATGATATATTAAACTTTAAATTAAATAAGCATCCTTGGCAGGTAGTTAAAAATAAAAGGAAAAGATCAAAACCATGTACCACGAGCAGTTCCGATTCTGCAAACAATCAGATTAAAACTACTAATCGTTTTGCGCCTCTAGCCACTGCTAATGCAGATGAGTGTCAAGATACTGAAATGTCAAACAGTCACAATCAAATTGAACGTAAGCCGCCTGCAGTAACGGTTTACGGGGTTACTAATTACACCCACATGTTAAATGATATTAAAAAAAGTGTATCTTTAAGTTCGGTTAGTTGTAAATCTTTATCTGATAACAGGGTACAAATTAAAGCGAATGACTCTGATAGTTATCGTTCCTTAGTCAAATATCTTCGTGATGAAGGCATAGAACATCACACGTATCAAATTAAATCTGAACGAAGTTTTCGGGTTGTAATTCGTCACTTGCACCATTCAATAGACATTAATGAGATTAAGTTCGCTATTGAAGACCTGGGACATAAAGTCAGGAACATCTCAAACGTCAAACATAGGATAAGTAAATTGCCTCTTTCATTGTTCTTTGTGGACTTGGAACCGCAAGAGAATAATGCTGAAATATATAAAACTCAGGTACTACTCCAAATGAAAATAAAAGTGGAGGCACCACGAAAGAAGAGTATAATCCCTCAGTGCTTTAGATGTCAGGCATATGGGCATACCAAAAATTATTGTACTAGAGCATATGTATGCGTCAAGTGTGGCGGAAATCATAATACCAGTCAATGCAGTAAAAAACGTGAGGAACCACCTGTTTGCGCTAATTGTCAAGGAAATCATCCTTCCAACTATAAAGGTTGTGAAATATACAAAAAACTTCAACAAGCGCGTGATAATACACCGCTAAAATTATCCCACAATAATACTGGAATAAACAATCAAACACAGCCTAACTATTGGCCTACATTAGACCAGCAGGCTCAAGCTGTTGATTTTAATCATGCTCGGAAAAACCAAACGTATTCAGAAGCATTACAATGTAACAGCGCTAGTAACCCACCAAATATTGATACAAATAGCACACAGATTTCACATATTCTACAAACATTTATGGTAGAAATAAAAAACCTACTTAAAGACATAATGGACCAACAGTTTCAATTATTTAATAGCCTAATCCAAACCATAATGTCAACGTTAACTAACAATAAATGACAGACTTAAAAATCGTTACCTGGAATGCTAACGGAATCTTAAACCATATTAATGAAATAGAAATGTATATTACGCAAAATAACATCGATATATTATTAATATCAGAGACGCACTTAATTAATTATAAATATGTGCACTTTACGGGGTATGATTCTTATTTCACAAGTCATCCAGATGGAACGGCGCATGGTGGCACGGGAATTATAATTAAAAAAAATATAAAGCATTATGAAATACCAAAATTTGAATGTAATTATTTACAAGCTACTACTGTACTCATAAACAGAAATCCAAAAGGTAATATTGCTGTTTCAGCCATCTATTGTCCTCCGAGACACGTTATTACCAAAAACCAATTTAACAAATATTTAAAGACATTAGGTAATGTTTATGTAGTTGGAGGCGACTTCAATGCAAAAAATGTATACTTTGGATCGAGAATTACTGTACCCCGTGGTAAACAATTAAAACTAGCTCTTGATGAAAACTGGTGTACCGTACATTCGTCCGGAACTCCAACTTACTGGCCTACAGATCCACTGAAGGTTCCAGACTTATTGGACTTCTTCGTGGTCAAAGGTTTATCAACAAACTTTATTGATGTTTACCATGATAATAATATTTCATCTGATCATACACCAGTGGTACTGTTTGTAAGTAATAAAATTATACGAAAATTATGTGCACCAAAATTATGCAGTAGACAAACTGACTGGAATTTATTTCGAGAAACGTTGAGTAATAAAATTAATTTAAAAATTACACTAAAAACGCCACAGGATGTGGAAATAGCTGTAGAGGACTTTATAAAAACTGTCCAGGAATCAGCTTGGGCGGCTACACCAGATCACAAGAAATACGAGTCATTTAAATATTATCCAGCAGAAATACGTAGGGAAGTGGCTTTAAAGAGGAAATTGCGGAAGTTATGGCAAAATAACAGAAATCCGATGGATAAAACTAGACTAAATAATCAAACTAAGCGAGTAAAGCAACTGCTACAAAATCATAAGAACAAAACATTTAGTGATTACTTAAGTAAATTGTCGCCCACTCCTCAAACCGACTATTCACTCTGGAAAGCAACCAAACGATTAAAAAGACCGGTAGAGAAGATACATCCAATTAGAAGGTTAGATGGAAAATGGGCACGAAGTGATCTAGAAAAGGCCGAAAAATTTGGAAATTATCTAGCCGATGTCTTCCAGACTAACCCTGGAACAGGATCCCTACCAACACCGCTGGCTGATGTAGATCAGAAGAATACCGTTAAATTTACATCTCCTGGTGAAATTAAAACAATAATTCGAACTATGAATCCGAATAAAGCCCCAGGATATGATTTAATTACAGCCAGGGTATTAAAGCAATTACCACGCAAAGGCTTTGTCCTATTAACTTATATATTTAATTCTATAATTCGATTACGACATTTTCCTATCCAGTTGAAATTTTCACAAATTATTTTAGTAAAGAAAGCAGGAAAACCTGCAGAGGAACTAACATCATACCGACCAATCTCTCTGCTTCCGATGCTTTCTAAAGTATAAGAAAAGCTAATACTAAAAAGAATGAAACCCTTCTTGGAAACAAAAAATCTAATACCGGAACACCAATTTGGTTTTAGATCTGGTCATGGGACTGTGGAGCAGGTCCACCGTATAGTCAGCATTATTGAAGAATCTTTCGAATCTAAAAAGATATGTGACGCGGTTTTTCTCGATGTAAAACAGGCGTTCGATAGAGTATGGCACGAAGGATTGCTTTATAAAATTAGGTGCCATCTTCCGTATCAGTTATTTGAAATACTCAAATCCTACCTTGACGAACGTTATTTTGTAGTCAAATATGGAGATGAAGAATCTCAACTTCATCCAATAAGTGCCGGTGTACCGCAAGGTAGCATACTGGGTCCGATGCTTTACTTAATTTATACAGCAGATATACCTGTACCAAATAATACAGAAATCGCTACCTTCGCGGACGATACAGCTGTGATTTGTTCTTACTCGTCTTTTGAAAATGCAGAAGTTAACTTACAATCGGCAGTTAATACTATTTCAAAATGGTTCAGGCAGTGGCGAATAGAAATCAATGAAAAAAAATCAACTCGTGTAATATTTACAAATAAGAGAATACCCAGCATCAAAAATATTTATATCAATAATCAGGAAATTCCAGCTAAAGACTCAGTAAAATACCTGGGAATCCATTTGGATAAAAAACTAACCTGGAAAAACCACATAGCAGCCAAACGAAATGAATTGAATATAAAGTATAGGAATATGCTTTGGCTTATTGGAAGAAAATCCGAATTAACACTGGAAAACAAGTTATTATTGTATAAACAAATTCTAAGGCCTATTTGGGCGTACGGATGTCAACTCTGGGGCTGTGCTAAACAGAGTAATACAGCTATAATACAGCGTTTCCAAAATAAAGCATTGAGAACCATAATAGATGCCTCGTGGTATGTAAGCAATCTTACATTACACACAGACCTACAAGTTACATCTGTTAAAGATAAAATTCAAGAAATGGCCCGTAAATATGGCGACAAACTTTCTTATCACACGAATGCTTTAGCTGTTGCTTTATTGGACAACTCTACAGATACCCGGCGTTTAAAACGAGTTAAACCTACAGATCTATTTTGAATAAGCATCAATAATATAAAGTACTAAATTACAATTAGCGAAAGTCCTTACCGTTGGGTAAGGAACTTCACAAGTCAATCGCAATTTCTGTTCAAAAAGATTGCTAGATAGCCAGAAGCTAGTGGCATAATTTCGGAAAGGAAAAAAAAAAAAAAAAAAAAAACCATTTCAATAGATTGAAAACCAGTCCGAGGTGGTTTTTTAACACGAAACATGATCTCAATGAAGTGCAAATAGATAGTTCAACGATGGGTAACAAAACTGAATATAGAAAAAAATTAAAAAATTTGTTGGATTTAAAAATATCAAAAATCATCGAACTGGGCAAAAGTGGACGGACAATAGGAAGAAAAAGCACAGATGAAGAAATACTGGGCAGAAAGAAAAAGAAAAAGTTTGTTGTTCACACATAGATGACCACATTCGAAGAAGAGGAGAAGAAGAAAATTTGATGTACCATATATATATATATATATATTGTAAAGCATCGGGAATCGGGGATAGTATCCATCCTTGCCTCGCTCCTTTTGGGGGGCAAAATGTTTCAGATAATATATTTTTTCTATTCTTAATACATACACATATATATATATATATATTCTGGGTTCCAGGGTATATATTATGCATGCGGAAGAACGCGTTAGAAAGCTGATTAAATGAACTTGCTTTCAAATCTTTTTTAAAATTGGCATCCTCATTTAATTATACAATGTCTACGTCTTAACTCGTTGATCACTAATTATTCGATATAAATTAGAATTGTCAGGTGCAAATTACTCGGAAGATCGTTTGCCGAATTATCTAGCTAAATAAGTGAATTTCGACGGACATTTATAGCGGATTAAAATCGGTTAATGACGATTTATAGAATTTAACACCCTCTAATTTCGGATATTAGACGATTAATTCTCGTTGAAAAGATTCTCTACGTACAGTTGAGTTGGTGGACCATAGTACGTCGGTCGACCTGCGTTTCTTTAGTCGAAATTCGAATCGTTATTCGAATTTTCGACGCAATTTATGACACTGTTGTTGTGTAAATCTTTCATCCGTTAGCCAGTTTTCAAAATGGTATCGCAATAAAATCGACCCAATAATTAATGCTCCTTTCATTAATCCGCTAATCAGTTTCGAAAGGTACACCTTTGGCTTAGTTTGCTTTGGTCAACACGAATATAATTATTATTATTATTATTATTATTGCTATTACGATGATGTTAAAAATACAATACTGTGCCGAAGAATAAATCATCTTTCCCCTTCGGTTGTATATCTGTAAAGAAAACATTAATTTATTTTTTTTAATTCCTAATCAGTCTCCGAAGTAATGCTGAAAGCACTCTCAATGGTGTAGACTGATAAATGGCATGAGCACTGTGGTGATTTTTATGGTGTCCATGATGAATTTTTCACCACGTTAAATTCGGAACAGAAAGAACAAGTAAATAGTTACATACAATTAGGTTGAAAAATGAAGAAATGACGACAAAAACGAAGGTAACGAGGAAAATATCACTGAACGTAGTATTGCGCAATAAACAAATGCCGATGCATTTGAAAATTAAAGTATACAACTAATGGCTACTTCAATATACGCTTCGGAATATAGAAAAACAAATATAAAAAAAAGATAAATACTTATAATATAAGGCTTTTAGATTGAAAAAATAAGACATGGCTACGAGAACAAACACGGTCGGAGGATGTAGTAGAGCGGATGGCCAGATTAAAATGGAGATGAGCAATACGTGATCGAAACGAGTTTTGCATCGATGATTATTGGACCAAAAAAAAAAAGTTTGGAAGCAAGGAGGTGATACAATGATATAGGTGGCCAGCAAAAACTGATTAAAGAAAATTTGAAGAAGTTAGGGAAAACCCGCATTCCGGAGTGTATTGATAAACACATAATGAATATTATACTAATTTCCAAAGCTGGAAATATGGCTAGTATATAGAATTACAGGCCAATTTGTATTTTACCAACTTGCTCAAAAATTTTTAAAAAGTGCGTATATCGTTTTTACAACGTAACAAGAGTTAACGATGCGTTTTATCAACATACTTCGTTTGTAACAAAACACCTTTAAGTTAGTACATCTGTTACGAGGCACATTTCGATTTATGCAAATCCACTGATATTGTCGATCGTGAAATTTTGCTAAAAGAAAAGCTTTACCCTGCGGATTTACAGACTTTACGTAAGATTAAGATATGTGTAACTAGAGTAAACGTTATTTGTAGCGACAGCGATGATTCGGTGCCACCCCCGAGGAAGTGTATTTGGATAGTATTTATTTTTAATTTGTATAAACGATTATTTAAACTTGCAGGGAAATCACTTTAGTTACGTTCACGAAGTCCCTCTAATATCGTATTATCGCGGTATTCTACAATCCATAGTTCAAGGTGGTGTGGATAAGATTCTTGAGGTGACTAAATAGCGATTAACTTATTTTAAATGATAATAAAAAGAAAAACTAAATATGTTGGTTTAAACTTTTCAGCCATAATGCAACGATAATTTTCTTCTTATTATATCCGTTAACGAAACATTACTCGAAGGAATTTTTTTTTTCAATTTTTTTTTTAAGTATAAATACTAAAATTACAACTGCCCAGGTAGCCATCCACCAATTGGACTGGAACGCGAAATAACTTGTTAGTGGTCAGCATCCAGCGATGGAGCCCACTGAGAAATTTGACTAGATCAAACGGTCGACTACGTTTTAAAATACGGGGTACCTGTTCAATGGTCGCATGTCTTTTTCTGAATCCAAATTGATGATCAGGAACAATATGTTCCGATTTTAAAATAGGATTCAATCGTTTCAATATGATTTTTTCTGAACTGAGCACCGTAAACTTAATTGGATGGGCTCTTTTCAGTTCATTATTTATAAATTAACCCCATCGTAATTTACAAACTGGGGGACTAATAAAATAAAATAAAAAAATATGATTTTTTCAATGAGTTTTGAAAGGATCGGGAGCAAAGAAATAGATCAATAGGATGAAACCTCATCCGGTGCCTTACCTATAACCACTATTTGCGCCAATTTCAAAGATGAAGGAAAATATTGCAGCCCTGTAAAACAGCGTTAAAAATATTTGCAAGCAGTAATAGTACTTTTTTCGGTAGTTCCGATAACAGTTTTTTTTGTAATTAAATCAAACCCTGGACTTTTTTTATCGTTAAATTTATTAATTGTATATTTGATTTCGCTACGTTGGCGTAATAGGTGAACTTAACTAGACTAAATTTGTTAAATGTGCGCCATTGATGTTTATTCCATATTGTTACCGTGATAAATTTCTGAACAGTTGTTCCAACACCGCGTTAAACAAAACTAAGACGTCCACGAGCCTAACTTCTGTATTCGATGGAAAGCTTTCTTCATCCTGATCAAATATTATCTTTCCCTGAGTATTATCGTAACTATTCTTTATTACTTATATATTTCTTAATACATACATATATATAATTAATTATTATTTAACTATAATTTACATTGCATTGTTGTCTAGACCTGTGGATGAAAATACTAAAAAGTTTCCTATACCTTTAGTCTTTGAAATAAATATTACATATAGATATATATGTATATGTACACACACACACACATATATATATAATATATATATAGAATATATATATACACCAATGTAGTATTGCGTCAAACAAATATTACGGATGCC
Source organism: Coronaproctus castanopsis (assembly GCA_032883995.1). Lineage (NCBI taxonomy): Eukaryota > Metazoa > Arthropoda > Insecta > Hemiptera > Monophlebidae > Coronaproctus > Coronaproctus castanopsis. The sequence continues at coordinate 215,172,808 of CM065052.1, read as the reverse complement.
TGAATACAATGATGTCAAACTGCACTAAGTTATCTAGAGTACTGACTATTTTATATTAGGAAGGTTCTGTTATATTATACATGCGTAAGAAGAGAAGGTATGAGTTCTCATTCCTCCTTCGTACTTAACATGAGTCGAATATGAATTACCTTTAAACGAATGAGAATATGTTTGTAAAAATGTTTCGGATAAACGATTTCCTTTCCAACATTCTTACCATATGTTGCCTTTATACATATATATATATATATATATATATATATATATATATATATGCGCGTACATATAGACAAGCCTATATTTATCCACGAACTAAAGTTATTGATGGCGGTTTGCAATTTTTGTTGCGTCGCAAGCAGCAATAATACCCAGACGTGATCAATTTTTTCTCTATGCTGGTGAACGGAATTCTTTGCTGCCAGTTATTGGTGTTTTCAAACTATCGTTATTATTATATAGGTACAGCTATGCAGTCGGTCTATAAAATGGGCATGTTTCCACACAAAAACACGTATCAAAATACACGTATATATGTAACATACAAGGCTGTATATAAATATATATACAGTATATTTGTATATATATATATCAATATATATACTACAACACACACACACCCACGTACACATACGCAAACTCTCGTAAATTCTGATGCGTTTATGTGTTATGTAAAACATGAATACGTGCTTAACCGTACGATGTAGAAATACGGTTGGTTAGACGTTAGACCGTCGTAATTGCGAGTAAATTCGAAAACTTAATTTTGAAAAATGTTTCCATTTGTTCTTCTTCTTTTTCTTCCTCGTTTGAGTTTCTGGAAACATTTAGAATGCCAAGTATGTTTCGTTTAAAAAAAAAGAAATAACAGAAATAAAAAAATACAACCCTAAAACTATATTAAATGTACACAAATATTTGTGCGTGTATGTATGTGTATGTATGTGTATGTATAAAACTTTTGTGAAAAGTTTTTAATAGTATGAAAAATTTCGAACTATTTCGAGAAGAAGTTAAAGAAAAAGTTGAATGGAATCAATATCTTCGAGTCTGCTTGTATATTACCGAATATTATTTCTTATACTTTGTTCTGTGCTAATGTGAAATGAATGGTAAACGATGAAATATTACGTAATAATCATGATAATAATTAATATTTCCTTTTCAAGATGACGTATTTAACGACCTGAGGAAATAAATTCTGCAATAATAGGTCAAATTCTTTTTTTACGAAATACGCCAAATTATACGGCCTGCATCGAAGTGGACGTGAAAAAAAAATTAGATCCTTAATAGTATTTCGATCTAACATAAATCATAAGCTACTTCAATAGTTATCACGATCTCCTACACATATACGTATGTATATGTATAAATATAAGAACATAGTTTTAGTAAATTGTGTCGGGCTATCTAAGTTATCTTTACGATTCTAATTTGATCATGTAATTTACGCATTTTATTTTATTCGAATTATTCACTTATATGTTTATATATATATATATTTATATATTTATATATTTAATTTCTAAATGTATAATTATTATAAGAAATTGTTCACATATATATTTGATCCGTTACTATCAAATGGATGAGAATCACAGTACTTTCAAAAGTTACAGTTTGTCTTTATTTTTGTATTAATATTTTTTTGTTTTTTTCCAACTAGTAATTTAATTATTTTCTTTATTTATAGTGATCACCGTTCTTGATATGAACGTATACGTGTGTTAGACATTGAACGTTAGGAACATTAAACGGCTAAATGCATTCGAAACGTGGACTCGACGATGTTACCCCTGAGCAGCGAAAGGGAAAGAAAGCTTACCAGACACAAGATCCGGTAAGGAGGAATATTCTCTCGTTTGCAATGATATGAAATAATAGACGTGGTAAAGAGAAATGTAATTTGATTCATGTTATACACTATCTTTTTACATATAAACATGCAACTATGATAATGATAATGATGATGCTACACGCTTATAGAATAATGTTCGTATAAATAATATACCTGCTTGTAACAAATATACTTGCTGTATCAGATTAAACTAGAAAAGAAGACCTCAAAAAAAATTATCACTCCCAAGAATAAGTTTGGTTTTTTTTGGTGGTCGAGTACTGTGTACTGCTACTATAGTCAAAAGCACCCGAAAGTAAATATGAGATGTTAGATGAAATTAATCATATTTATAGTTTGAAGCAAGTTGTTGCTTCCATATGGACCATCAGATAAAACTGTTTCGAATGAATACAACTGAAGTTTTGGGAACGGTATACGGAATATTGTGGGCAGTCAAAAAATAAGTGTTGGAGTGTTAAGGGCGTCCGGACGCAATGATCGCACAAAGGTGGATTTGTTTTATTTAAAATATGACCACGAGTGAGTGCGGTATATACGGATATACTATCTGTTCCTTTCTACTATGCACAGAATACTTCCAAGGAAGAGGTGAGGAGTGAATAGATCTAAGATGATTTGTTGAGGGAATTGCATTGCACAGATCACAAAACAATTTATTTTTTATATATTTGATGGAGGCGATTGCATCTGTTTCGGATATAGGGATTAAAGGATAAGGTTGAATTCGAGCTGCCTCTTTAGCTACTTTAGCTGCTTTATCGGCTAATTCATCGAATGTAAAACCTGTGTGACTTGGAATCCGTATTAGAGTTATTTTTAGAGTAGAATGTTGGTATAAGAGATTTAAGATTTTTATAGCAATAGGATGAAATTTGGAAGAATTAAAGTTGAAAAACGTAATGGAAGAGAATGAATCGGAACATATTAGAAGATCATCGTGCTTTTCAGTGACGGCAGTAGATATTACATTACAAATTAGAACATTTTTGCACAGAAATCGGGAGCAACTATGAACTTATTTCATATGCTGATGATCTTTGTGCAATATTTCGTGTTAATAAAAATTTTGATTATCAGCAGATAGAAAAAATGTGTCAATATCTAGAAGAAACCATAGATAAGATGAGTATTTTTCGGTTCCCAAATGCAGTTAGTTACACACTATTTGGTTTCCGAGGAATAATCAAAATTGTTCAAAAAATCAGTAATATGAAATTAATCTCTGGATCAATAATTAGTTACTCACAAACCTTAAAATATTTAGGAATACTTATCGATCGTAAACTTACCTTTCGGTCTCACATTAATTACGTGAATAATGAAAGTGAAAAAATATACTCTATGCAGAAAGTTTTACAACCAAACATCAAAGGCTTAATATATCATGAAAGAACCATCTTATATAAAATGCAGTCACTATATGGATATGGTGCTTGTATTTATATAAATGAATTCATACTTAAAACAATAAACAAACAACGAAGGAAATTCTTATTAAATATCTGTTCTCTCTACAGGACTGCACCTTCATCTGCTGCCAATGTCATTAGTAACATGCTACCTTTAGATTTATATATTATTGACCAGGCAATTGCTTCAGAATATAAAATAACTGGCCCGCTTAGCCTACTTAACAGCACTTTAAAAAGTAGAGCACTTCCCTCAAATCTGATGCCCTCCTATAAAATCCTTAGAAAATATATTAATCAATATCTGGCAGCAAAGATGGGACATTTGCGGAGCAGGAAGAAAGACATAATTTTTTCCCTAATGTTGAAGTTAGAGGAAGAATGAAAGAACTAAATATGAATTTCTTCGCATCTCAGGTTCTTTCTGGGCATGGAAAGTTTGGAGAATATAGATTCCGAATCTCTAGTACACCACAATGTACAATATGTGAGAGTGACGAGGTCGACAATATCGAACACCTCATATACAAGTGTCCTGTCTTTAATGACTTAATACGTATCAAATTAAACCCAACCAATCTCTAATCCTAAACAAAAATAATATGGAAAGCTTCTTAACATTTGTAGAAAAGACGATGCAGAAAAAATTCGCACTAGATGTTTAAGGACAATAGAAAGTCAAATAAAAACAAATTCAAACGTCATACCGATAATTCTGAACTATGTCATAAAACTGTGCCTTGCATGGTTTACCTCTGCCTAATATACTTAAAAAAAAAAAATTACGCAATAATCATTATAAGTTATTATAAGCGTGCATTTGTAACAAACTTGTATATTATTTTTCTCTAAGCTTGTATATATAAATTTAAGGAACAATTAATTACTTGCACACACACGTGGTCGGAAGGACTATGTTTATTTCATACCCCCACTCTATTTTTAAGTACACTTGGCAAGGAACAATTACACACAACTGATGTAATACACACTAGTTCCTCGCTCTTTTATAAACACATTTCATAAATATATTTGCCCTATCCACTTGCTGGAATTTGGAACCAATAAAAAATTAAAAAAAAAAAAAAAAAAAAAAAGAGATATCGCAAGGTAGATTGCGTATAAATCAGCGGAAAATACCGAGTATTGTGGAGGTGTAACGAAGAAGATCATCCTCTGAAACCATCGCACAACCACAATATTTATTAAATTTGGATGCGTCGGTATAAACTTTTTTTTACATCCTCCGTCTTTCTTTGTAGATTTTTCAATGGGGATTTTTATTTGATCTGTAGAGAGTAAATTTACTGTGGAAAGAGTTAGAGATGTGTCGAGCTGGATGGAAAAAGAATGTCAGAGTGGATATTGCATGTAATTTTTATCAATTAAATCAGTAATTTCTGGAATATGAAAGTTATCAGGAAGGTGGGAAAATGTTTGTAGATGTGTATAACATTTTTCAGTAAGGTATTTTAAAAACGGAGGCTATTATTCAGCTTCGCAATAAAGACTGTCAATCGGACTTGTACGAAAAGCACCGATGACTATTCAAATTGCTGTATTACAGATGGTATCCAGTTTTCTTAATGCGGTCTTTTTGACGGTTGTACTGTATATTACACTTCCGTAGTCCAGCTTTGATCTTATTAAATGTAGTAAGGATTTTTATCCGCTCCGAATGATGTGTGAGCCAATTTTCTCAGCATATTCATGTGCGCAGAAATTGAAACCAGTAATTTATTTACGTGTTCTTTCCATTTCAACTCATAATCCCAGTGTAAGCCTAGAAATTTCACGACTGATTTCATTTTTATAGTTTGATTTTTAATTATAAAGCGACCGTATTCTGAGTAATAGCGAACGCAAATTTTAGTTTACACTAGGACAAAATAATCGGAATTTAGAGAGAACAATTAAATAAAATTGTTCATTTTTTAATTTTCTAAATAGTTGATTTTTAAACGACAACGTACGAATTAACTCACTTCAAATATAAACGTGCCCCGAACATGTTCGATTCCGTGTTCCTCTAGTACGTATTAACCTATTCAGTTAGCCAATTCTACTTTATTTTCATGTCCTCAGAAAGACGAGCTGATCGTAAAACTTAACCGATTCTTACTGCGATTTTCTTAAGTTTCATCTGATCTTCTTTTACAATCCAAGACTATAATTTTTTTCTCCCTAGCTTGATTGCGACCGAATACCTTAATTAGGTTCTTCTCTTTAACTTTCAATATTACTACGAGGATGTGCTGCTAAACTCCATCTTGTTTTGTCTTGTCCGCTTAGCGAACGTTGGCGACCAATGTCTTTAATAATCTTCCGCCGCGTACTCAATCGTTGGTTCTATTACAGTTTTGACGCAAATGTAGCTTTTTATATTATCTATATCCTGGGTCTGCCGTGCTTCCGTACTCCTTATTTATTCCCTCTTATCACATGACCCGATATGCAATTTTTGTTCTTTTAATTATGATTAACATGGGGCTTTCGCAAACGCCGCAGCACCTTCGCGTTAGCTACCTTCCACGTCAGCTGATCTTCAGAAGTCGTCGATAAATTCACATTTCAACTGCTTCAATCTTCTTGGAGGTGGCTACCATGAGCGTCCATGTTTCAGCCGCATATCTTACTGTAGCCCGTATATGACAACGCATCAGGCGCGATTTTAATTCCATACTAATGCAAAATAGGCCCTTGAGTTTCAGGAATGCCTTCCGTGCTACCTCTATCCTGTACCTAACTTCCGCATCCGAGTTTGTATTTTCAGAACTTCCTAAGTATTCGAAGAATGGTACTTTTTCGGGACTCTCCCCTTCAATTGTAATTTCTTCATATTTGTCCCGATAGTTTTTAGATATATTCGTATATTTAGTATTGCTAAAGTTTATTTTAATTACAAAATCATTTGCGCGTCTGTGTATATCTCGAATTAATTTTATTAGTCCTTCTCGGGAACTGGCGATAACTGCGACAGCAAATCTGACATTTTTTATAAGTACTCCGTTTACACGAATTCTCTCCGCTGATACAGCGGCAATTGATTCGAAAATCTGCTCCGGGTACACGTTTAACAAAATTGGTGACGGGCGATGATAAAAAATTCAGACATACCGAAATAAAGTGCTACTGTCGATTGACAGTCGTGATACATCTCAAATTATACTCTTAACGAAGATTGACATAAAAAATACATCGAAGACATACTACCTTTCGAATTCACCTGTTCAGAACACGACAACATGTGAACCCTTTGGCAGATGGTTTGCCGTTAAAATCGAGATCGCGAAAAGGATAAAAAGAAAACACATTACGGATTGAATATGACCAATTCTAGACATCGAGTATGTTCTCATTAATCAAGCTTATTCCTGAGAGAAAATTTCCACATAATGTCAACACTGCGAAATAAAAAAAAAAAAGACAAATATTTCATTTGCATTATCAATTTTGACCGTTCTAATTCAATTATAATTTTATTCGATTACTTTTTCCTTTTAACTGGGTCATAATTATTTGCCTCTATTATTTACCTTTTAGTACATAAAGAACGGATAAAAATTCCGAGACAGTAGTAACGATATCAGACTGAGTAAGCCACGGTGTCTATACATCGTTATGTCAATCGATACGTATTAATAATGAAAAATAAACCCCTTTATCCTTACCGCGCGCAATTCGTAAACCGTAAAAGTCGACATATATTCCAATTTAGCTGCCACGATTTTCAAGGTAGGGCTTCCCGTTGTCTGACGGAAGATTTTCTGTTAAGGTTTACTTATCATTTGGGTAAAAAATCTCTTTTTTTTGTCAGATTATCTCCCTTAGTCTACTGGTAAAAACTTTGACCGCAAGGTAATACTTATATTCCAATTTAGCCACCATGATTTTCCAGGTAGAATACTCCAGTGACTTCCCGTTGTCTGACGGAAGATTACACTTTCTTTTTGTCAGATTATCTTCCTCAGTCTATTCGTGAAAACTTTGACCGCCAGGTAACGGTTTACTTTAGCAGTCGAAATATATTAATACAGGCGCGATCTCAGCTCGACCATAACAGGCAGTCGTAAGGATTTATAATTTAATGGAAAGTTATCAATCTGCATGTCCGCGTGTCCTCGCGACGGTTACCCTATATAGTGTGAAAACAAAAGTAATTGCGATTCGAAGAAGTGACAGAACATGCTTGAATGAAAACGTCCTTCGATATACTAAATAGAGAACAAATTTATATAATTAGATTCGTTATTAGAACGTAACGGTGGAGTTAGGGCGAAATTAAACGTCCTCCTATACAAATTGCTCCCGGTGCAACAACTAAATTGAAGAAGCTACGCAAAGATGAATCCATCGGGAAAAGTGCTGAAATAAAGATTTTTTTTTCTATTTTATTTTATTTTATTTATAGACGCTCGATTGCCGGGATCATTTACGTCTTAGAGTTGATTATAAGCTGTTTATTAAGTTAGTGTCTGTAAGGTACTGTAAAAGATTTTTAATTTTGTCCGGATTATCTTCGAGTATTGTTTTTACTGTGTCATGATTTTTTTTTTTAAGCGGGAGGGGAAAAATCTTTAAAAGACACTGATATATTTATAAGTTCCATATATATTTTTGAGAGCAGCACATGCACTCAGCAAGTGCTGCTGGATTCCAAAGAAATCAGCGTGTGGGATTTTTACCCACTAAAAAAACCCCTCCCACTGTTGAAAAAAGAGAAAAATATATATGTTAATATAGAGGTCCATGAACAAATGCAAAGACCTCCACATTATAATAACATTATACATGATGGAAAAGGGATGAAAAATACATAGTCCCTTATTCCACCAAGAAAGCATATAACGAGTTTGTGATTTACAAAATATTGAATTAAATTATAATAAATCTTGATATAAACTTATATCATAGTATAAAAAAAAAAAAACTGGAACCCGCAACTTATAACTACTTAAAAAATCAGAAAAAGTTTAAAAATCAATAACTTATGATCTGAACATCCAAATTACACCAGGTTAGAAGTAAAATAACCACAAACACTATCTTAATAATATGATAGTAAAAAGTGAAAAAGTTGAAAAAAGTTTAAAATTCAATTTGTAAAAAATTACACACAAGGAAAATGCGCGGCTAGCACGTACAAAACTGGAGAAGGAAGGAGAGAAACACTTACCTCAGCCCCGGATCCTGAATGCACAAACAGACAACCACGCACAGTGAAAGCCCAGCACAAACTAAATGATTTAAGTTGTATTTTATACGTTGGTTTCTGTATTTTGTACATTCTAATAGTATGTGGTTTATATTTAATTGTGAAATGCATTCATGGCAGATGGGTGGAGGGGTCCTATTGAGTAGGTGTTGCGAGGTGAGTAATGTGTGTCCTGTACATAGTCGAGCTAGCGTTTTTTCTGTTTTTCTTTCTTTCTGGTCTGTTGTTTTCCAGTTTCCTAATTTCGGCTTAATTTGATATAGGTGTGTATGTGTACATTGGGTCCCCAAGAATTTTTGAAATGACATTTTAATTGTTTGTATAAGGACTGTATGTAAATCAGTAATGTGAGTTGATTTTATTGTTTTTATATTTGTAGGAGTTGTTTTGACTATTCTATCAATGTTTTCATTCCCAGCTATTCCCGAATGGGCTGGTGTCCATAAAATAACAAGTTCATTGTTATTTGAGATGAGGTTGTTAATAATGTGTTTTAGGTTGAAAGTATCTGAGTTTGTATTTTTAATATATTTTTGAATATGTTTAAGAGCTCTGTAAGAATCTGTGCAGATTACATATTTATTCGGTTGTGCTTGTTTAGATATGTATTTTAAAGCTTAATAAATTGCAAGAAGTTCTGCAGTAAAAACTGAAGCTGATTCTGGTAGATTATATACTTGGGATTGGTTGGGTGTAAGATAGGCCGATGAGGTTTTAGTTTGTGGACTTTGATGCGTCAGTGTATATTTGTGTATAATCGCCGTACTGTTTTTCCAAAATGTTGTAAAATTTTGATTTGAGTATATTTGTAGGTGTTAAATTTTTCTTATATTTTTCCAGTTCTGTGTTTATTGCTATTGTAAGCTTTGTCCAAGGTGGAATTAGCTAGATTTTGAATAGAGTTGAGTTTTTTAGTGTAGAATAGGCTGCGCTACCAAATATTATACTAGCGTAGTGTAATCTGCTTAGAATGTAGGATTTGTATAACTGTATTAATGTTTTTCGGTCAGATCCACACGATGAATTATTTAACATTCTGAGCATATTTATTTTTTGCAAGCATTTTATTTTTCGTTTGTTTATCTGTTCTTTCCAACTTAACTTCGGGTCCAATATTAGTCCTAGTATCTGAAGTGAATCTGTATTTTCTATTTGTATTGTATCCATGTGTAAGTTTGGTGTAATTACATTTCGTTTTTTGCTGAAAGTTATATGCTTAGTTTTTGATGAGGAGAAAGTAAATCCTTGAGATTTAGCCCAGTTATTTAAGTCGTTTATTGTATTCTGCAATAAAAGTTCCACAAATTTAGAGTCCCGATTTGAGTAGTATATTGATAAATCGTCAGCATATATACAGTACTTTACTGGAGTTGGTATATGTTGTTTAATATTAGTCATGGCTATAATAAATAACGTAGGGCTAATTACAGATCCTTGAGGGGTACCATTTTCTTGAATTTTTGTGTCGGATAAAATAGAATTTATCTTTACTTAAAATTTTCGGCGGTGTAAAAAGTTGCAAATGAAAATCGGTAAATTTCCTCTAAATCGCCACTGATATAGACTGAGAAGAATTCTTTGTTTCCAGAGTTTATCGAAAGCCTTTTCTAAATCAAAGCTGACAACAGTTGTAGTTTTATTTTCTATTAAATTATTTTGAATGTCTGTAGTAAGTTTAGCTAATAGATCCTGAGCGCTTCTTTGTTTCCTGAAACCGAACTGTAAGGGATCCAAGAGTTCTGAGCTTTCTAACTGCCACAGCAATCTACTATTAACAATTCTTTCGAGTAATTTGCACAGGGTATTTGTGAGAGAGATCGGTCTGTAGCTAGCCGGGTCTAATACATTCTTGTTTTGTTTTAGTATCGGAATAAGATGAGCTTCTCTCCATGCCTCCGGAAACGACTGAGTTTGCCATATTATATTTAAAAAGTGCAAAATGGCTTCTTTAGAGGATGAATTAAGTTGTTTTATCATGGAAATATGGATTTCGTCTGGACCGGCGGCTGAGGGCCGCATTGCATTTAGGGCGGTATTAAATTCGTCTTTGGTTATGGTAATGTTATAGCTGAAGTTAGTTATTGATGTGAAATCGGGGACATTAGTACTTTCTTCTATTTCTTTGCACTTCCTGAAATCGTCAGGATAGTTTTGATTAGATGATACTTGATAGAAGTGGTCGGCTAGAACGTTTGTTATTTCAACTTTATCATATGTAATACGGGAACCTGCTTTTATTGCTGTTATTGGTTCGACTGTGCATTTATTCGCGATTTGTCGGATTTGATTCCATAATTTTTTAAAAGGAGTAGACGCATTTATTGTTTTAACAAAGTCTTGCCAGTGATTGCTTTTTGATTCACGTATTCTTATCCGAGCTAGTGATCTGGCTTTTTTAAATTTGATCAAGTTTTCGATTGTCGGTTGACGTCTGAATTTTGATAGGGTTTTATTCTTTTCTTTAATTAATGATCGGCAGTCTTCAGACCACCATGCAGCGTACTGTTTTCCTTTAGCGTGGATTTTGAATTTTGGAATAGATCTGTCGGCAGCTTCCCTTATTTGTTGTAAAATGTATTTACAGACTCATCAACGTTGTGAGAGATTTTGTTTTGTTCAATGTTAACTATTATATCGGTGTATAAAATCCAGTCAGCTTTTGATATATTCCAGTTTTCAGATATACAGCTTTCACTGCCCGAATTGGAAGGCAAGTTGAGCACTATATGTTGTGGAAAATGATCACTGGCAAACAGACTTAGGTCTGTTCTCCAGTGCATATATACAGCTTTCACTGCCCGAATTGGAAGGCAAGTTGAGCACTATATGTTGTGGAAAATGATCATTGGCAAACAGACTTAGGTCTGTTCTCTAGTGCATATAGTGGAGAATGCTTGGACTACAGATGCTTAGATCAATTGCTGATTCACTGCCATTATTGTTGAAGTGGGTCGGGCTGCCTGTATTTAAGCATATATTTGTTCGGTTTATGACATCTTCGATTAATTTGCCCCTGGAGTCGGTATATTTTGATCCCCACATACTATTATGCGCATTAAAATCGCCAGTCACTATAAAAGATTTTGTAGTTGAAGGAAAAATTTGAGTAAATTATGTAGGGTTATTTCATCGTTTTTGTGCATGTATATGGAACATAGAGTTATCATAAGGCCGGAGATGTGGACTGAAGCTGTAATATTTTCAATACTTGTTTGGAGAAGAACTGATTTGATATTGCTAAAAGAACCCCTCGGCAAGCTACAGACCCTCCTGGGTAATCTGTTCTGTATATTTTATATTGTTTTAGGTTTACTGAGTCCGTGGGTTTTAATTTTGTTTCCTGCAGACAAATTGATATTGGATTATTTTGTGTGCTTAATATTCCGAGTTCTGGGAGTTTGTTTTTAAGACTGTTTAAGTTCCAGGATATTATTTTATTCATCGTTAATTTTTTTTGTTTTACAGTGACTAATCGTTAATGGCTTCGTTTTTTTGGTTTATTTTTTTAATCAGCGTGTTTATTCTGGTTTTCAAAGGATTATTAGATAGAAGAGGTTTGATTTCGGTTAACATTCTTCCGATATTTTCAAGGTCGGGAGAGAACTGTTCCATTATTTCCAGTTGTTGATGAGAGCCCTTTAACATATCAAGCATGACATGTAGGTTACTGAATAATATTGGGTAATTTTGTCTATTTTTATGAAAGAGTTCCTTACACGGTTCAAGGAGCTGTTTTGTGCTTTGTGAGTTAGATTTTTCAAAGGATTCATTTAGGGTGGTCAATATGTTATTATATTTTAAGCCTAGTTGTTCATTTTTGTTTTCTTCGTGTAAGTCTGTGGTTATGGACCTTAATTTCTTTGGTTTGATTCTATATTAATCAAGCAAATTGGTTATATTAGACGGTTTACACATGTCTTTAAAAAAGTTTATTGTTTGATTGAACGATTGATTTGTTAGGTTAAGAAGATTTTGTATTTTTTCTCTATTTGCATGTACTTGTTCGTAATAATAGTCATCTACCTTTTCATCTTGTTCTGACAAATTTTGGTTCTTGTTTTCTCGCTTGCCTGTATTTTGTGTTTCCTTTTTGTTTTGCATTGGCTCTAATTCGTTATCTATTAATTTGATTGACTGTTGAGTTGAGATTACATTTTTGGTTTTTTCTTGATTCAGTTTTATGGTTGTATTGTCCACTATGGAGGGTTTATTATTTATTTCACGTTTGGTTTTTTTAACGGTGTTTTTTTCTGTAATTGTTGGAAAGTCATTTTTGTTTTCTTGTTCGCCTGACTCTGAGGATTTTTCCGATATTTGACGTTTTAGAATTATATTTTCTCTGTTTGATGTTTTTGGTGTCGTAATCAACTGCATTCTGTAGTTACGTTTTTGTTGTCTTCAATGTTGCATTCTGTTTCCAATGTGTGGGATTCTTTGTTTGATGGGCATTGGGTGGTCGTGTGGCCTTTTTCTTTACATACGTAACAGAAAGTTGGTTCGCTGGAGAGAAATATTCTATATTGAGTCTCTTCATACTCTATAATTAGGGAAGACGGAACTTTATTTATGTCGTTTTGATTTATGTAAAACTGTCTACGGTTACTGAGAATGTGCGAGAATTGGTTTTGATGGAAACCTGCTCTTAAGTAGCTGATTCCCGATGTTAATTGAATGTTCAAAAATTGTAGTTGTTCCTCGATTACTGAATTTGGAATACTTGGGCAAATATTCGATATTAGGATTCGTTTGCACGGATTTATAAATTTCCTAATTTCTACTTTTTTGTCATTTATTATTAAATAATTACGTTTTTAGAGTAAATCTTCAACTTGTCCTTCGTTTGTTAAAAATATGCAACAACAATTATTTGATAATCTGTAGGCTGCTCTGACATTGTTAGAGGAAGTTAACTCGCTAATTTTTTCAACATACGTAAACTGCTTTACGCCGTCTATGGTATTGAATACGATTGCGGAATTTTTATTTAAAATATATTCGGGAGTTTTCGTAGCCGCTTTGTTGCGTAAGAGATGTTTGTATTATTTTAATTTATAGTGTTTGTGTTTGAAAGTGTGTTGGTGTTGGTTGTTACTATGTGTAATGGAACAGTTTTACTTACCATCGTGTCTGCTTTACTTACCTTCGGTTCGTCGGTATTGTTACCTGTTATTTGTGTTATCGGAGCTGATAATGGATTTAATGATTGCTGTTTAGTTAAGTAGCGTGTTGTTGTAGTTGTAGTGGTTGTTTGAGAAAGATGGGACAAACGGCGGGGTGATATATACATCACGTGATAATCAGCGGCCGGACGGCCGTTCGATTATTTATACGCGACGATAATAGTTACGGAATAAAAATAATAATAATTATAATAATACACACACTCTCGCGAACGTATAGAGAACGAAGTTTTATTTATTTCGTATGAAACGCGTAAGAACACGACGATCTACGATATAATCCTGCACGCCTCTATATGTAATTATCATATTGATTGATTATCACAGAGGCGTGTCGTGATTGTGATATGCAAACAATGATAATTTATCCAATTACTTCGATTGTTTACGAAGTATGATTCGATGGCTAGATATCTGTAGACTTAATCTCGTTACTGGTGGGCGACCCTTATCGGCGCTACATTTCATTTTTTTCCGTGTAAGATGCTTAAAATGTGTCATCTTCCGCATCGAAAGTACAATGTTTCCTGTATAGTGATTTCTTGTATCACAGAAGTATTTAATCTTTTCGCAGTCTATGGTGTTGTAAGTATTCTTCTCGAAAATCGGGAAACTGTTTATTAAGTTTTAGGACGTCTTTCAAGTATCAGCCGCGTATTGAAAAATATAGTATACGGACAAACTGATATGTTAGCGCAGCCTGTTCTACACTAAAAAAACTCAACTCTATTCAAAATCTAGCTATTAGAATTGCCTTGAGAGCCTTTCACTCTACCTCAAACACAGCTTTACACGTGGAAGCAAACATATTACCACTCCGATACAGAAGACAAATATTAGCACTAAAATATTACACACAATCAATTTGCACACCATCCAATCCAACATCCCAGTCCTTACAAACGAATAAATCTCATCATACTTTCTTAAACAAGCCAAATGCTTCCAAACCCCTATCAGAACGCGTTAACAATACATTAGCAAAACTTCAATATCGATTACCGCAAATTAAAACAAACTAAGCTCCAAAAATTCCACCTTGGACAAAGCTTACAATAGCAATAAACACAGAACTGGAAAAATATAAGAAAAATTTAACACCTACAAATATACTCAAATCAAAATTTTACAACATTTTGGAAAAACAGTACGGCGATTATACACAAATATACACTGACGCATCAAAGTCCACAAACCAAACCTCATCGGCCTATCTTACACCCAACCAATCCCAAGTATACAATCTAACAGAATCAGCTTCAGTTTTTACTGCAGAACTTCTTGCAATTTATTAAGCTTTAAAATACATATCTAAACAAGCACAACCGAATAAATATGTAATCTGCACAGATTCTTACAGCGCTCTTAAACATATTCAAAAATATATTAAAAATACAAACTCAGATACTTTCAACCTAAAACACATTATTAACAACCTTATCTCAAATAACAATGAACTTGTTATTTTATGGACACCAGCCCATTCGGTAATAGCTGGGAATGAAAACATTGATAGAATAGTCAAAACAACTCCTACGAATATAAAAACAATAAAATCAACTCACATTACTGATTTACATACAGTCCTTATACAAACAATTAAAATGTCATTTCAAAAATTCTGGGAGACCTAATGTACACATACACACCTATATCAGATTAAGCCGAAATTAGGAAACTGGAAAACAACAGACCAGAAAGAAAGAAAAACAGAAAAAACGCTAGCTCGACTACGTACAGGACACACGTTACTCACCTCACAACACCTACTCAATAGGACCCCTCCACCCATCTGCCACGAATGCATTTCACAATTAAATATAAACCACATACTATTAGAATGTACAAAATACAGCAACCAACGTATAAAATACAACCTAAATCATGACGCAATAAAAACAATACTCGAAGATAACCCGGACAAAATTAAAAATCTTTTACAGTACCTTACAGACACTAACCTAATAAACAGCTTATAACCAACTCTAAGACGCAAATGATCCCGGGAATCGAGCGTCTATAAATAAAAAAAAAAAAAAAAAATTACATATATATATATATGTAATTAATATAACCACAGTCATGGGGATTATTTCGAGCATCGAAATAATCGTAATTTTCATGCTTGACACACTCTCTTTTTTGACTTGAATTCATCCGTCACAAGCTATTATCGATTTTTACTTTAACGCTTATGACGTAACTATACCGCGCTCCTTTTCTGTAAATCGAAGGGTAATTATTTTTCTTCCAATAGTTCGGCCGCGCGTTAGTGCTGCAAATTCGACAACAAAGTGAATGTTTTGATAACGTTATCACCTAAACTTATGAAAATCTTCGACTGTTTAACGGTTTATGACGTTACACTCGCGAGATGGCAAAAGTCTTGGATGGAATATGACGTTGCTGTCAATCTACTGCTGCCCAGTTTAATTGATCGGGATAAATACGAATGGTTAGTGCATTTTACCGCGTTGACATGTTTCGGTCCGTTTGCATGCTACGAGTAACGTTTCTCTCTTAGGGAAACGTCTCGTCAGTGTGTCTGTGGAGCCGGAGCGTGTACGGTTAGTCACTTGTTGAACGTACAAGCAGATACGCCTGAAGGTACTTATCGGCGAGCAAATTCAACCAGGGAAATTGCCTTCGGCCGGTATCATCAAATTATTGGTGTGCGACGGAGAGCTGGACAGATTTCTTCTGGCAGAAATCTTCCTGGTCAATCGGCCGAGATCTCTTGCTCTTCGTTTATAGGATCGCACTTGAAAGTGTAGATGAGGTTTTCACTGTACATCAGCACAGACCCACAAACTAATCACCCGAGATGATATCGTGTGCATCTTGTTGGGGCAGTGGCTCTTAGCGACAGTTTCATTGAATGATGTCGTTCATTACCAGCCCGGTTTTCAGACTCGAGACAATAGTAAGTGATTAGTTTGGACAGTTGACAGCTCGGCAACTCCTCAGTTGCGCCATCAGATCATCTGGCTTGAAAGCTGTTTAGGTCTTTGGAAGGAACGGGTCGGCAGTATAGACATAAAGGAGTTCGTCCTAAGTTGAGGGACGCCGGCTCGGATAAGGTGAGGGCTTTTCGAGTGAAATAAAATCACTGTCCAAAGATCTCGTGTTCCCGTAGTTCGTATATTGATCGCTCAACATCTTCTTTTAGTGTTCGTGGTTCCTTATCGCTTACCGAAGTTCTTACATCTATTATATTTCCCTCCCGTAGTCTCCCACCTGAAGCTTATTTTCCTTTCAACAGTTGGAGATTTTTCTCATGCGCATTATTTTTTATTACCGTATACCTCGGTGAAAATTTCTCTCGTTATCCGTGTTTATAAACTCGAATTGGACTACAACCATAGACGGTGATTATTTGAATCGCCTCTGATTCGAGTACGATATAGTTCTAGTGAGCTGAAGTGCAGAAGAACTACAAATGATGATAACAGATTTAAATGTACACTCGAACAGAATAGTACTAAAAATAAATTTATATAAAACAAAATTAATGGCGAATGCGGGAAAAAGTGTACAAATAGCAATAAAATCGGAACAGACACATATATACGTAGGTCAAAAGATTGCAACAAATAAAGACAATGAAAGAAGAAGTGGTAAGGAGTACGCGTAATATTACGCAGTAAACAAATACGATTAGTCTGAAACGTAAACTATATAACCAACGTGCACTTCCGATTCTTATATATATGGTTCGGAAAAATGTCCATATACAAAAATAAATTTTAAAGAGATAATAAAAACTCATACCGCACATAAAAAATGATGCTGGATATAAGATTATCAAATCATGAATGCACGAAGTTGGATGATGCAGTGTAGCGGGTGGCTATAACAACAAAATGTATGGGCTGGCAACGTCGAAGAAAATATAATAGATGGTCAAAGCGTATGTTACAGTGGTGGCCGATGGACAGAGAAAGGTAACGTGAAAGGCCAATGACGCGGTAGCGCAACGATATAGCAAAGATAGCTAGGAGAAATTGGTCGAGGAAAACGCAAGACAGAAGTGGGTGGAAGACGCTCGGGAAAGTCTTCATTCGAGAGTGGATAGACAAAGGATTATCGTGATATATATATATATAGTATAGTGTATGCGGAAATGGAATATTCAATAATAGTATTCAACTAATTATGAAGCATAATTTACGCGAATATAATCGTGTAAAGAAAGACGATATACATAGACACTGGCGCCTAGACACATGTATATATAGATTGGCGAGAATGTGCACGTGCACATTACGTAATTCGCGTATTTTACAATTCTCGACAAGAACACCTTGTGGTTGGTCGCTTTTTCCTACTCCGATAGGAAAGAACTGTAATGTATTATTTTCTCGGCGGTATCGTAGATAAATGTAAATTTTACTCTAGACCCTTCACAAAGCAGTTTCGTTGGAATAAAGCCAGTGATTCGTTTGTGGTTATATGAATATATATATATATATATATATAATACGATACGCGTACTCGTCGCGTAATAGATATATCTTCATACAGACCAAGAAAATGAGTTGTTCCTAAAAACCAAAAGAACGCGAATAATTCTCTTACACATATAAAATATAAGTATCAGCGTATCACTCTCTCTCTCTCTCTCTCTATATATATATATATATATATATATATATATATATATATACATCTACAGGTGTGTATACATACATATATATATATATATATAAATAGGTGTGGGTGCGTGTGAATTGGTTCTTAGCGTCCTTAGTAACGTATATGTGTAGGTGCCGGTTAAATAATGTGCCCGTTGTATTATATATCCTTTAGGAAAACGCTAATACCTAAGCGGCAACCCCCAAACAGCAGCCGTTACGAACACCTCTTCTACACTGTCATTATAATTTTTCACACGTCAGGTACAGATTGGCGCTTTCGGCTCTATTATCCGGTGTTTTTAACATTTAGCCCTCTTGCCCCGAGTTAGTTAATAATAGCGCCCGAAGCGAAATTTTCCCTAAACACCCCTTTTACGTGTAGCGCGACGTTCTAGGACCACCAACCGTTTAGAGGTTTTTTTTCAACTATCCGAATTTAACTTTCTCCCTTCATAGGTATATCACTGCTGAAAAAGGGTAAAAAAAACAGGATGAAAAATAGCCAGACGTATAAAATGCATTTAAATATGTACATACATATATAAGGTCGTATCTACTTATAAAGCTTTTACTATCGAACATGATATTCAAATTTACCAAAGCAGAAAAAGATTGGTGCCATATAGCATTATTTCTCCATTAAAATCAATACAATGAAAAATTTATCACAACGGCCGTGTAATTTCTATCGATGCAGATGGATGGTCGGATTTTTTACCAGAATTTTATTGGACGTGATATATATATATATGTCTGTGTATGTGTGTATATACAATCCAATACCAGGTATGCGAATGATACAGTTTTGATGTCAGATGTCAGACAATCCTTCCCGTTTATAAGAGTTGCTTACGCGGATTTATAAAGATAGTATCGGTTCTTTTTTATATATATATTTTAAAATTACAATCTGGTTTACGTAGTTAATAAGCAATTTATTTATATCGATCGGAGTTTCACGCTAATCAATCAAACCGATGTGGTAGGTTTAAGGGGGTGCAACGGTTCGGTCTATGGACATCGTTGTCACTATCTAGCGAGTCAATTGCCAGTCGGTTCGGGTGGTATTCTAACCCGTGCGGATAACGTTCACTGCTTGTCGGGATTACCTCGCGCACACCCGGTTTAAGTCGCGATACAAGTTGTCGTTGCGCGTGTATAATGGCGTATTTGTTATAATTCATAATATTTTCGACTAGCATCGTTGCATCATGTTCATAAACACCGATATTGTACAGAAATAATTTCGATTTTAGGAGCAAACTCGGACCCACAAGTCAGTATAAACTTTCTTAAATGTTTATTTCTTCAACTTTCATATTAATGTGCTCCTTTCACGTGATACGGTTGTAATATGAATGTGTCAGAGTGCGTTTTATTTTTCATGCCATACACGATCGAATGCATGACTAACATCTTGGAATGCTGCAGAACAATACTGTTTCCAGCTAAAACAGTTATTAATGTACTTCTGCACTCTATGAATTTTCTCTTCAGTAGAATGCCTTATACGAAACACAAACTGGTAGTCTGGAATCGTACTTTAAAGCGATTGTATTAATCGAGATAGTAGTAACTTCTCAAAGACTTTCGATAATATGGGTAGAAGGCTAATCGGTCGATATGAAGATGTTTCACTGGGTTTACCTGATTTATGTATCATTATAAGCCGAGCCATTTTCCATTCCGAAGCATAATATGCGGGTTAGTAATAATGTAGCATTTCGCGTTTAATATTCGAGCATCTTCCCAGTGGTTCATACCCAGTAGCATTATGTAAAGTGACTTTCACAATTTCTGCAGGAGAAAATGACTTGATTGGCGAGACATTTGAAAAGGAACAGTAAATTCGCGTACTATTTGATTATAGAAAGGTTCTGATCCTGTATCAGGTGGATATCATTTGAACACATTCTCCAAGTACAGTGCAGGATTATTGCTGCGTGTCCATTCAACATTAACTTTTCGAAGGGGGAAACTATTTCCTGTGGTCTTTTAAACGATTTAGTGGCCTTCCACAATGAGTGCTCATTATTTTTGGTAGATAGGCTGCAAATTATCAATTTACCGTGTCATTTTTATGCTGTTTTAACAAATTACTTAGTTCTTTACCTATTTTGTTGAGAGCACATTAATCAAGTGGATTCCTAAAAATCTCACCTTGCAGAGTCTTTAATATTCTCTTCGATCCAGTGTGTGTAAAAATACTGATCGATTCGATTACTACGGGATTTAAAATTGGTATTCTTAATTATTATAAGCTGAGCTACTACTAGTTTATGAAGAGTCGAAAGATGTTCTAGCATTTGTATATAACTGGCTAATACCTTTACTAAGAAAGAAGTAGACCAGGCCTCGGATTTTATTTCTATCCGAGGGCCAGTATGTAGGTTGACCACTAGAAAGTACATTAAATTTCCGTGAAATTTTGTGCCTGAATAAATCTATTTACTAACGAGCTGCAGAAATCGTTAAATTGTGCTTGTGCAATTTTATGCCTGGATGGGGAATAGATTGATGAGATAGGATTTTTCCAGTATTTTCTATTCAATTAATCGAAATATCTCGAATATTAGGCAACTGAATTCATTTAAATTCATAGCGTTTCAAACGTCTATGTACTAAAACTGATGTTCCCCCCCATGAGACTTACCGATTAGATGAGATATATATATCCATGTGGTGAAGTGGATATCTGAGAGTAACGCTATGTCTAATTTTTTACTATAGACAAACATCTCAAGCTCGCATTGACGTTTTCTCATCCCGTTAATATTCTCGGTAGCTCTATTCGTATAGAACCCCTTTTTAACTAATTAATTTCGGCATGATAGCTTGAAGTACATCCATCAGTCTATCAAACATAATCTCCATGCGATTATAATATGTGGTAAACATAGTTTCCAACTGAATAAATGACTGCTGTAACCCTGATAGAGGATCACATCCGGGATTATATTCGGCACTATATTCACTATTTTCGATAACATTAATATAAGTGTATCTAAAATTTTCACTTCGCTTACTGCTTGCTTTTGCATAAAATATGGCAGAAAGATTCTAGTGTCTCAGTAAATCAGATACAGCATCATCAACAGAAAATTTCTGCTGCACTTTGTTGTTCTGTTTTGTTTACAGCGGGTTACTGGGCTGTTTATGCTTGTTTTTTTTAATATTTATAAATATACAACACAGCTTTTATATTTTGCAGAATGACTGCCACCGCATAAAGCGTGGGTTGGCTCAGTATCCTTGTTTTCTTACAATCAGCTGTTAAGTGCCGTTGTCACACACACGTTGGCGTCTTTTTACAGAAGTTGTGGGAGTCATCATACTGTTGTGTCAAACCGAGCTTATGCGGTGCTTCCACCTTTATTTTCATATTTAACAATGAATTCAACTCAAATATACTATGGTTATTTTCCTTAGGTTCTAAATCTATAAAGAAACGAAAAATCTATAAAGAAACGAAGCAGCGGTTCTTTTGTTCCTATCGTGAATGTTAAACAAATTCCTAACAATGTGACCGACCCCTATCAGCTAACGCCAGTTTAACATTTTCCTTGTCGACTGATGGATGTAAGTATTTTATAGATCCGCTGTTTTGTGTTTTATCTGGACTGTTTGGTACTCAACCTGAAAGGAGTCTAACATTTTTATAATTTTCAATAATTTTCAAAGCTGTCGTCTGCGATGTATGTTTTTGTTTATAATTTTAAATATGCACTTACCCAATTAACTCATCTAGTTTTTTATTTAATTCTGGAAGATTAACGATATTTCTAACAAATATCGGTAGTGGACGAATGATAATATTTTCATTAGCTAGCAATTAATCTGAGTTTCATCAGTGATTTCATTCATCAGTGTCCACATGATTAGCTAGGACCGAGAACTTAATTTGCGTTGGCAGAGGATCACATTGCTTGTTTTACTTTTTAAATATTACGGGGCTTGAATTTTCTCTTCCTTCGCATTTATAATTTACAACAGACTAGTTAGAAGCACTTTGGGTTTGATTCGAAGATGTCTTCACTGTTGTCGTTAGAAACAACTGAACTTCAAGCAATCGAGGGAATGGAGGCGTTTGTGTGTAAGGTATGGCGTGCGTCGTGTATACTTGCGTGTACGGAAGTTAGTCGACGTTGTAATAGCAATGAAAAGAGGTCGAACTCTGTGTAGCGTTTGCTCTTTATCGGCTGTTAATAAAAGCGGGACGGCCGAATTGGCTATTGTCAATGCTGGTTGATAAACTAGGCGAGTAACACATTTGCAGGTGGTATTTACAGTAGCTCGAATAAAATCAAAAGGGGTAGCAAAAGTTCAATATATGGACACTTGGTTCTGTGAAGAAGTCGATCAGAATATGGAAATTTAAGTCGGAAAAGCTAGGTTAACTTTTATCTCCATGGAGAAGTTATTTACGAGAAAAGATATAAGTCTGTACTTGCGGATGAGGTTAGCTAGAACTTATGTGTATTTACAATCCTATTATACCGAGTTAAAAGTTGAACAATTACACTAGCATTAGAAAAGAAAATACAGGCCTTCGAGTAGATCGACGAATGTTAAAAATTATCATTATTGTTTCATTAGTCTTTGAGTTAAAACGGAATAGACAGACAGACAAAAATTTAAAAAAAAAAAGTAGCTTTTCTATTTATGTGCGATAAAAATAGCCCAATGAGGTGACTTTCGTGAAATAATTCTCAAATCACAGAATAAATAACAAAAAAAGTAGTTAAAATCACTAAATTTTATATTAAAAGACCACTTTCCCGACTAGTAATTACATTTTCAGGTAGATATAAATAAAAATCGAAAAATTAAAAATGGAAAAATAATATAAAGATTTCTTTCTTTCTTGTAAATCTATCTCCCACCGGAGGTTGGTGACCATCTGACAATATATTTCTTTATCTCGTGCCGTGTGTAGCCGTGTCAGGCATATTGAACCAATCTTTAAGATTTTTCGTCCATGACCTTCGTCTGCGTCCTCGACATCTGCTACCTTCTATTTTACCCTGTATTCTCGTCTGCAATGTGACGTATTTCCTGTTCCGAATTATGTGTCCAAAGTAGGCTGCTTTGCGTGTTTTTATTGACGCCATGACTTCGCATTTTTTTTCATTTGTTTTAAAATGGCTTCATTGGAAATCTTATCTATCCAAGATACTTTCAGAATCCGTCGGTATAGCCATATTTCGAATGCCTCTATTTTCTTGATTGATACAGCCTTGAGCGCGTCCAACTCTCTGCTCCATACAACAAAACCGCCAGCACGTAACTCTTTGTAGCACTCCACCTTGTTTCCAGTGTAATGTTTACCATCATGACAATTAAAATATAAAGATATACATGTACAAAAAAAAAATAAAATTCACGCAATAATTAATCTAGATGCGCTATATTAGAAAAATTAGAAAACTGACGGATTTGATTATAAAATAATCTCTGATAGTAAATTTTTATAGACAACGCAATCTGTTTATCAGCAAATATACACAATAATCTATTAACTACTTTTTTTTTAGTTAATTTCCTAAAAATTGAAATATTCCACACCAGTTCATAACGTGTATATATATATATAGATGTAATGTATGTGTAACGAATAAAGAAAAAAGATGAAAGAAAATATATCCGGCTTACGTATAAATATTTCCAAACGCAAATATATCGGTAGGAATTATTTAATTTACATCCCTCTTACCAACATTGCCTACCTCCTCGAAATTGAATGCCACGACGTACGTTGTGCACTAATTTGAAACTGCGTTATCGTATTTATTTTGAATTATTTACTCTTCTTTGAATAAAAACAACAAATCGAACGAAATATTTCTTGGTATAGGTTTGAAATTATATTGCAAAACTAATATAAGGTGACCCAGAGAAGACGGACGGTTTCGTTATTTTTGAATAATTCTAAAACTACACGACCAACATTTTTCAATGAAATTTTATTTAAAAATGGGAAAACGAGAGATTAACAGTTAATTATGGAACACAATATCTTTCAGATGACCGCCATAACGATACATTCATTCAGTATTTACGAAATTTTCGAAGACTTTCTCGAGCATAGGTCGCTGAGTATTTGAAATTTATTCAGAAATCCGAGTTTTCGGATTTTTCGGACCTCGCGGACGTGTTTCGTAAACCCGAAGGTATCCGCGTAAAAAAAAAAAAACTCCCAAATTTGAATTTTTTTCGAAACTCTCTTTGAACTGTCGTGATCAATTCACAACGAAAATAACGTTCCACGTAAAACGCGCTCCTTCTCGTTATGCCACGATAACTGAAACGGGACAAAAACCAGTCTCTCGCGTTTAAACGTGGAGTACGCGGCTTGCGTTTCAGCAGTATTACCAAGTGTGCTATTGAAAAACAAAAACAAAAAAGAAGGCCCGGTTTGTATAGGTCGTCCTATATTGATTTTAGTTCGAACATCTGTCGTTATTTAAGCAAGGACCCTTTAATATGAAATACAGAAAGTAAGCCGAACGAAAAATTACCGGGGTAGAAATTTACATACCCGACGGCTGCGGTTAGAAAAAAAGAGCGGATTTACCCTTACGAACTTAGGAGTCATCGTTGACAGAACGCGACCATTTCAGAAACATCGTACGCAAAAATAAAGATTAAATCCGTGAACCTATCAAACAACGCTGACAATTAAGCCGCGGCAATATGCAGCCCATAAGCTTAACTTTTTACATAGGAAACATATCGATGCTTAACGAAAGTTACATTACGGGTCGCCTGAAACCGACACTCTTAGAAAAAAATCCGCGTGCCTTCCGTTATGGTGACGCTTTTAGTTAAAAAGCAAATAGCCAACACTGAAAAAAGAAAGCAAGAAATGCAGAGACACGACGTTCGAATATAAGCCGGTCCAACTGATATTAAAGTCCCGCAATAGTTAACAAACGAGCTCAGCAACCGCTGGGCGCAGTCGTAATTCTCGAAAAGAGTAATGGTTGGGTGCAGAAAAACGAAGACACGTGCAAACAGAGAACATTTTAAATACGCCGCTCACTAAGCAGGCTGAGAACAACGGTCGGCCGAACAGGAAACAACACGAAGAAGTTACGGATTTCTTCTCGCATACGAAGTCGGAAACAATTTATCCGAAACACCTTGCAGCCCACATATATGTTTGGCTAACAACATCGTGTATTGTACAAAGATTTCTTATTCTGACACGAAGAAGAAGACTGTTTGTACGATTAAATTTGTTAAAAGTAAATAAGAATTTTAACGTTTAAAGCACAAATTTAAAAGCGATTCATTAAAAATTGCTCGTGAAGAGGATGAAAAATATATGTATACCCTTATATATATATATATATATATATATATATATATATATAAATATATATATATATAAGCGATGCGTAATTCAAACAGTAGTTAAAATGGTGGCAAGTTAAAAGTAGTAAGGAACTCTAATTATAATAATGAGGTCGGTTTTTACATTTTACATGGAAACTTGGGGAAAACTTTGTTGGCCGCGCGAGGTGTGATCAAGTTTTTCACACTCGACGAGATAATATAATCGTGGTAAAAAAAATTGCACCTCCATGTTCGTATATATATATATATATATATATATATATAATATATATGTGATATACCCGTTTGAACGGAACATTTGTGTGAGATTTTATAATATGTTTATACGAGAAGGAATTGTGAAAACTTCTATACATTAAGAATTTAATAATTATAAAATATAACCTCCTCTGTATGTGGGTGTATGGAAGGATAACCGCAGACATATTTTCAATATATCCCTGTTATATAAATAGAAGTCCAAATAACAATTACAGAAACGTAACTCGTTGAAGAAAGGGATAATAATATCATCAATAATAATGATACTGAAAGTTAACTAACGTTGTTGGTTAAACGTAAAAAAATTGAAAGTATTGAAAAATATATATTTGCGTAAAAAACGTGCAATGTATTTTCAATGCATATTTTCAGGAAAGATAGTCCTTAAAAAAAACGTCTTGTATACTCCGTACATATAGCCGTCTTGTATATTAGACACGTATGGAATGTTTTTCTTTCATTTTTCGACGGACATTTTCTGCAAGTCGTCATATTAGTCTCTTCCAGCAGCTTCCCTGATTTGCTGATCATTTGATTCATCACTGTTAAAATTGTTGCGCAACTTCAAGTTTTTCTCATTCTGTTGGAAGACGTCTTGCAGTTAACGTTGCAGATGCCAATGGTTTTAAAAAAGGAATGAACTTAATATACGAGTTCAGAAAATTAACTTGCTCATGGACATAAAAAGTGTTCCGACGCTTACAGCTCCCGTTCGACCAGTCTAAATCAATGCAATTATATTAGGATAATTCAAATAGCTTAAAGTAAAATCTTCGAGAAAATTACAAACGCACATTGTTCTATAACCGACGCTACTTCGCGTGAAGATATAAATATTTCGTATGCATCTGATATTATAAAGCGTACTGCAAAGACGTGCAAGTAGACTGGAAGGTCATCCTAACAGCTTAGCTAAACACACGTTAGACACTTCCCACGATGCGAGAAAATTCGGCGCAGTAAACCACTGGACAGATAACCAACACCAAAATATCGCTAAATGGCCGGCCGAATTATATAATTATATGATGACGATCATTTTATATATTCCGCGCGTAAATTAACTGAAAAAACGAATTAAGAATTTCTATATGATAAGTTGTGTTCGAAATTAATATTATTTAAGTTATAATTAACGTATTAATTTCGTCGGTAAATCGTTCGAGATTATGAACGGTGTGCATTATACGAGGAGTATTGTACGTGTAAACGGGTGAATACGTTGAAGGCCGAATGGACCACCGTATGTAAAATCTCGTCCAACTTGCAGTAGTAGTCCATGAAAATAAAAAATACCTAGAGTTAGTTGATCGTCAATATTGAATTGGTCCTAGCGCCAGTTTTTAGTGATAGTCCTAGTCATAGCGAATCCAGTAAAGTGGTTAGCTTCGATGAAATATTAAAAGAATAAATTAAAAGTATAGCACAACACTAAATTAATACTTAATTTTAGCAGGTTCCAGGAGTCGTTGAAACAGAAAAACGCAACAATTTCTTTTACAGGTAACAAAGACCATAATTACATCATGCTACATAACCGTCAGTTCGATCGTTAGGTAAATAGTTTTCCATTTCATTTTCTCGTTGAAATTATCATATTTCTATTCATACATATACACGTAAATATACCGTAAAAATTAATAACAAACTCGTGCGCAGCAATAATCTCAGTATTAATGCATTCAATCCAAGAAATCCAACTAGAAGACAGAAGGAACTGATGTCGGTACACTCTCCCGATTACCTAGCAATCGAAATTATCTCGCGCGATACATTTTCTTACTATATTACTCGAACTACTTCCACAAAACACATTCTTTAATAATTACTCATATATACCTCTCATATTACTGTAATATTTTATCGTATCCTAATCTAATGTCTCATCGGTTAAACTAATATGGTAAATTTATCGCGACCACCTTTGTTTATTACGATGCTAACGGGAGAGTGGAAAAAAAAATTGTTTAAATCTTCTCGGATTCGAAAGAAGTCATAGCAATTTTCTCGACGATTTCATCATTAACCTAATTACGTCTGTTCGGAATGTTGCTATATAAGAAATATAGTTAAGAAAATGGAAGAATAAAATCGAAGTATGTATATGGATGAAAATTTCGTTAGTGGGTTCGGTTCATTTAGACTTGGCCAAT
The DNA here is from genome assembly GCA_032883995.1 of Coronaproctus castanopsis. Taxonomy (NCBI): domain Eukaryota; kingdom Metazoa; phylum Arthropoda; class Insecta; order Hemiptera; family Monophlebidae; genus Coronaproctus; species Coronaproctus castanopsis. The sequence goes on along the minus strand of CM065052.1, from coordinate 215,144,733 downwards.
TTAAAAGCTCCGAGATGATGAAAAGAATACGCTCCGGTTTCAGGTTAGCACGTTACTTACCGCAAATTATTTCTGTCACGTACGATACGTGTTCCGAATTTAAACGATCGTGCTGCTATCTCGTATCTGATTATAATCATTAACTTCCAAAAATAAATTCCTTTACTAGGCGAGGACCTTTATTTGCACACCGGTTCTTAATGAAATGAGGAGCCCGATAATACTAATAATAATAATAATAATATTAAAACTGAACACTTAATACAGTATCGGATTAAGAGATCCTTTCTCAAGGCGATATCGACTAATAAATTATAGTTAATTAAATGATACCTATTTCAATACTTTAAAGTATGCGTAATGTGTATATACACAAATGGCACATCTATAAATGTATGCGGGTATCACGCGCCGTATTTGTATATCTTCATTTTGGAATAAATATATTGAAAAAAACCGTGACGTAATTCCAAATAGAAATAAAAATAGATGGACGAAGACTGGATTACTTAGGTCAAGTAACACCATAATAGATAAAGAACTAATGTGCAAAGATAGTAAAAGACGGACGCATCTTTCACGGATAGCCTTCAGAAAATTTTTGAGTAACTTCTTGAATTGCTCAACGTCTGATATTTCAAATCAAGTTACCCTATCCAGTGGAAATTCGCATCTATAATTACGCTGCAGAAGCCAGGGATACCGCAAAAACTAGTCACATCGTACAGACTCATCCGCCTATTACCGACTATGTTAAAATTGTTTGAAAAAGCTAAAATCAATATGATAAAAACATAATACACGATTGGTAATATGGTTTCGGAAACAAACACAGCATAGCAGAGCTGACTCGTCAAATAGTTAACTTCATCAATAGTAGTTTCGAAGACAATTATTTTGTTCCGCGGTGTTACATTGAGAACGCTTTTGACAAAGTGTGACATACAGGTCTCTTATACAAGTTAAAACTTGCTACACCAACACTATATATACTATTATAATCATATTTAACGGATAAATACTTTCAATACAAACGGAGCTCGATCACAAATATAATACGATCGAGTATGCCTCAGGGAAGTGTACTCGGTCCGTTGTTAAACAGATACACTACTACAGCTATGTTTGCCGACGATACGATCTTATTCGCTGATTGTAATCTAACAGTTGTTACACCACACATCTCCAGAATCATCTTCTGCAGCTGGCAAAGTAGTTTAAACTATGGAAAATTACAGTTAACGAGTCTACGTCTAATTTCTTTTTATACTAAATAAAAAATTTATGCGACGATCCAGTTAAATAGAAGAACGATTCCGTAAGTAAATGAAATAAAATATTTACATTTAGATGAACGTTTGACTTGGAAAGATCATATTCTGGCCGAATGGAAACAACTGAATCTGAAACTGCGAAGCATGAGCTGGTTGATGAATACTCATAATTCTCTGTAGAAAATAAAGTTCTACTCAAAAACCGATATGAACCTACGGAATAGAGATCTGGGGAACAGCTAGCGATTCGCGAATAAAAATATTCCAGCGTTTTCAGGCAAAGGTCCTGCGAAGCATTGCGGGTGGTCCGTGGTATAACGACGATCTCTGTAAAGGAAACTCTCAAAATCCACAGTGAGAGAGATATATTCAGCGATCATGTAAATCCACTGGCAGCCGATCTCAAGGATGACAGCGTTCAATTTCAACGCCTGAAAAGATTTACGCAAGTGGAGCTATGTAGCCGATCTTAACTAATGTTTATCAAATAAAGAATGGCTGTCGTTGGACAGCGTTCTGTTAGTATTACATCTAATGACAGTGCTACTCACTCCTAGGATTATATGTAGTAAAAAAAAGTTTGTGCTACCAATTGATCTAAAGGTATCTAATATTCATTAATCGATACGGTAAAACATCGATTAAAGCTTAACGACATAAAAGCAAAGATCTTTAAAGAATACCGAACAAGCAGATAGAAAGAAACCGTTGCAAAAATTAATCAAACAAACCTCTTTGATCCTTTTTCATAATTCAACGTTAACTAATTCTATTTGCATTCCGCGCTAACGTCTATTCTTCCGGATATTTCTCTGTCGGCTAAACTCTGTAGCAGTTTCGGTATACGAATTTTCATCCCTTCTCTCGAATCTTCTATATAGATTCTTCTTCGAGATTTTTTTTCTTTCTATTTTTACTACGAAATTTTAAAATTTCATCCCAATTTTTTGCCATTCTTAACCGAATCTATCTTTTTATTCGTACTCTGTCAGTATTTCTCGGTTTGTGGTTTTATCTATACAAGAGATTTTTAACATTTCCCCCCCTATAGAATACATCACGCAGGTTGTTAATTTTTTTCTGCAGATTTATCGATGGTCAATCTACGGTTTCATTTCTACATAACAAAACTATGAACAAGTCACGAGTAATTTGGATATTACTAGCGGAGAAATCAATCGACTCCTATAAACAATTCAAAATAGTATTGGATGAATATTATGTTAAAAAATATCAAAGGTTATGGGATGAATAGACTAGCGAAACAATATTTTCCCAGTGTAGACAGAAGACTAAAAAATATTGTATTCGTGCCAAATTATTTCAATACACAGTTCATTAGCGGACATGGATTATTTAAAGACTATTTATATAAGTATGGAATATCGCATACGAATAAATGTGCAATATGTAATTTAACCGATCATGTAAAGCATATACTGACAGGATTACGTCAACGCTGATTTCGCAGATATAAATGCAACAGAATTGGTGGATAAACAGTTCAAAATATTTGACGTTTTCACAGTATCAGAAATAACATACCGCAAAATACGTCTACATATATTTTAATCAAATTAATCGTATATCACCTTAATGTAAAATGGGCTGAACTGAGCAAACTTAATTGGATGGGCTCTTTTCAGTTCATTATTTATAAATTACATGTATCTCACTTATAAAGTAAATTTACCACATCGTAATTTACGAACTGGGGACCAAAAAAAAAAAAAAAAAAACTCCTATATTTGTCGTAATCGTACGATATCCTTCGCGATGATAAGTATACATATCTTAGAACTAAATATAATTTGCAACACTTACCACATGATTAGATAATGATCTACTTTTCAAATATCATCTTTCAAGTCTTTTAAATTAAACACACACACATATAAATATATATATATATATATATATATAATCTCACTCTCCGTAACTATAAGCTGTTTCATGGAGCTATTATATACGTATGATTTTTATTTGTCGCTTACGTACATAATTAATTTCATTGGTGTCTCATATTTTGTTTCAGTAATTTATTTTTCGTTTATCGTTGTGCTATAGGATATTATTTATTTACGTAATTATTTACTTTTTATAGAGCCGTGTATAAGTGCCTTAGCTGTTTACATGTAGTGAATGAGGCTGGAGAAAGAAATTGTTTCATCGATAGAATAGTTGATTGACTTTTACAGAGGAAACCATATAGGACATATGGTCGGATAGGAGAGTAGTGTGTGGGACGGCTAAAATGTGGATAATAAGAGATGGGTTTGGGAGTAGACAAGGTGGACTAAAAGGGGCAAAGAAACGGGCACGGATTATTGCAGAGTTTTCTTAAATTATAAACGAAATATATCGGAAGTAGAAATATTTTATATACGCTTATAGTGAAAGTGAATTATTTTCTCGACAATACGGCAGAGACAAACGCGATTTAGTATTATAACCTCCCTAGGCTTTTATAAACACGATAATAAACAGATCTTCCTTAATGTAGCCACTGCCAATAGCGACGTGTCTCCACATTACCATTACGAGTATCGTAAATTAGCTGAATTCTTTAGGGAAACGTCGCAATCTATATTGCTAGGAAACGGATTTATATTTATAGTTCGCTCCCTTATTACGATAATACCTTTATCGACGTTATTTCTCGTCTGCTCCCTCTGAGGGGAGCGGTGTACACTATTAAAACGAGCGTTTCGACTGTTCCGGGTTTAACGTACTAATGAATAAAATAACGTACGTAATAACACGTTCGTCGTTTACGCATAAATTAGAAACAGTCGGTAAATCTTTCGTTCATTAATACTCGGTATTTACATTAGACCGAATTCCGAATGAACATTCCAGGAACAGAGTGTCGCAGGATAGCGAATCGAAATTGGTTAGTAATATGACGGTAGAATGTCGTTGATGTAAAATAGAACGAAAATGTTTAAGGTAGTTCGCAATTTAGCAACCGTAGAAAATAACTAGAAACCTAGACAAGGTTGAGGTTTTAGAGTCGAAGTTCGCGGAATTTAATTAGGAAACCGAATAATACGTGTATATCATAGGGATATATGGATATATGGATATATGGATATGGATATATGGATATGGATATATGGATATATATGGATAATTCGCATTTATTTTTATACGTATATGTTCGTAATAGAGAAAACGGAATAGTAGTCGGGGAATGGAGCTTATAAAAAAAAAAATGGCAAATTTTCGTAAATAAACTTCAAAACGACTTTTTAAAAACGTTCTAGTAGCTTCAATTTTCTCATAACGATATTTATATTACACTACGAAATAAATTTTAACTCTTTTTTCCGGTGTACATTATAAAATTTTCACACGAAAATATATTATCCGTTTTTTAGGTCAGCTGTAGATAATTTTAGACGTATTTCTCGTAAATCGGATCCAAATATTTATTGACGTCCTTATATAGAGTCGTTATTCAGCATAAAGACAAACGCAATCTACATTCGGTGGCTTTATGCAAATTGTTGTCCTTCTTACTCGGAAGTCCACTATTTCGATGTCTTTAAAGCTAACTTTAACTTACCTGCGATTTTATCCTTTCGATTAATAATAACGACAAAGATGGTCTAGAAGCGTATATATATTCCATTTACACGGCTATTTCGATACGCGGTATTATCAAAGATGTCCCTACAGACGAATTAGAAAAAGAAATTAAATCGTACATCCTTCAATTTTTACATCATCAGTTTGACATCGACGAAATTTCTCGGCGTTAGTTACAACAAATTCGGTTGAAATCGACCCTTTTTTTGGGGGGAAATGAATTTCCCGAATTTTTATATATACGTATAAGCTACGATTTAGATTTTTTTAAAGTATCACTCGCCCGAGAATGCGTTTAAACTGCAACCGATATGGCGGTGATCCAGATGTGGTGAATGCTCTTTCCTGCTGTACAGCGACGGAGTTTATCTCGATATTTGTTTAAACTGCAGTGGTGCTTAACTACTCCCGGAATTAGTTCACATTACATTAAACAGTTCGAAATCAGAAAAGCGATGGCCCACAATAATATTTCTTTCTTAGGAAGAAACTAGCCGCAAGAGAAGTTTCCAGTGCTTTTTCTTATTCGGATCGAGCTCGAAATTCATCGAATATTACTGAAAATTCTAACGCGTATATATATATATATATATATATATAAAATGGTAAGAATAAATTTAATCCTTTATTAAATAAATTCCCTAATGAAGTTGTCCTCGGCCCCTTTTGTACTTTCCCGAATTACCTAAACGCAAAGACACCTCTAAACCTAAACAATCTTTTAACCTAGACTTTATTCATGTCTTTCCCTCTGGATGGATTCCTGCTGTACTAACTAGTTCTTGTGTAGGGAACGTATATTTCGACATCTACAGTAGGATCTTCCTTTACCAAATCTGACTGCCGCTAAGTCAATGACGGTTTCTTCAAACAAGTTATCCCCCGAATAATCAAACGTCCAATTATTCTATCTTTCGAAGTGTTTCTAAATCGAATAATAATAATAATAATTTCTCCTCTTGCAAAATAAACAATTCAAAAGCCAATTTAAGCCATTTCTCGCCCTCTGTCTAAAAATAAATATAATTTTTATATAATAAGTATATTTATAATTTTGATATATGTTGTTTTTTTCCCTTTGGTATGTATAACTAACAGTCTTTATTTAATTAACGTAAGTATATATACGTGGCGTGTGTATATGATTTTTCTGAGATCATACATGGTATTGTTAAGTTTTGTTCGTTATAAGTTTACTAGCATAGTTTGTTTGCTAGTTGGCCGGTGCTATGTAATTTGTTGTATATTGTGTACGACCTCTTTTACCTTGCATATCCAAAATCTTCTCTTTATTTTTCCGTTCTTATATTACTAATTGACCGGGAATGTTTCTTTTCATGCGATGGAACTCGCATAGTATCCAAAGGAATGCTCGCGTATTTCTCGAGGGTTCCATTCAGCAGAATAATTCAGTTGACATTATATTACTCTCCAAAACGTGGCTCATGAGTCTACTTGTAATTTTTCAGGATATTTGAGTTATCACGGATATGGTATTCTTATCGGAAATAGTATAAGGTATTCAGTCATTACTTCCCTCTCCGAATCTTTTTTGTGGGTAAAACCGGGTGTCGATAAAAATTCATTCTGATGATAAAGACATTACGTTATTTCGGTATATTGCCCCTCCGGAGAACCCAATTCGGATTGATATCTTTCAGTTGTAGCGCATTTGCAACCTTTGTTTATTGAATACCAGGGAGCATGTCACACTCGCTACGTCTCTAAAGTGTTCGTCAACTATTGACATTTGTCGTTAAAGCCGCATATTGTAATAACCTTTCACAATGCTTACCCCTGTCCTTGCCCAGTCCTTTATACTAACACTTGGAACATTCATAATGTACCAATGTACACGATTTTGTACTTGGTATTAGCTGCTATCCTATTTCGGAGTACGTGTATATTTGTTGGCGACATAACTCGCCATATCAAAACGGGGGTCACTAGTGTATGTTTCATACTTTCGTATATAGACAAACCTTGCTTCCATGCACCATGTCTCCTGGTCGCTTTTAGTTCACGACTGCTTATTGAATATTCGCTTCTATGTTGATCATTTCACCATCTTCCAGAGCTCTTTTTGTCGAGATACGTATATATATATATATATATATATTCATTTGCTGTGGACGGGTTTATTTTGCATTCGGTATGTCATTGTTTCAGACTTTGTTACGGTTTCTTTGCCGAAATATATGATTGGCGCAGCCGATTACGATGATAGGTGATGATGCTTAAGTACCACGGCACGCTTAATTTACGCCGAACGATGAAGAAGAAAGCAGCGAGGAATTGTAAGAATAATTTGAAAGCATCCGACGATATAAATAACGTCGTTGCCGCGAAGATAATATACGTAGCTAAACATCGGAATCTATTCTAAATGATACTAATAATCACCATCAAGGCAACCATATAAATATAAATAATAATAAGTAATAAAAATATCGATAATAATAATAATAGCGGGTAAATAGTGAGCGTCGTTTAACGCGGTAGTAATCGAGGTTTGCGCCTCTATATGACGGGATTAAATTCCTTCATTTATCAAAAGCTTCACGTCTCGTACACGCCGAAATAATAACCGAGAGGAGCTTTTAGCAAACGTCGAGAGAGAGAGGGTTTCGTCTGAGAAATACTTCCAACGATAACGGAGGCATCTTCTTCGCCGACGTGCACCACCAATCACGAACGACGTACAGATCTTTCGCCAAGGACAAGCCAGTTATAGTACATCACCTAAGAATAGGTATATTCCTTTACCTGATACACAGATATTCTAAACGTTGTTGTTTCATCCGGACTATTAAGCTAATATACACTAGTAGAGACGGGTTAAATATTTCCACCCCGAAAATCGTCCGCAATTTAAAGAGGATGCTATTAATCGTTTTTCCTATTATCAAAAGGAACGGATGAATTACTAACACTAGACCACCGAAACTAGTGTAGCAATACGGATACATCTTTTACGACGGCTTAAATTGTTGCAGAATTTTTATGTATATATATATATATATATATATAAAATAACAACAATAATCATATGTATACAGGTATATCTTTATGTATAGAAAGAGGTGTATAAAGCCAGTATAATTAATAAGATTACACAACAAATGTTTATTGTTCGTTAAGAACACCGTAACGGTATTTCATATATTGTTACCGCGGAAAAGCGCTGACGTCTATTGCTGCTTTAGACCGATAGAATGTTGATTTCAATTACATCATCAATTTATTCGCGGCTTTGATAATACGTAATTGCGGTAAAACTTCGTATAATCGTCACTCTTCTGTTATCCGTTACTCTAGCGGCTGCTACGTTAATGACCTTGAGGCCGCGTCACCAGAAAGTTTCGTCTGTCGAACTGTGTCGATCATTCTTTACCAGTCACAGTCAGTCGGCTTAACAGGTTAGAGTGATAAACAGGATGAAGGTTTTGAAATTTCGACCAATCGGGATATTGCATTTAATGTTCAACAGTTCGGTAATGACGAAATCGACAATCCTAATGAAGAATCGGAGCCTTTCAGCTAAAAAAAAAATACGAAACATGGTCGTAAAAAAAGTTCGAACTGCAAGGGAACAGAAAAAATTACCGATTTTTTAAAGACGTAAACGGTTGCGACAATATAGACAGTTTTCCCAGGTAATTTTACTATATTGTACTGCGTTACACTAAACAATAAAAATACATCACTCTAAACGATTCAATTTCGATTTCTTTTAAAATTTCGTTCCAAAATTATTTACAATCTTGTCTTCTCCTAGTGGCATCTCCTTGACAGTAGTTAGCCTACATCATGACGGACATCTCTAACGTCATTACACCCATTATCACTCTTCGATGCCATTGCGTAAAACTCAAAAGTCAACCAGTTACGATTTCAAAGCGTGGAAATTTAAATTGACAATACAAATGCCGCTTACATCGTCGATGGAGTATATCTATTGAAGAAACATTTTACCTTATTTTTATTTATATACATAAACATTATGGTCATAGAATGGCTATAGTATTATAAAAAAAAAAAAAGTATGAAAGCTGCAGAACAAGATCGTCATACTGCAGAAATATCTGCATCTTCTGATCTCGTTTTTCATAAATTTACGACAGTTCCAACAAATCAACAAAAAGTTCTTGCATAACAAGGCTCGCTTCGTTTCAATGTTATGTGAAATATTTGCAACGGCAAATATTTCAGTGGAACAGGCTAATAATGACGCGCTAACGTCCTCATAATCGAAACAGAAATAGAATTCAATGCAACAAATACAACTATCATTGTTGGTGAAGATCTTGATTTGTTAGTATTACTGACTGCACGCACTTCACACGGATACGATTATAAATGTTTTGAAACCTGGGAAGGCTCAACAACAAACAAAAATATATTCATTGAAAAGTTTATCCGCCTATCCAAAATGTCAACGTAATATATGATTTTTACATGCAATAACTGGCTGCGATATTGCATCGGTATTTTTAAAAAGGGTTAAAACAACTACGTTTAAATTGTTTGAAAAACGTGATGATTCAACTCCATATGCCGAAGTGTATTTCAAGAGATTAGCTCTTCTCCGTAAGTACTCGTTACAAAGGGCATTCGCTTTCTTCTTATTATGTATGGAACTCCAAAATAATTGATTGCGTAGACAACAGTTATTTAAAATAATACACGTAAAAATAAAACAGTAGAACTATCTTATCCTCCTCCACCATCTCTGCTTAACAACACTAATATAGTGTATATTATCAAGTTCAAGTACGGCAAGGAAATCAATATGGAAATTAAACTTTGGAGCCAATTCAAACGTTACTTCTCTTGCTCTATAGAAACTTCTGAACCCCTATTTTTTGTAATTGCCAAAAAAAGCTGTACTGCAAGCTGTGGCTGTAAAAAAAAGTCTGATTATGTTCTTCAATAGCGTGTACTCAAGGTCAAACTTGTTCATTTTGTCAAATACAACAGATTGAAGATTTTTCTGATGTTTAGGAAGAGACAACTGATATATTTTCCTTAGAAACAATTTACAGATACCGACGAAGAATGACAAGATCGCGATATCTCTGAAACGGTGATTATCATTTTTTGTTGGCAATTTAATGATCTACAAGTTTTATTTCACTATTTTAACGATAATGCTTACCGTAGATGAGAAAAATACAAAAAACTGATTTTTTTTTACTTTTGAACTTGAATAACTTTTTTTTTTAACAACAACAATTTATTTCAACAATTTAAACATTGTTTGAAATACAAGTAAATTCACGAAGCTAAATAGTTTAGTAATGACCTTAGCAAATTAAAAGTATAAAACAACTTGAACTTGAATTAAAATTTAATTTTTATAATAAATATATCGAAATATATTAGGTAGGAAAAGTTAAAACAAAAAAAAAACACACACAAAAGGACGATATAATTAACTTTAAATTAATCGTAATAATAATTTAAATCGCGTTTTTTAAATTAAATTAAATTAATTATTAAAATCTACGCTTAAGTCTACGATGTTTATATTTTAATAATCGTGATTTTTACACTTTTTATAAAATTTTTGCGATATTTTGCTAATATATGGAAGTTTTAATTGATTATGTAAGTGTGATATTTTGTCGTATTAGCATTCGGCGAAATTCTGTAGCAATGATATTATCTGTAATTTTTTATAAGTACTATCAGATACGTAAGAACACATAAAGGACACGCATGTGTCAATCTTCGTCGGATTACGATAGTATATATAGATTAATTTTTTATTCAATGTACTAAGAGACCGGACCTTTTATTAAATATGGGGGTACATAGTGGATAGGCTTTATGAGCGCACTTAACGTGGTTAATATTAAACGACCATCCATTATCGCTCCTAAATACTTAACCTCTTTAACAAACGGAATTTGTTTGGATTTCACCACAATGTCAGACAAGGGTGGTGGTCTTCTTCTTGAGAATAAGGTGGCCTCTGTTTTCTCAGCATTAAGGTTTAGTTTCTAGCGCTGGTAATATTTGGAAATTACAGCTTTCTGTAATCTCTTACGAATAGTATCACTTCTATATGCAGTATATAAGTCATCAGCATATAATGCTGTATGTACAAATGGTATCTTTCGGATATCGTTTAATAATATTAGGAACAGGTATGGACCAAGTAAACTTCCTTGCGAGACTACCGAATAATACGTTTTTATTGAAGAATTATTTGAGTAATTTGTAACGTAAAATGTTCTCTTGTTTAAATAAGATTTAACTAAGACGTAGTGGGAATTTAGATTTGATCATTTTATATCATATAATGCCACGCAGTATCGAAAGCTTTAAGTTAATCATTATCATACCTGTGTGTTTGCGAAGTTTAAAATTTTAACCATATCTAAATCCGAACTATTCACTGTTAAGAATACTAATTTTTAAAGAAAAACTTTGTAATTATTCAGTATGATTTTTTCCGCAATTTTACTGAGATTACTTAGTAAGCTAATTGGTCTCACATTATTAACATCTATCCTTTCCTAGTTTTGGGTAACACAATTACTTTAGTAATTTTCCGATTTTAATGGTTACAATCCTGAACGGGCTATTGATTAAATTTTTAAGGTAAATGACTTACGCGATAGGTTTATTGCTGCAGAGATTCCGTCATCTAAACATGATGTTTTATCTTTTACTAGTTTAATATGTTTCGCAACTTATGTTGAGGCATCGAAAGTTCTGTCATCGGTACTAATAATACTATAAAGATAAAGCTGATTCTTTATTGCTTTATTTATGTTATAATAGTGTGTTCGTGGAAGTGGCTCTAAATCATTGCATATATGCGACGCAAGTACCTCTAACTTGTCTTTTGCTATAAACAAGAAGCGAGTGGATCTTTTATCGGTGAAAGTGATACTATGGGTTTAGTGAAATTATTTATTTATTTTCCATAGACTGTTGTTGTTGGGTGTAATAGGAAATTATTCCAAAAGAAGTTTTTCCAGTTATTTAGTAAAAATTTAGTTACTGTATTACTTCGAATTTAAGACGCACTTTTTTTTCACAATTCAAGGTCTAAAATCAAGGGTGCGTCTTAAATTCGAGGTACTTTCTAAATTGACCACATGTATAAGAGTAAAACTACCTATTATACGTACTAAAATCTCCTATTATACGTGGAATTAGTATTCCTATTGTATTTGCTACATTAATGCTATCGATCTGGCTGTAGGAGTTGATTAATGATGTTTATAAAAGTGACTTGTAAACCTATTCCCATTTCCGGTCACAGTCGTTGCTCGTCAGTCAGTGTCGCTCTCCCAAACATTGCACTTACTAACCCATCGTTGTTTTGTTAATACGGTACTTTTTCTTTTTATTATGGAAAAGCGTTTTACATACGAAGCGGAATTTAAGCGTAAGGTTATTTTATGCGCAGAAAATATCGGAAATCGTGCCGCCGGTAAACAGTTCTCGATTAACGAAGTGAATGTTCGCCGTTGGCGTGAAATGAAAAATAAGTTATTCGCGTGTACAAAAAAATCATTTTCGAGACCAAAACATGGAAGATATACGGAAATCGATGCTGCCGTTTTAACTTATTTTAAAGAACTTCGCATTAAAAGCCAGAGAAATTGCCAGCGATAAAACTCTTCAATTTAAAGCTAGTCGTGGATGGTGTGAAAAATTCATGAAAAGACAATGTCTATCATTACGTCGTAGAACCACAATTTGCCAGAAACTACCATCTGATTATGAGGATAAATTGGTGCAATATCAACGTCATGTATTACAACTAAGGTTAAAGAAACAATACCATCTTAGTCAATCGGTAATGCTGATGAAACTGCTGTTTTCTTTGACATGCCAAGAAATTACACGGTCAGCGAGAAGGGTCAAAAACAAGTAACAGTGAAAACAACCGGCTACGAAAAATTAAGAGTAACTGTTATGCTCAGTGCTACTGCCGATGGCAATAAGTTACCGCCGTATGTAATCCTGAACAGAAAAACTGTGCAAAAGAAAATCTTCTCGGATGGGGTTATTGTTCGAGCCCAACAAAATGCCTGGATGACAAGTAAACTTATGCAAGATTGGTTGTAGTGCGTATGGTAGCGAACATCAGGTGGACTTCTCAAACGAGACAACATGTTAGTGATGGATGCGTTTCGCGGTCATTTATCTGACGACATTAAAACCAGATTGGCAAATGGAAAATGCGATTTAGTAGTCATTCCTGGAGGTATGACAAGTCAGTTACAACCTCTTGATGTCGGTGTTAATAAAGCCTTTAAAGATCGTATTCGTGCGCAATACAATCAATGGTTGACTGAAAATAATCATCCTCTCATACCAACTGGCAAAGTCAAACGAGCCTCAGCAGGTACGATTGTAGGATGGATTTCAAAAGCTTGGAAAGATTTACCGCCCTGTATAATCATCAAATCCTTTTTGAAGTGCTATATATCGAATGCATTGGATGGCTCTGAAGATGATTGTGCATGGAATCATAATGACGACGCAAACGATTCTACTTCAACGTCCGGCAATGACGACGATTCAACAACCGACGATAGCAATTAAAAACATAATTAGAAAAAGCAATAAATAGGTAATTTAGTCATAAAAATTACTGTTTTTTCCTGTTTTTTTTTTTATTTCAAATGAAATTGCGCTAAGTAAGCCTATTATAAGTTTATAATATTTCTTATTATGTTGAAGAAGTATACTACGGGTATTGACTACTAGTATCTTAATTATTTCTATATCTTCCAAAACTTCCTTTCCTAAAACCTTGTAATTTTAATGCGTCTTAAATTCGATGAATTATATTTTTCTTCACGTTGAAAACCAAAAACCAGGGTACGTCTTAAATTCGAAGTAATTCGGTAATTTGTGTAGAAAAACGCATACAACTCTTATATTTTTCTATAATGGTGTGTGTATACCTTCGTTTATTAGAGTGACGTCTGTAATAAATACTTTTTATGTAATTACGAATATTATTTCGACCGTAAGTCGAACGCAATGTGTATTTTGGAATATTATCGTGAGCGGCTGCCGTAATTAATTTAGTAAAATTAACAATACCTTCGTCTAACATTGTGAAAGTAGAAAATGTAAAATTTAATTTTTCATCGCTATAACGTCTGAACTGATACCAATTGGCATTTTTGTACGAGAATATTTTCGTTTTATTTCGTTCTAATACAGTGTAATATTTAATGGAGGTTGTATATATATGCGAGTATATTACGATTAGAGGATAATGACGAAATAGGTTTAGTAATTTCATTGAATACCTTAGTTAATATAACATCTTAGGCCTACCGGATAATACGTTGAATCCGAAGGAAGTAATATAATAAAGTTATATTTCATTGATGCCTATACCAAGAAATTTCCAGCACAATTACTATTGTAATAATTCAACACCCGATGCTTAGAATTTAGATAGTCTATAATAATTGTATTTGTAAATTTGGTTAATAAAAAATTGTTATCACTTATAAAGAAGTGGATATTTTTAGGTGGTTATATTCACCATTGTATAATCCACCTCTATTTCAACTCCAACATACTGCAATGATTTTATTGTTATTGTTGGTGTAGCATGTTGTCGGAGTGTATCTCGCACAAATATTGCAACACCTTCACTATGTATTGGTCTATCCACACGATAAACACAATAACCAGGACATTTGATCGAAACGTTCCGATATAATTTTGTCTCGCATACTGCTGCAATATTTACTTTGTTTCCATACATGAAATGAATAAATTCGTTTAATTTAGTTTTAACGAAATTCGCATTCGATCCTAATAGTTCAATATTATTGATCGTTACGGTAAATTAAAATTTTTAATTGCGACAATTTTTTAAAATAATTTCAACTATTATCATAATTTTTTTTAACGGATCAGTGTCGCTTAAGTTCTTTAAACGATTAATAATTAATTTGATTACCGCGAGTATTTTATTTAAGATAATTTTTTTAAATTAAATCCGATAGACCAGTAAATACTGATATGTTGGATTGTTCAGTAGGTGTAGAACTCTACTAGTTACTGCTATCCCCGCGAACGTTCGATTATTTTTGTAAAATCGTATATTTGAATAAATTTTTACAATTACACAGTCACATTAGTACACAATGTAACACTATTCCCACACGCGCAGCACATATAAACTGACACACACTATAAAATCATCTACATATATTCAGATTTGTATAATTATATTTTACCTCATCCCGTCAAGTTTTCGCTTGTCGACAGGTATCAAACTAACTAATTAATATTTATACACAAATGTACATGTTATACACAAACATATATATCTATAACATACACATACAACTATATACATAATTTTAACAATTTACTTACTGAATATAGTATTCCACTCATTCTAAAAAGACATTTATACGCCTCACTCATTTTTCAGACATTTTCACCATCATTTTTACTTATTGCCAAAGCATTTGATGTAGATTTATTTTTCTGAAAACCATATTGATTTTCATCTATTATTCTATTCTTTTCTAAAAATTTAACTAGATAATTTGCTACATATTTTTCCATAATTTTTATTATCGTATTTTCAATAGCAATGGGTCGTCTACAGAGTTTGCGTATTCACTGTGTTTCCCCTTTTTATAAACCGGCCTTATTAAAGATATTTTTAGTGCTTCCGGTATTTCACCTTCTGCTAATGTTTCATTCATTATCCGGGTTATTGCACTTTAAAGTTTAGTATTTATAGTTTTAACATCTTTAATTCTAATACCGTCACTTCCACATGTATTTTCTGCTATCAAATTTTCAATATGTTCTTTTCTTTCCATGGGTACGTACATGTTGACTTCAAGGTCATTTCTTTCAGGGAAGGTGTGTCACACTTATGTTCAATTTTCATTACACTTTGTACAAATTCATGAAATTTATGATTCCATTTTAAATACTACTTAATTTTGGCACATATACTTCTTTATTATATCATCGATTCCAAGACCTTTGCGATTATTTCCTCGACATTATTCCACATTTTCATTATATCGCCTCCTGTTTGCTTAAATTTCTTTTTGGTAAACTTATCCTTTTTTATTCTTATCTGTTTATTTACTTTATTCCTGAGTATATCGTTTCCTTATCGATTTATTTTGTATCTTATTTTTATGTTTTTTATAAAGAAGATCACGTTGTTGTATCATTTGTGTAATATCATTAGTAATCCACTCTTTTATCGCTACTGTTTTCCTACCTCTATTTTTGTTTATACGTTTTTGGCAAGCTTTATAAATCTCATCAAATTTATATTTCATTATATAACTCGGCGGAATTGTCCGTACTACTGCTCCAACTTGTATTATTCAACTTGTTCCTAAGTTGTTTTTCTTCAAAAATGTGTCTTTGTGTTTCAGGTTTTGTTTTTGCTTGTAAATCATTAAAGTGAATTTCGCAGTCCATCGTATTATGATCAGCTTTTTTAACATTTAAGTTTTTATGTTTAAATTGTAAAAAATTTGTACTTTGTTTTGTGTACGCGTGATCTATCTGAGTCTGTGTAAAACAACCCCTTCCATTCTTGTCTTGTAAAACCTTTTATGTTACTTATATACCCCATTTCATTCATAATCATTTTTTTTCTGTATCTATATTAAATATTTCATCCACGTAGTTTCCAATGTTGTACACTGGTTGCCTATAAAGAGTTCATAAAAATATCTCGACGTTATTAATATACAATTTTATTGAAATATTTTCCGAATTCACCATACGGTTACTTATGGGTTTTATTTTAATATTTAAATTTTGTTTTATATAAATTACTATTCCATGCTTGGTTTTTTACTATCTTCTAAATTATCAAAAATCCTTCGTAGTCTGCAATAGAGTACAGTGAAATCTCATACTAATTTACATTTATTTCCCCCAATATTAGGATATGAATTTTTCTAATATGCCATTGCACAGTTACTTCGTTCCAATCTCATTGATCTTACGTTACATTATGACTTTAATTATTATTATTATTAATGTTAGTAATAAAAGTTTTATTATTCATACTAGTATTAGTGGTTAATTAGGGTTTAACATTTTTTATTAAGTTACGATTATTTCGTTTCCGCGATTCTACTTTTTTACAAATTTCCCATTCCCTAGAATTTAATATATGAGCTTGATTACAGTTGCACATTTTAGCATTGAAGTATCCCCTATACATTCTCTAGTTGAATGTGATTGCGAATAGTAGTCTAGTTATTTTAAGCACGACCACACATGTAACAACGATCTTTACTTTTTGTAGAATTTTCTTCTACATTTATTCCGCTTCGATTTGTTTCAGAATATTTGGATACCGTAGTTTTTAATTTGGAGCTTAAATTTGTCAAACTACTTCGCTCCTGTATAAGTCCCTTTACTAATATGAGCGATAAATTTTTTAGGAACTGTTTTCTGGGTAATTGAAATTACTTTTTTGTCCAACAATAAAGAATATGGCTATTGATTCCAGCAATGTTCAATAACGCAAAAAATAAAGCCATGGGCCACCTTTTTGTTCTCCTGGAACAAGAATAAACGCTACATTTTTGATCAGCCGAATCAATGGCTCCTTTTGTCATATTATAGAATGTAATTATTTCAGGCTTAGCATCTTCTCCAGTGGATTTATCAATTTCATCCAGAAAGTGCATTGTCGATAGTAAAATAACGGATCTATTCTTTTTTGGTGTATATGATACTAACGTCATTTTATCCTGGAAACCAAAGATTGTTGTTGTAGGTTTTCTAGATATATCAGGCAAAATTCCGCTGGAATTTCTCTTTTATTTTTTTTTACAGTGCCCACTAGGGTTAATTTATAATTCAATAAATCACACGCTAATGGGTAACTAGTGTACCAATTATCCACGGTCACATTCCTTCTTCAACCTTTTATACTTTGAACTAGCCTTTTCACTTTATCACTTGGTGTATTCTCATGTTTATAAGGCCCTTCTGGCTGTTTCCCAGCGTAAACTTCCAAATCACAAGTGTAGTGAGTTTTAACATTGCACATTGCGAATATTTTCTGACCATATTTAGCTGGTTTGCTGGGTATGTTATGAAGCTACATCGTCCTCTATATGGTTCCAGCTTTTCATCGATCGTAACAAATTTGCCGGGTTGGTAACAGGTCTTACAATTTTTTGTAAATTCTTCAACAACTGTTCTTATTGCCGCAAGTTTGTCCAATTTTCTCCTTTCCTGGCGATTACCAGCATCATCGAAACGAATACATCGTACCATAAATAGAAATCTCTTATACGACATACACGCTCTAAAAATTTCAATGCCAGTACCATCATCTGTGCAAAGTTCTAAAAAACTAGTATGGTTGGCTTTCTTTATACCTGTTAAATACAGAAGCCCTAGAACAGCTAACACTTCAACTTTTGTTGTGTGGGTACAGTCTCGTTCTCGAGCAAAACTGGATTGTAAACTGGATATGTATTTATTAGTATATGCTACGATTTCATTTATTATGACATCATTAATTAGTTTGATAAATGCAGATATTTTATCTGAAATATTGTCACACGTTTTCGCTGGTCCTGGGAATATGTTCTTCAAAATATTACACTTGGCTGTTTTCGCATATTTACTTTTAACAGGTGTAGCAGCCCAAGTAGTTTTTTTGTCTTTCCCAGTATACATTTGTTTCGGAATTTCCATTTCCGGCTCATCTTCAGCGTCTCCTTCTTGTGCACTACAACTATCATGATCACTGAATTCTATTTCTTCATCGGATAAATCTAAATCACTATCATTAATCTCGACTTCCTCATCTTCTATTATAGCTAAAATCTCTTCATCAGTAATATTTCTAACAGCGTCCATTTTCTACAAATTGAAAACCGAAAGTTTTGGATGAAAATCATTTATAAATTATTTATAATAATTTATCATATTTGTAAATGTATTTCTCGAATAACGTAAAAGTGTAAAACAATATCAAAATAATAAATTATTATTAGATACTTACAGAGGTTATGCGGTATATTATATTTACAAAATCGAGTTTTGACCAAGCAAATTATGTAAACAGTAACAGAAATAAACTCACAATCCACAAATACGTTCGGAACACTACTGAAAGAGGTTAAAACCAACGCACTGGACAGCGCGGTATACAATATCAAATAATTACGTAAATGGTCGCGTGGCGTACTGTATACGCCAAAACAGTTTCCGCGAGACTAATCATTAAATAACTTTTTAATGGTACTTGGAAAAAATACCATACTCGGTAATCACATTCCATAGACTACGGTTAGAGGTTAGACTGACGTACAGCCTTGAGTGAACTGTGGTTTAGAAGATATACGTGTATATATAATCAGTGGCGTACTGTATACGCCGCGCGCCTAACTGAGAGTTAAGGTCTGTACCAATTTCCAACTCTATGCGAATTATTGTAATTCGGAATATTTATTTCTACCGGGTATATATATATATATATACACGTATATGTATCATATATACATGTATATACGTATGTATATGTGCGGTGTGTATGAGCGAGCAAAATAATAATAAACTTAGAAATTACTAGGGAATGAACCGTATTCTATCTATCCACCACTCTGTCCACACGCGCAGAAGTACACGTATATATATATATATATATATATATATATATATATATATATATATATATATATATATATGGGTGTGTGAGTCTTAGTGCGTGTGTACCGAAATTTATTTAATGGATGTCTGGCTTTAAATACCCAGCCGGCCTTACTTCGTCTTTCTAACTGATTCTATGTAAAATTATTTAAAATACCCCTTTAGCTCGTCTTAAAATATATTAATTAACATAAACTCACCTCAAAATAAAAAGTTATTTAAACTTGAGACCAGTACCGAAGATATGATGTGCTATATATGTATATATATATATGTGTGCGTGTGAACGTATCTAAAATATAAAATTGTACAAAATTACGCTGACAGTCGACCAAAGCGAGTTGAGAGAGGACAAAAGTAGAACGAGTAGTCTGCTTAGTCAACTGTACGTAAATACCGAGCTTAGTTGTTCGACATCTTTCGAGAAAAAATAAAAAACTTTTTAAGAGCTTTTCACGTTCCACTTATCTACGCTTATAATTGAAAAAGTTTATCACTACCTTCTTCCCGCAACACGTAGCCTAGCCCCTCCGATGCCCGACGTATTTTTTTAGGCACCTACCTTGTCGAAGTGTAGACCGTCTTCATTAGGTGTGTAAGATTTTCATTTTTATTATTAATTATTATGTTATTATTATCATTATTCCGGTGAAACAGACGAGCTCCATTTTTTTCCTTCTAAATTTCTCGCCCCGGAGTAGTACAAATAATTAATTAAAATATGAAAAAGTATAACAACTTGTTTTCCGAAGGTTACGTTTTGAAAAATCGTTTCCTAATCGAGCACTTTTATATCAGCCATTCGCAACAATCGGGTAGATTAGAATTATATAGATGGGACTGGAAAATAACGGACAGACGTGCGAAATGCGATAATACGAAACTAGACCAATAGTTTAGAAAATTATCTATTAACAGACTAATTATTCGTCAAATAAGTAGGGAGTAAAATTATACGTACTACGAACAACAGCACTTTGTTATTCAGCGGAAGAGTATGCGTGTCCAGTTTGGAGCCGTCCTGAAATATAAATAATGCTGATAATATTATCGCGTGGAAGGCTATGGGAAACCACCACGCACAACACCGAGTACGCGCTAGAATATAGTAGACTACAAAAATACTCGGGACTACATTGTGAGCGGACGACAAAGCGATTATAAATACGTATACTACTGTCATCTATTTGTCTCTCCTTGTTTAAAAGTCCTACGGCGATGGAGTCATGGTGATGGAAGCCGGTGTGGTCAACTGGGAGCTTTTAGCTAATGATTCTACACGGAAGGCGGTATGATCCAAGTGGTCGCTCTCGGGCAGGATGGGATAATGCCAGAGTTCGGCAGCAGATCATATGACCAGGCAGCCATATTTAGGACCGCTCTGCCTGCCAGAAATGTGGAAGGGACTAGAAAAGGTGTCCTAAATATAGTTCATCCCTTATTTACCTGGTCAGTTTGCCGCGACACTGTGCGGTAAAAACAAAAATGAAAATAATAATCAAAAAAGAGACTGGGTATTTGGAGTTTGGAACGTTAGAACATTATTAGATAATAAAAACTTACCTATAACAAGAACGGCCTTAATTACGCACAAATTAAGAAAGTATAAAATAGACATAGCTTGGATTATGTGAGACAAGATTTGCCGATGAAGAACAACTGAGAAAGTACAGGTTCGCACAATATACTGGAAAGGTATTAAACCAAGAAATAAACGTTTAAAAGGTGTAGGATTAGCCATTGATACAAAATTAATACAATATGTATCTGAGGAGCTGCAAAGTATCAGCGATCGACTCATGATAATGAAACTAAAATTTCCGAAAAATCCTACATTAGTAATAATCTGCACATACGCGCCAACCTTAGATAGCTCTGAAGATGTAAAAGATTTTTTCTATAACGACCTTCAAGAAGCATTAAATGAAATTAAAACTAGCGAACGACTTGTTATACTTGGTGATTTTAATGCGCGAGTTGGAAAAAATATAAATATTTGGAATGGCACCATTGGAGTCCATGGAATTGGAAAAGAAAATAGTAATGGGGAACGCTAATTACAGTTTTGCGCGCAAAATGGTCTTGTTATTACGAACACTCTTTTCAAGCTAAAAGATATCCATAAAGGATCGTGGACGCATCCTAGGTCTGGGCATCTGCATCTAATAAATTATGTTATTACAAAACGTCAAAGCAGAAATGAATGCTTGATTACTCGTGTAATGAGGGGTGCAAATGGAGACACGGATCATGTATTAATTAGAACAAAATTTAGATTCCCCACTATTAAATATCATCCAAGGTTACAAAAATATAAGCAAGAGAATTATAATATAGATCGATTAAAAAGATCTTAAATGATTTTACGTCAGTATTAACCACCGGTCTTCAAAATTCATTATCTTTTTCCATGTCAACTGTAGAAAAACAGTGGAGCTGTATAAAAAATGAGATAACGATGGCGTGTAAAAACGTCCTCGGCTGTAAAGTAAAAAGATCTCAAGATTGGTTCGCTGATAGCTCAAAAGAGTTACAAGATCAAATTGATGAAAAACGGAAATGTTTCATTGCATGGCAAAATGATAAATTAAATGTATAAAAAAGAAATAGTTACGCTTTGATAAAATCTAAAGTGCAACGTGAAACCAGAAAATTACAAAATCAGTGGTAGATTAATAAAATGGCAGATATTCAATTGCTACATGATAAGCATGATATGCGTGCATTCTTTATTAATACTGTATATGGTCCTATATCTAGGCGTAAAACTGCCATACAAAGTTCATCGGGGATATTACTTCGAAATAGAGAGGAAATACGCAGATGGTAGGAGTATTTTCAAACGTTGCTAAATAATAAAACCACGGTTAATGAGGACATTTATCGTTGAATACCGCAGGAAAATATAAATTACCAACTCGATATTCCACCATCTGAAGAAGAGGTTCTATTAGCGATAAAAAACCTGAAGCTTAATAAAGCGGCCGGACTAGACGGTATACCAAATGAAATATATAAATTTGGTGGAAAAGAATTAACGTAACAATTGCTCGAGTTATATAAACGATTTTGGGAAGAAAATGTACTACCGAAAGATTTTAAAAATGCAGCCATTGTTTATATATATAAAAATAAAGGGGATAAAACGAACTGTTTTAGTCATCGAGGTATATCTCTACTATCGAGTGCTAGTAAAATTTTGAGCAGAGTACTTCTAACGCGATTATAAACATTAATAGATAAGTATCTTCCTGAAGAGCAATGTGGCTTCCGGCAGCAACGAAGTACCATAGATATGATATTTACTCTACGCCCCAGCTACTTGAAAAAACTAGAGAACAAAATGAAAAATTGTATACGGAATTTATTGACGTACAAAAGGGCTTTGATACGGTAAACAGAGACGCGCTTTAGAAATTTCTAAAAATAATTGGATGCCCACCGAAACTGCTGTCACTTCCACAACAGCTACATGATGATATGGAAGGTGAAAACGGATTTACAGATCCTTTTAAAATATCGACTGGAGTTAAACAAGGTTGTATACTTGTTATTTAACCTTTATACGAGCATGATTTATATAGTATATAAACAAAAGATTTTAACGTCCGTAATTAAGATAGAATACCGGTTCGATGGAGGATTATATAATCTATCAAAATTTAGAACTAAAAGCAAGACAAACACGTTCACCATTCAGAATTTACAATATGCGGATGACTGCGTCATCTCATGCAAAAGCGCTCCAGAATTGCAATATGCAGTAAAATTATTATACGAAACATATAAAGATTTTGGTCTATCTACTAACTGTAACAAGACAGATGTTAGATAAATACCTACGACTAACACAGAATATATTATCGATGGAAATATATTAAACAAAATGAAAGAATTTAAGTGTCTGGGAAATATTATTAGCAATGACGGTGGTCTAGATGACGAAATTTCATATTAGAAATGCAATGATATCATATAGAAGGCTTTCTAGACGAGTTTTTAATAATAAAAGTTTAACAACGGCTACTTAAGTGACCGTCTATAAAACTGTACTAATGCCAACCATGTTATTACGGCGGAGAAACCTGGCCAATAAAAATTAATCAACTTAAAAAGTTAGAAATCTGCCATTTTAGATTACTAAGACGGATTCTGCGAATTAACTGGAAAGATCACATATCGAAAAAAGGTACTACAAATGGCCAGTTGTTGTTGAAGTCTCACCTAAGATGAATTGGCCACGTAGTGCAGATGGATGAAGAACGTATTCCGAAACGTATATTTTACGGAGTAATAAGTAATGGTAAAAGGCAATGTGGCCGTCCAAAATTTCGATATAAAGATATGATTACAAGGACAATTAAGAAAGCAGGAATGAATCCGCGAAAAGACATTACTTGGGATCGGATCGAATGGAGATTATTCACAGATGACATCGTGAACCAGCGGCTTGTACACCGGAAACCAAAGAAAAAGAATTGACGCTATTGCCGGCAGAACAGAAATCCGATGCTCGCTTTATACTGACAGAAATAATATAAACCCAAATGCAAAGACTGCAATTGCCTTCGAATAATATTGAATAAACCTGAATTTACTGCAATCAAATCTTTACATTATACGTTAAAATTCCCTTGTATACAAGAAATGATTATATAACCGAAAAATTTTGTCGACGTTTGTAAATATTTCAATAGTAAATTCTGCAGATGATTACGATTATCGATATAAGCAGAGGCGTGCGAAACGTATCCTTTTCCAGTAAGCCAGCTCTATAAACCCTAAATGTCAACCAATAAATTAAGACATTTATAAATTTATTTTAATAAGAAAAGTGTATATACACTCTATTATTTTTAAGAGAGTGGGTTTTTTGTATTCCAAATTTTTCCCGCAATTTTACATAAAAGTTCTTACTTTATAAATATTATTAACCTAGATAATATATCTTTACCAATGTGTTTTCTGACGAAAATGATTATAATATTTGGTGCTGAAATATTTGTATGTATTTGTATTTTTTGTATAAAACGTAGAATTAATACCGTAATAATAAACTTAAAATTATATTAGAACATTGGGAAACTTCACATCGCGTAAACAGGCGAGAAGAGATTAAGCAGAATCCGCATCCGCCACACTAAACTAACTCACGGATTGCAAAATGAACTTCCACCACCGTGTATGTTTCGTGGGAATCAAAATTTGTCCATTGAACATAATATAATCTTCGTACGTACAAAACTGAACGAGGAACGTGATTTTTTCATTCGAACAAACAAGATGCTTCACAGAAGACGCACTTGGAAACGACGAAGCTGCAGTGTACTTTCCGGTTTTTAAAAACTATGAAATTATACGAGAAGATAATTAATCATTCTAGAATTATTTTTATTTCTATTTTAAATTATCAAACTTATAGAAAACATCATTTTCCGTTTAATTTCTATAGAAGTATCTATAAGTATTTTCGATGTACATATGGTAGAATTATTTGTGGAAGATGTATCAAATTACTAAGTTATCTATAATTATCTAAATTGTAATCGTAGACGCAAATGACCTAGAAGTCGAGCGTCTTTAAATAAATATCGAATTTGTATTTGAATTCGAATTTTCAATTCCAATTTTCCAAATAATGAGTTTTCATTATCGTTCATGTACGAATTTAAATTTTTCTTAAATATTATTGCGAATTGTCACGTGAGAACAATTCTCATATGCGACCATCGGTATGATATTTTTTTTCATGCGACCGTTGGAGGGTTAATTATGATATACCTATAAACAATAACAGTATAAAGATCGATCAAGGCATTTATATAATATTAATTTAGAACTATAATTATATATATGTATATATTTATAAATATATATATATAATATATTTATATGTGTATATGTATATGTGTGTGACTGTTGAGAGCCCCGGTGACATTGCTAGAGTGCTCGACTGTCAACTCCAAGACGAGGGTTCGATACCAACTCGCAACATGGAAAGTTTTTCATCATTATACAATTCCTAATTATAACGGTGAAGACAGTGGCACCCCGACCCGGTATAACATCGTATGCGCGTCCATCTGCTTTGTATATAATTAGTTCATTTTGTATGTAAAAATAAACATGGCTCTAGTCACGACGTTCGACAACGAACAATAATGATGATGATCAATATGTATGTATATATAAGTGTTTCCGTGTCAACGTGTGTGTAGTTGCGCGTATTAAAAAAATCTTAATATAGGGATGAATCGTTTATAAATAAATTGAATATTTTCAAAGGGAAAACGAATTTTTTAACTGAGAGCACTCGTGAATAGGAACTCCTTACACAGAACGAATTTTTTCCCTTTACAAGTTTAATATTCTAATATACGTTTGCAAAAAAAAAATTAAAATATAAACAAATAAAAATTTAAAATCCAATTTAAACATTCGCAACGATAAAGACGTGAGAAAAAAAGGAAGAAATTAAGAAAGAAAAACAGACGACACGTCGATAAAGATCGTAAGATGGTGATAGGTTTTCGAAAGGAAATAATACAGCTGTGAAGTGAAATTCGAAATTTACAAGATTCAGCAACACACGGAGATGGTATACTGGAGGGACGAAATTTTCCTTCATACTTCGGGAACTTTACGTAAGAAAGCATGCCTACTGTACCTTAGTCTAACGCGGACATTTGCGAAAGTTTTAATATAATGTACCTACAACCTTTTATAACGACCGTGGAAATTTTCGAAATACACTTACGGAGTAAAAACACGAGGATTTAATGACGAACACATGCGTTAATACACATATGTTGATAAATACGCTGATAGGCCGGACTGGTACATCAAAAATATGCGACGCCTTCCTGTAAATATTATATTTGTGTATGTCAGGTTGCCTCTTAAGCGATTCGTTTCTTAGTAGATACGGAATTTTCCTATAAAGTTTATGTTTCGGATAGTCAAATCGAATTATTAATACTTTCGTAACAATTATAGATTTAAGCGTTCGATAACATCGATTGGAAAATATTATTGAAAATGATTTAGAAGGTTAATATTAAACCTATATATACACAATCAACAATAATAGATGTTTTAATGGATACAAACTAGAAGCTAAAATACGGAAAGGAGTAAGGCAAGGATATCCACTTTAGCCGTATCTATTTAACGTGCGCATAGAAGAACCAATCAAAAGGCTGAAAAATAAATCGAAAAGGAGTAAAACTAAATGGGATATAAATCCACTGCATAATGCGGATGATATTACTTTA
The DNA here is from genome assembly GCA_032883995.1 of Coronaproctus castanopsis. NCBI lineage: Eukaryota > Metazoa > Arthropoda > Insecta > Hemiptera > Monophlebidae > Coronaproctus > Coronaproctus castanopsis. Next base: position 215,117,930 of record CM065052.1, on the reverse strand, counting down.
TTAGCAGGATCAGAGAAGAATATGAATAAAATGCTTACAGTTTTATCGGAAAAATTAAATAAATGGTAAATAAATATTAATAAAAATAAAACAGAGAGGTAACGAAGATCGGTAAAAACGCAGTATAAATAAAAAGATAAACATAAAAATAGATAATACAGTCGCGCAAACACGTTACCTAGGAAGTGTGATAACGGAAAATAATGGAAGTATAGCGGATATTAGAAGACGAATAGGACAAGCTAAATGTGCATTTAATAACAAAAAATCAATATATAAGAACATTAGTGTATAGACGTCCGGAAAAAATTTGCAAAAACATACGTTTGGAGTGTGCTTTGTTACGGTTGTGAAAATTGACAGCGCAGGAAACAAATAAACTGAATTCAACGAAGATGCGGATTTGGCGTAGAACAACGAAAACGACTTGGACAGAAATAAAAACAAACAATGAAATCCTAGAAGGAATACATTCAAAAAGAAGTTTAATAAACCATATAGAAAAGCGGAAAATAATAAAAAAGTTAGATCGTGTAATAAGGCATAGTAAGTTTATAAAATGTATAATAGGAAGTAAAGTTACAGGCAAAAGACCAAACCAAGAACATCTGTAATGAAGAGTATCGCTTGAATATAAGTAAATATCAAGAACTTCGACACTGGCTACCAACAGGACGCAATGGCCACAGCGACGAGGCATTGCACCTCCTGCTTGAGTATGCCAAGTATGATCAAACCCCAACGCGTCAAGTTTCATTTTGCACCAATCCTTAAAGAAACATTAAGTGCCTAGTCGTTTCTGTTCTGGGATTACGAAACTGGCTTATTCAATCAGCTGTAGTACTTCTGAACCGTGCCTTCGGGCCCGTAGCAGTACGCGGCACGTTAAAGAAGTCCAAGATAAGTCATATAAAGAAAATATATATATTTTTTTTTGGAAGAAATGTCGTCACGTATCACTCGGTATAACATTATCAAGTTCAAGCGGAAGTAGTAAAAATTTAAATTCGATTTCAGAGTTAGATAATGTGTTTGTACCAACGATAATAGCGATTCGTTCACTGTTTTTAATCCTTTCAGTCACGATGTCCGGTGTAATTGCTAAAAATTTCTTATTAGCGTCGATTTTAAAAATATTTATATAAATCCATTGAAGCTTATCTACAGTTTACACCAATTGTATAATGAACACCTGTACTAAATTTATAATTTTCTGTCAAAATTTTATAATGTATAACCGAAAGTAATTCGTTCACTCTTCTTTCGTAACGGTTTCAGCCACGATGTCCACTATATGGTCGTGACATTTTAACATTCATCAAAAAATTTTATTCGTGTTAATTTTAAAAATATTAATATATAATTATCTACACTTTACTTAAGACACAGTATTATTGTATAATAAACACCTGTATAAAATTTATAATTTGCGTCAAAATTCTATAATGTATGACCGAATTGGTTAATTCATACGAATAATAATAATAATAATAATTAAAGCGCCTTTTAGAAGAATCGAAATTGGCGTGACGATTAAGTTTGTAGAATTAAAAAAAAAAATTGCAAAAAACGAGCTTGTAAATTTTCGTAACGAAAGATCCGACGATGATATCTCACGAGGGGATTAAAATTGAACTAAAATTCGATTTCTTCGTCTACAGATGAAAAAGGTCTCGTGCGAAGTGAAGTAATTCGGAAAAGTGTGTCTAACTTCGTGATTGCCCGTTTTTGTTTTTTCCTACAGAAATAAAAGATGAAACGTCACAAGTAATACGCGAAAGAAAAGATCACAAGACGAAGGTAACGATAGGAAAAAAAGAGACAGAAAATTAGATCAGCTTTAGCCTAGCGTTTTTCCGTTTTCATTTGTTCTTATTTGTACGTATTACGAAGCAGGAAAATGTATTGTAAAAGGTAAAAAAAATGTACACTGCAATTCTCAATGGAAATAAATATACCCGGGGTCAAAGTTACACACGGGTATATGAAGCACTACACACACACACACACATATATATATATATATATATATATATATATATTCTATAAGTAGAAATGAAATCTAAGAATTCTTTCTTACCCAGGCATTATTCTCATTCTCGATCGCAGCGTGTTCCTTTGTTTCAATTATTGGAAACGTAAAAGGCGATATCGAATTTAAAGGCTCCCGAAGAATTTCAGGCGAGCCAATATAAAACCGAAGCTGATAAAAGACTTATCTAGACGGATAAATGCATTTGGAATTTCTCGAATCACGAAAATGTCGCTTGATCTAATTTATTTCTAGTCGCTAATGTACTTAGTACCTAGTAGTTGCGTGGAGTCGACTACATCAGTCAGAAGCAATCAAGCGCACATATGTGTTCACTCAAATATACAATTCTCGCACGTACGCAAAACTATCTTTACCATCAATAATGTACAGCTAGTCCACTACTTGCGATAGAGATAAAGTTGGCGTATGATATACTCACTTCTCTGGTTATCAATTACTATATATATATATATATATGATATCTATGCGAAGCCAATACTAAAAAAAAAACTGTTATATATAGTTGTATTCGTGCTGAATCTTTAATGTTTTCGTGTTCTGCTCGCGTGTTAGTAATTCTCAACGCGGACGAAATTTATTCGTGGTTTTAAAGTCCCTAGTCTACATTAAATTAGTGTAGATAAACCGGCTTGCCGGGAAAGTAAATAGTTAAATATAGATTAGGTATTATTCTTGATATACACAGCGTATATATATATATATATATATATATATATATATATATATATATATATATATATATGCGAAAAGTTGGTGAAAATAATTTTTTATTAAGAATCAAGGACCGATCATACTAGTAATATTTTAGAATCGGAAAACATTAGGCAAGTAAACAGGAAATCATCAATGTCATCAACGGGGTTTTCAATATTTACGATGGATGTACTGCCATTAAATGCTTTTTAAATGAAACGTTACTATGTAAATTTTTTAAGCTGTATTTTATCTTTTAGGTGTTAAAATTCATACAGTTTTTCGATATTATCACGTTTGCTCGCATTGATACTCCAAAATTAAGACGAGAGGGCTTTCCGAAAACTTTGGGAAAATTTTACTTGACTTAACAAATGTAGATAAAAATTAGAAACCGGTCGTCCACCCTGGAAAACGGCGTACATATGGAGAACACATGAAGAAACTGGTAGGAGAGATTGAAAGATGAATGGACAAAAAGTAAACCCATTAAAGCAGATCTAGTACAAATTCCCAGCGTACAGCCTGCGGGAATATCCCGATGGGAATGGTGCAGAATAATTAGATTCCGAACGGGACTAAGTAGATGTGCCTCTGAATAAATGGAAAAATGATTTCGAATCCGTTATACGAATGTGGGGACTTCAAATTGTCGATCATTCGTATAATTTCAAAATCTTCTCTTCGAATAGACATGAATATACATGATGCGCATAACGTCACATAGTTCAAAAATCTTTTCTTCCAATAAAAATTAATAGACACGATATGCATAACGTCACAAATAGTGAATATCCGGACTCTCAATATATATAGTTCTTTTAGCTTCATACGAACGAACGAATCCGATTTGATAATTGGTTCATGTTTTATAGATGTTTTCTTGCCTAGATATCTATTCCTGTATGTAACGTTTGAAGTGCTAAATGTTGCTGCGATTATAAATGAAGGATTTTTTACGACGTTTTAAATCTCTAGATAGTAGTATCAGGTTTTATTTCGTTTGAAAAATAGGTTCACCTGTTTTCTGCTTTTAAAGTCGTTTAAAAATTCGTAATTAAGAAACTTTATAATCCGAAATTTCGACAAAGAATTTTTATTTCATTTATCACCAAAATTTCTACAAAGAATTTTAATTCCATTTATCGCGGTTAATGTCCCGTTTTTTACTACGTATACAGAGTATTTTCCAAATACCAGAACGTTTCGAGGGATTATATATCAACTTTATTTCGACTACGTACTGGGCATAATCTAACTCATATCTCGCTAAATTAGGCATAATTTCGGATAGTACATGTGACACGCGTCATGTTGACGACTGTATTTAGCATCAAATCTGGGTATGTCCGAAATTTCTAAAGCATACGGATGAGCTGTTCTCTAATATTTTACAAAAGTGGCACACATTACCTGTATCGAATTGTTTCTAACCCGTTGCCTGCGGTTTCAAAATCAGGTTATATAAATTTATCAAACGTAGTGGCATTGAGATTTAAAATACATTAACTAGATAAAGATTTAAACTGGCCAGAAATGGCGCAAGCTGGGCCAAAAAAAAATATATATTTTAAAATGTCGCCGTGTATTCGTATGATATTACGTTTCATTTATCCGCGTTTTATGTACGTCTCAAAACCACGTTGTATTCAAAAATTTTATTTGACAAGCCTTTATCCTTTGTCGATTACCATTTTTTCATTCAATACGAAAACCTAGAACCTCCAAACCGAACATTTCGTATCAAATCTCAAAATTCGAAAAACGGAAAAATTCAAGCGTAAACATTCGCCCGCATAGTGTATTGATAACATGGAAGACACATTAACCCTTTCTCGAATGTACAGCATATACCATTCAAGTATTCGGTAACGGGCGTAGCATAATGATCACGATGATATAAAATAATTTTATAAATTCAAAAATTTTCGCGAGAAATCACCTTTTAACCCATTCGACACTTCAAGTCTTATATTACGAATTAACCTTCAAATTATCAGGAGTATTTTGTGATTTATTAAATTCTCAACGCGTCAATATTGAGGAAAAATAGTCTGGCAATTTACAAAGACTTCAGTTGTTTTGCAATATCTTAAAAGCTCAAATACATAAAAGTTCGATATGTAACTATTAAAAAAAAAATTGAAACTGGATTCGTGAAATCGGAAACTCGAATTTATGTAACTACAGACAAAAATGAGGCGGTGAAATATATTTCATTATTTTTATTAATGTCACGTATATACGAATGGTTCGTCATATGCCAAATTAAATATATTGTTCATTTTTTCTTACAGATATTATTCCCAATCAAATTGGTTTCGGTACTTAATAATTTATATAATATCAACGTCTGTACACATAAAAATGGAGTCTTTTATGAGAGAATTGAAGAATATGCCACCAGCGATACGCGCCCCTTCCGGTTAGAGCTCACGTCCAAGGAGGTACACCAGGCATGCAGATATATATATATATATATATATATATATATGTGTGTCTAAATAAAATTTTGATATAATTTTATTGGGGGAGATTGTTTTTTTTTTAATATAGTAGAATACTCTATTGTGGCGGATGCGTTATTTATTTGACCATCGCATTTTTCTTAATTCATATTCTTTGCTAAAAATTTTATTCTGGGATAAATCGTTTTTTTGTAACTGTGACGCGAGGTATTTAAGAATACCGGTGTTGGTGAAAAATCGCACTTTTCCAAACCAATTACAACTGATTTTTCTAGAAAATATTTTATTTCCATAGTTTTCCTTTCCAAAAAATGCACCTTCTCGAATGGTAATTTACAAATTACTTTGCCGGACGGTGGTGTATTGCGTGTTTGTACATACGTGTTTTAACATCCGGAATAACCGTTTCCTAATTAGTGTTCGTAGTTAGGAAAAATTCGTTTCACGCGTATGGCCGTTGACGAAATTTCAACCAACCGCTGCGATGGGTACAATATAAAATTGACAATAGGCTTGAAAACTTTCTGAAAATTTTACACGGTCTGGTTTTTCGAGAACGATCATTAATACCAATGATAAAAAAGAATTAAAATTTGTTGCGAAGTTACTATCTGGCACGTGTTCGGTAACAATCGTTTAACATTTCTGTTTAAAGTGTTTACAAGTATAATAAGAACTCCTAAAGCACACCACCACGCATTCGCAATCATTCAACAAGCGTATTAAGGTATGTTATACATATATATATATATATACGTATGTCCATTTGCACATTTACCAGCATTACGTTGTACGAGCGATTTTCATTTAACTTTACCATCCTTGTCAAGTGAAGCATTTCCTATTTTTTTTTTTTTTTTGGACCATTTTTTTTTTCATTTTAGGTGACACACGGTGTTTATTTCACTTTTCTCTCGGACATTTATTTTATTGCTCTCTCTTTCTCTTTCTATTTTCATTTAGGTTTCGCGCTCCATTTCAAAGGGGTACGTAAGTTCTCCTACGGTCCCAACGATCTGATTATGAACTAGTGCGTAATCGTCTTTTGTTAGAGGATATCCTATTGTCAAGTTTTCTAGTAGGTAGGCCTACACGTTTTGGAGCTTTCACCGATGTATCAGTGTAAACATACAGACATGTACGAACGCAATATATTAAAATATTTATGTATATATATATATATACATGTGTATAGCATACGGCATTTGTGGCGTGTAGTGCGAGTTTAATATACAACAAAAAAGAGCTTTAGAAAAAGTACGTCATCTTGTTCATTGGGAAAATGTTTACACCACCGTAACAAGCACGCGAAGCAACAAAAGGGGCTTACTATCAACTTTCTCACTTTTTTTTGCCGCTTCTCAAAAGCTTCACTTTTATCCGTGTCAGTTTACAACGCACATAACTCGACATACATATATATATATATATGGGCATACCTAAATATGTGAATATGCATAGATATATATATATATATATTATGTACTAGAACTCTATTTTTCTTTATTATTTGACATTGGCAGTTGGTTCATCCATTCTTGTTGTCAATGTAACAGTCCCTGCCTACGTGGATTTCCTGTTTTATTACTATCGATACAAAATCATTCCTATATACGTATTATAAACTTAAAATACAGGCCTTCACACGCGTAAACCTGCTACGTATTGCGAATTATATACACGTACAACACTGAACGCGTTGATGTACACACACACGAACACATACATATTTATAGATATTTATGCGTATATTTAAATGCATCAACCATCTCGGATTGATGGGTTTGTAACAGTAGAATGAAACTTTTCAATCTTCATCAAACCGTAATCTCATCGGTAAAAAGATGTCGACCAAGATTGTCCTAAAATTTTACTCCCTAAATTGCGACGCTTCAAACGAGACCACGGTGTGTTCCCTTTTTAGATTTTGACGCACGTTGACGTGTTGAGACGGGTGATGTCGTTACAAAGGATTCCTTAGCGTATGTACATTATCCAAAAGATGAACGTATCTCCAACCTCTTAGAGATTGAATGCAACCTGCTTTTTCTTTATTTAAAAAAAAAAAAAAAAAACTCAGTGTCTAAAACCGTGTGTGAATTTCATACATTTTACTAAACATGAAAATATGATAGTAATATTAAAAATTGTTAATCAATTATTATCTCCAGGTTTTTCATCCTACATTAGATGTTTTATAATAAAGGCGATAAAATTATAATAATATATAATCATTATTCGGTCTTCTAAATGCACCCATTTATAAGTATATAGTTAACGTTAATTAAACAAATATTAATATTAACGGATTTAATTATACATTAAATATACATGAATTCATAAAAATATAATAAAGCAAAAAAAAATAAATTAAAACTATAAAAATAAATTACATCATAAAGTAGTACAAGAATCAGTTACACTAAATGCTAGAATATAATAAAGTAGAGTAGCCGGCGAAATTAGCTTAACTAGTAGCGATTATGTATATACATGTTTAATTTCGAATAATTCAGAAATGAAAACAGAAAACTGCTGTAATAATATAATTTGATTTAACTGAAGTACTCAATCGTATACAACTATCGCAGGTGACTCTATACTTACTGCACTTATGTATTATATGTTGAACGATTTCAATTTCATCGCTTTCGCAATACCAACGTTTGCTTTCATTAATAATTTTTAATTTATTTAAATAGTAGCCGATAGAACCGTGACCAGTAAGTATCTGACGACACATGTGGGGTAATTAATGTTTTTATTTTTAAAACGTTCTATTATTTATCCTTGGTTAAAGCATCATATTTTATTTTAAACTCATTGTGTAAATTCATCTTTTTGGGATGATCTTTACTGATATTACCATTATTTACTTTTTTTTTTTTTTTTAAAATTACTCTTTTGACATCAAAGATAAAAGACCTTTTTTTAATAGCAATAGGTAATAAGATCCGTGCTATGGTCTGGATCGTAATATTAGGTGCAGTTACATATGAAAAAGTTATACAAATCCGAAATTTCCGACAAATAGAATTTACCTTACATGTTTGATGTATAGTCAGTCTACTATAATAGACACCGGCGCCAGTAGGAGTATAATAATTGCACTAAACCTTTATAGAGTATTATCTTGCACTTATAGTTTAATCCCCATAGTTTACCGTCGTTTGGATATCGCTTTTGTGATATATATATATATTAATTTGGTCGTAATGTACACTGCATACCAATTGCGTCAGGTTGTTCTTAACTAAGGTTGCTAGGCCATGTGCTGTTGATGCTGCAATTGTAAAACCGTGTCTTTTTCTCTAGTTCGTAGTTGACGTCCGTCTGCTGTGTTAGTCCCTTGCAATGAAGGTTTGTTTTCTACCTGACATTAGTTCGTTTACAGCGAGAGGTATATCAGACACGGGTTCCTGTGTTCTTAGCTGCTCGTAAGCATTACTACGGCGCACGAAATAATTACATGTTAAAAAATCGGGGACTTAGCAGCAGCCGCGACTGCGGAACAGTTCTCTAAACAATGGACCCATGTCTCGAATAAGTGCCTAAAGCGAGCGTTAGCTGACAGATGACAGGAATTCCTAGACATTTCGAGTACGGTAAACTGATGGATAAAAAACTTGCGGAACAATGAATTATGACAAATAGTTTGTAAGCGTACTGTTAATAATAAAAATAATTCCGTGCAGTCATCAGTCCTAAGACTGGTTTGCTAATTTCCTCCACAACTACCGGCTTCTGTTTTCCTCTTCATATCCGTATATCCTGTGCTACCAGTGTCTTCTATAGTTGCTGTGTATATTGATTTCTCGGCCTTCCCTTTCCGCGTTTCCCATTCATCTGTCCTTCTATAATTATCTCTAATAAGCTTTCATGTCTTAAAATATGACCGATCATACTAGTTCTTCGTTTTATTATTTTTTTCCATTCTTCCTTCGCCAATTTTTTCTAACACCTATTCATTTGTTAATTTATCGGTCCATCTTATTTTCAGCATTCTCCTATAGCACCATATTTCGAAGGCTTCTATGTTTTTTTTCTCTGCTTTACCAATCATCCATGTTTCACATCCGTACAACGCTGCACTCCAAACAAATAGGGTTAAAAATTTTTTCCTCAAATTTGTACTTATAGCCTTGTTAGTTAAAATATTTTTCCGATGGTAAAAACCTTGCTTTGCTTTATTGATCTGTTTTTTAATGTCCTTGCTACACCTGCCATCTCTGGTGATTTTACTACCCAAGTAATGAAATTCATTCACTTCTTGTATTTTAACACCGTAGATATCTGCACTTATTTTCTTTCGACTGTTATTTTTTTCGCATATCATAATTTTTAATTTATTTTTATTTACTTGCATTCCATATTTCTTAAATACATCTTCCATTACTTTTAATGTTTCCTCCAATTGATATTGATTTTCTGATAGAACAGCTATATCATCAGCACATTGTAATATGCATATCACCTTGTATTTTTACACCATTTTTCTTTGTTTTTTCTTTAATTTCTTTCATTATTTCTTCTATATATACAGGTTGAATAATATCGGTGATAAAGCACAGCCCTGTCTAACTCCTTTCAATATTTTAACTTCTTTGTTCACATTGCCAATCTGTATCATTGCTTTCTGATTTTTGTATAATTTATATATTAATTTAATATCCTTCCTGTTTATTTCCGTGTTCTTTTGTAAACAATGTGTTCCAATCGACATTATCAAAGGCTTTTTGTATATCTATGAATGCAATATAAAGTGAATTTCCGATTCTAAATATTTGTTCGATTAACAGTCTTAGTGCCAGAATTGCTTCGCGAGTCCTACACGTTTCCTAAATCCGAACTGAGCATCTCCCAATACAATTTCTACTTTATTTACTATTCTTGTATACAATATTCTTACCAGTATCTTTTGATGCATGACACCTAAAATCTTCACATTTATCTGAGTTCGGTCTTTTTGATATTGCAATTATTTTTCCTGTTATAAAATCCATCAGAATTGTCTCATTCTTATATATATATATATATATATATATATATATATATATATATATATATATATATATTATCCGACATATTCCGGAACCAAGACATACCGAACAGTTTGAAGTGCAAACTTTATAATCAATGTGTCTTACCGGCATTAACACACGGAGCAGAAATATGAAGCTTCACAAAGAGAATAATCACGAAAATCGTGAGAACGCAAACAGCTCGCGAAATGATAATAATAAACGTCGGTTTAAAAGACAGAAAAACTATTACTCGGATCTAGAGGCGGACAAAATTGACCGACGCAGTGGAACGAATAGCAAAATTGAAACGAACGTATGCTGGACACGTCGCGCGTACAGCCGGTGGCGGGTGTACAAAATATATCCTACACTGGTGCCCATTGAATTCAAAAAGGAAAACAGGTAGACGAACAACACGGTGGCGAGTTTACATTGTGAAAAAATACAGGGATCAATTGGATCCGATTTGCGCAGGAATTATTGATAATATGCGGGACATGCCTAAACCCAGCAGCGGGTAGGCATAACGTAATAATGTGATATATATATATATATATATATATATATATATATATTTTGTTGATATATGTAATGATTTCGTAGTTTTAAATATTGATATCGTGATTTGGTATGTATATCGATTATACATTACCCCCGCTGGTATATGTAATTATTTAGCTATTTCACGTACTGATTTTGCGATTATACATATTTTAATATCTCAATTTATGTATGTATATATATATATACATATGTATATATTTATATATTATATAGATATCTTCGTTGTATATATTACTTTCATCGTTATATATATATATATATATATATATATATATATTGATTTGTACAACGTGTAATGATTAAGTAAATTTGTATTTAGTCCACTGGCGTCAGTAGTAATTCTTAAGGGATAAAATTTTTCTTATGTAAAACGGAATACAACATTCAGGTAGATGATAATTTGAATACTCAATATAGCTGCGTCTAAAATTAGTTTACTGAAATTACTCGCAGCCAGATAATATTTTATTTAAGATACATACATATATATATATATAGTCAGAAAGGAAAAGTGAATTCGTCAATGGGCATATAAAAGTATGATAGTAAGTTACCGGATCGAATGAGTTAAATTAAGAAATGAAATTGGTTCCCTAACGATGGAGTCGAAAGTTGATTAGGTCGTGTAATTCCAAAATAAGTTTATTCGCTTTGTTCCAAAATGGATTACCGAGTATGGTCTACGATTAGGGTATACGATACGACCGATCGAATGATACCGTATATACCTTAAACCGAGAGGACCTTTTCATTACCGAAAGAAGAGAAGTAATAGTTTTTTTATTTTTCTACTTTAGCAAGAGCTATTTCCTTTCCGGCTTAAATACAACCGTGTTCAAGTGCCGTACCTTCGACCTAATACGTATCTATTATTACGAGGAAGGAAATTATCATCGTTCTATCTAGCGACGCGAAAGATGTCATCTGAAATTCTTCTGTCTCTCTCTCTCTCTGTCCGCAACTGACTGAAAAGATTATATAACGAAAATCGCGGACGAAGATTGAAATCGAAAAACGCGACCGTACGTAATGGAATGGAAATTTAAGAGCAGGAAAATATACAACTACGGCAGTTTTGGAATAGCGGTAAAAATACGCTGATGACGATATCCCCGGGGAAGACTAGCGGTATAAAGATTTACCGCTAGAGCCGGATGATAGCGGCGAAGCGGGTAATTACTCGGGCGAATTGGGGACCAACATCTCGTTAGTAATCTGAATCTTCCGCCGTTTTCTATATACCGCGCTGCTAACCGACCGTACAATTACAATAGAAGGTTGAAAATTGTCATTGTCATTGGGATTGTTATTTTTATTATTATTATTATTATCATCATCATCATCATCATTATTATCGTTTTATGTGTTCGTCTGTATTTACTCTGGATAGTCTGTCACACACACGCGCACACACACTCTCTTTGGGTATTCTGTCTTTATCGTATTTAAAATGGTTCTTTTCCCCAGTGAAAATCTCGTTTCTTTCTGCATTTTTGAATGCACACAGTCATCCTGTTTAAGAGTTTTACGATTCGACTTTAATTTTTCCGTTATTTTTCGACGGAGTGTCTATATCGTAGTCGTCGTCTGTTCCATCATCCGGTTTATCATCGCTGACGGTTGGTACGGAGTATTACTATTGGGCGCGAATGTAAAAATGAAAGAATCAACCGTGAAGATGCACGTATATAAATGGGGATTGTACACAACGAAACGACTAATCCCCCTAAATGTAACACGTCGCGAGGTATAACGTAACAGCAACAACAACATGTCCTAATCGCGAACGACGAATATTTCAGCTTCCGTTTTAATGTTTGTTTATGTTTCCCAAAAGACATTTCTGTCTCTTTAACGTGTGTACCTACATATATAATAAATACCGTTTCAGGGGACTAATCCTAAGTGTAGAAACTCCGGAGCTTTTAACGATTCCACTAAATTCTGCTATATATACATATATATCTATTATATAGGTAACTTACGCGCCATTTCTAAAACGCTAATTTTTCCATTTCGGGATTTTTCATCTTAATTTTCATTCGGGATATAACCACACTTAATAGGCGACAGAACGGACAAATTCACACTGGCGTCCTCTGACGCACGGGTTTTCCACCCCGTAATGGTCCGAAATTGACCATACATCTAATATAAAGTGTCTACCAACTTTTTTAAACAGTGTGTTAAACATGATAATGATTTGATAACGGTGATTGGAAATTATGATTCCAAGCAGTTAAGAATAAAATATACTAAATATAAGCATCGCAGGCTGAAACATAATTTGGTTTAACCTGTTAAATATTAATAATTGTTAATATTTGTTTTAATATTATTAAGTATTTTTGTCTATTATCATTATCATTTTATTTATCGTTAATTTCAACGGTATTGCTTTGTATATTTTCGCAGGTTTTTTAGCATTAATTTTTCCTGCATTTAGTATATACTTAAGTTGAATCTTCATTCGTTAAAAATTCATGTTTCTTCTCTTACGTTTATTGTTACTGTGGTAAGTTTTTATTTGTAACGGTACACAGTTTTAAAAATTTCTGTTTGTTTTTAATTTGTAATTTATGCGAAATATACGTTTTCTTCTTCTTCTTCTTCTTCTTCTTCTTCTTCTTCTTCTTCTTCTTCTTCTTAACGATAAAAATGTTTTTCTTAAATCCTACATATTCGGTTGTTTGGAGACTAATTTCTCGACATATCCACAACCGGCGGTCCTGAGCTTGTTTTATAGCCATCCAAAACTAATTTCGATAACAAGTTGGTCGAATGATTTATCGTCGAATTAATCTACTGTTTTTTTTGTCTCACATAATTTTTCCTCTGCATTCTCAAGAAAATTTCTCGGGTTTTTTTCCCCCTTTGCCATCACGCGTACTTTTAGAGTACGTTATGTAATCGTGTATGTTCCGAATCACGACATATATATTACGAGAGGGTCCTTAGTCGCAACTACAGATAAGGCTTTCCTACACGGACTTTGTATCATACAGTAACTCTTCTAAGTTAAACTAGGCGTGTTGTAAAACATTTGATTGATTTGAATAAATTTCGAATAATTTGTTACTAAAATAAATTTCGTATCACCGCACCGGGAAATAACACACCTATATACGTATTTACGTATTATATAAAATGAAAATGTGAATTAGAAAAATATAAAGAAAAAATGTTTACTTGTTGACACAATAAACAGTTGTATAGGCCATATGCAGACTCCAGGAACATCCGAACCCGGAAGCATCTATCCTCATCAAAACCGGCGAAGACTCAAGACGCATTAAACGTCTCACACCAAACGACCTAGTTCTTTTGTAAAATATTTATTAAATATGTACTTGCATGCTTACGTGTGTGTGTGTGTGTTGTAAGTATACAGGTATATTCATAAATAACAGTGTTTATCTATTGAGCCATCTCTGTAACATGTTAATAATCTCAGTTTTAATCATAATTATTACTTATTTAGAATATATTCTAAGATTGTAATATACATAGTTCTATAAACTATTAAAAAACAAATGTTCCAAGCAATGCACGAAGATCTTACAACTCTTCGTTCTCACCGAAATTGGCATACGGATAGTTTCATGGATTACCATCGAACGCTTACATGTGTGTTTCCATCTGTATACGAAGTAATAAAAAATAAGTCTCTACCACAGATCGAGTGGCGATCACGGCGGTCGAATAATACAGTCGAATCCGCTTATGAGAGACGTCGAAAAAGGGAGACAGCCGCTTATAAGAGACAAATAGGAAAAATAAACGTCTTTAGTGATATATCATCCCAATATAAGAGACAAAGATTAACCGATTTTTCAGGCAAATAGTGAAACGGGCAATAAGTACTTCAAGTTATAAAACAGTTTCGAATTGCACACGGACTGTTAGTTTTAGCTGGCATGTTGATGACTTTATCGACTGAAAAAATTCACCCACTCACTTCAATAACAGACTTAAAAAATTCACTTATAAGAGACAGGCGATTATAAGAGACAAATGACTTCTGCCCGATGTGTCTCTTAAAGCGGCTTCGACTATATATATATATATATATATATATATATATATATATATATATATATATATATATATATATATATAATTCAATAAGTTTATAAAAATACCGGTAACAAATTAGCAACATACATCGAGCTCAAAAATATTGCCATTTACACAGGAATTCAACGATAGATAAAAACAAAAATAAGACGGGTGTTCGTGGAAAACAAAACGTTTTTAACGTTGAGAAATGTAAATGTAAAATTTAAACATTTGTAAATAATTTATTACACTTGGAAGCCTGGACAGGAGATAAAAAAACGTAAAATAAGCAAGCGCCATTAGAAACACAGTACGGGATATTGCGGATAAGATTGGGAATGAAAACGTATTTCAGTTAATTGCTAAACGCTGATAATCGTTAAGAAAATCAAGGAAACAAATTACAACCGGGGAGGTCGTTTATGTCCAGTCTCAACGAATATTTGACGTAAATACAAAAAAAATAAAAGAAAAAGAGATGCCAAGTAAATATTATTCTCATTATTAAATTTCACCAGCGTGCCCTGTGCAGCTTATAATGATAAGAGGGAAGAAAGCAAAAAAAGCTATTAGATAACTGAAAGAATTATGTTGGATAAGGTGTTGGTATTGTCAGCGAGGAAAAGTTGAAGGAGAGTCGAAAGATTCGGAAAGGATCTGGATAAATGACGAGGATATGATAAACAATAAAAGTAACACAAGGCTGCGGCGGATCATGCTGCTGCAGGAGGTGAACGTTTTCATGTTTGTGTATAACCCGCACACGACGTTCAAGCAAAAGTACAACACGAAAATAATGACGATTTCAAAAATTCCGACCTACTAAATTATCCGTCCAATAAACTTAATATACAAGAATTTCGATTATGTATATACGTCTGTGTGTGTATCCAAATTTATTCATAAAATGCAGAAAAAAAAAAACGCATCGAAGCGTAAATTCATTTATATCTACAACCATGTCCATAAATGGATATGTAGAGAGGTCTGTTTAAATATTAGAACTGCGTATATGCATGTGTACATCGGCAAAACACATATTGTATGCATGCGAGTAAATTTCTTCATAATAAAGATAGGTATCCACCTGAATCGAAAGTTTGCAATATCTCTGAATACGAGTATGGTTGTCCGATGTACGTATGTATATGTGTGCGACTATATATATATATATATATATATATATATCATCTCATCTTCAGTCGTAATCCCCCTAAGGGATGTCGTGACCATTTTCATGCTACAGCCTCTTCAATTTTTCTTCTCCATTTTATCCGGTTTGCAGCTTCCCGTTTACAATCAGCCATTGACTTTGCAAGTGCTTTTGTGATCGTGTCTGTCCATTTGATGTGTAATCTACCAGAAGGACGCGTTCCTTGTATTTTCCCTTCAATTACTAATCGTTGCATGGAGTCACTTCGCATGATATGTCCGAAAAATCGTAATATTCTGAAAAGAACATCGCTGGACAATCTACGCTTAATGTTGAGCTTGCGTAATATAGAAACGTTTGTTTGCTTCGCTGTCCAGGGTATTCGTAACATACGCCTCCAAATCCACATTTCGAAATTATCGATACGTTGCCTATCTTTGGCTTTCATCGTCCATGTTTCCGCCGCGTATGTGAATACAGAAAACACCAAACACTGCCCTAATTTCTTTTTTACCGCATTTGTAATTGATGCGTCGCGCCATATTCTGTTTAATTTGATCATGGCATTTCGAGCCAACTGGATCCGTCTATTTATTTCATCCGTTGAAGTGCCTTTATCATCAATAAGGAATCCCAAATATATATACTTGTGTAATGTTTCGTAACCATCGATTTGTGTTTCAGCCTCCGGTATTAAGTTTCCCCGATCAACCACCATTAGTTTTGTTTTATCTTTATTTATATTTAATCCATATTTGGCACTTATCTTATTTAGTCGATCGAGTATTATTCTCATGTCATCAATTGAGCTGGTTATAAGCGTTGTATCATCCGCAAAGCGTAGGTTATTAATGATTCTTCCACCAATGGAAACACCAACGCTGCAATCGTTCAAAACCTGTCTCATAATATATTCACCGTATAGATTGAAAAGTACCGGTGATAAGACGCATCCTTGTCTTACACCTTTTTTCGTCTTAAATTCTTTTGATTCTATATGGTCTTCAATACGGCACCGTGTTTATATTATGTTCGTATAGTTGATTTATTAAATACACTAGGTGCCTTGGTATTCCCATTTCAATAAGTGCAGGCCACAATTTTTCCCAACGAACATTGTCGAATGCCTTTGAATAATCAACAAAGCATAACACTAACGGAATATTATGTTCTGTGGTTTTTTCAATCAACAGTCTTATGTTTAAAATTTGTTCGCGAGTTCCTTTTCCCTTTACGAATCCTGCTTGCTCATCTGGAATCTGCCTGGATGAGAATTCCGCTAATCGATTATTTATAATTCGTAGCATTATTTTACTGGTGTGCGGTATTAATGAAATAGTTCTGTAATTTTGGCAATTTGTAACTTGTCCTTTCTTAAATAGAGGTATGTAGACCGTCTTACACCATTCTTGTGGCCAATCTCCGGTTCGCCAAATTTCTTCACATATTTCGTGTATTTTCTTAATTCCTGTAGTACCCATTTGTTTAATTATTTCCGCCGGTATTCCATCGCAACCTGTAGCTTTATTCAATTTTAAATATTTTATGGCCTCTTCTATTTCTGATTTAAGTATATTCGGTTCAAGTTCGGACAACGGATTTGGTATTATTGGTTCCTCTGTATATGTATTATCGTATAGTTCCTGACAGTATTGCCTCCAGACTTCTGCTATATCCAGTTTTTCTGTTTTAATACATCCTTGTTTGTTTTGGATTGCCCAACATCTCATCTTGAATTCTCTTGTAATCAAAGCAATCTTTTTATATAAATCTCTGGGTTCATTTTTTTCTGCATGTATCTGAATATCTTGACAAATAGCTGCATAGTAATTATTTTTATCTTTGCGGCAAAATTTACGAATTTCTGATGATAAACGAGTTACTTCCTGTTCATTTGCGTGAGTACTGTTTCTGAGTTTTCTCCTTTTCACAATTAATTGAATTGTCTCGGATGATATCCACGGTTTACATTTCATTTCTTCTTCGTGTGGTTGAGTTTCTCGTACTGCCAAAATAGTTTTATTTTTAAAATTACGCCATAGAAGGTCAACTTCCCGAATTTGCGTGTCTGTATTGTCGTCTGGTCCATATTCTTCAAATTTTTGCTTATAAAATTTTGCGGTAATTTTCATCCTGGATCTTGATAATGCTTGCAATTTGCTTTTCAATCTCAACCGAATTGTCATAACTAATGGTCTATGATCCGAACCACATTCTGCTCCAGGATAGGCTATGACATTATCACAAGATGTTTTCCATCTTTCTTGTATCAAGATGTAATCAATCTGGTTTCTACATCGATCACCAGGAGCTTCCCATGTACATAACCGTCGTATATGATGTTTATATTCATTTCTAAATTTTTTCCAAAGAAACGTTGATGAAAATTTGCATCGAATAAATTTTTTTGGTTTTATATCCAGTAGCAAGAATCCAGATATCAAAAATAATTACTCCATTAAATGAACTTTGTTCGATCAAAAACGTTCCGTAGTAAATTTGAAAATAAATAAACGATTTCGAGTGCTTTGAAAATTTATTCGATTTCGAATTTTTTGAGTGACAGACGGGTAAACGAATTTTTTGCAGTTATTCGAATTGTTGTGTTCCGACAAAGACATCCGTCGAATGATCATCGTCGAGTGGTTCTCTTGCAGTTAGCGTAAAATAAATATCCTTAAATACCCTTTAGTTCATGTCAGTTTCTTACACTTTCTGGCTCTGTTTTTCCTTCTTCCGCATATTTCTCTCTCTTTCCATCTGTTATTATTATTATATATATATATATATATATATATATATATATATATTCCTGTATATACATGTGTAATACACTCGCATGACTTAAAACACGAATAGACGAAATAGATGTTATTGAGGATTCGAGCAAATTTAAAATTAGATATAAAAAAACGGTTAAACTAATATTTTTTTTTTTATTTTTTTTATTTTTTTTTATTTTTTTTATTTTTTGAGAAAGCAAATGTAACGACGGACTAGTTCAGAGATGATCACTTTCGAGTCAGGTGTACACGGATTGTGAGTAATGTACAAATGATGATAGTTAAAAACTCAAGCCGAATGTAAATTTTACTTCGATTTGATAATTGTTCTCGTGAATTTAAACCTCAGTATACGTCGACGTAATTATTACGCTATTCAACTATTCTACAAAGGTCACTTTTCGCGGTTTTCCCTCCGAGTGAATGATTAGCGCTACGATATTTATTCGCCAGTCTATACCGTCTAATGACGAAGACGGATGTAACATGCGCGTTAAATAGTTTTCAAATTACGTGTGCTAAATTTGTAAGAATAAGAAGTGAATAGTAATTATAATTCGGTAGATTTTACGTTTAGGGTAAATTCGAACGTTTATAATTTTGTATAAGAAACTATTTAAAAAGAAATATATTAAGAATTTTTAATAGAAAAAACTTTAACCATCTACAAGAATGTTTTAAACATTTTTTTTTTTCTACTTCTGCCGATTTATTCCTAGCCATATATCTATGAAGGGTGTCATCGTCTTCTCTTGTATGGGGAATATACACCCGTTGATGTATTCAGCCCTTCCCTTAAACTAGGTCGCGAATTCTCTAGTTCTGAACAAAAAAGACGTACTTCAAATCACGAATTTTTAAAATCGCGAAACTTTTCTCGGCTGTTAAGCCATTATCGAACGAATAAAAAAATGGAAATTATAAAAATATTAAAAAAATGTGAAAAATATTACTTTTAGATACGAAATTTATAAAAAATTAGCAAAGCGAAAAACAGTATTTTTCCATAAATAATCTGATAGTGAATGTAGCAAACAACGCGATTGGGCAATATAAAATTTATACATAAAAAACAACGCAATAACAATTAAGAATAAACAAATAAAACGATATTAAAATAAATTAATTAAAATCACGCGCAATAACGAGTAAAATGAAAAAACCGCATAACAACATCGTCTTTTATTTTATTTTTAAAAAATGACTACATTCCAAATTTTCAAAATTAAGAATGGTTAAACTTTAAGTCTCGTCCGTATGTTATTTATTAAGTCTAAAGTTATTTATATAAATATCTATTATTTAATAAAAATAATATAATTATCAACAAAAATCGGTGGGAGTTTCTTCTACGGTACGAGAAATTTTAATGCTAACCAAAATTTTTTATCAAGTTAATTTGGCCAGCCCACATTTCGTCGTTTGTCTTGTATCGTTAATTTCGTTTACGCCATTCCCGTTACCGAAATATTTAAAAAACAATTTTGGAGGAGTGCTAGAAAAATATCAGCCCCTCATTATGAATTTTGATTTCAAAATGGTTTAAAACGAAATTTCAAAATATTAGGAACCCAAAATTTATTAATATTTATTATTTTTACGAAGCATTAGTCGGTTTAGCCGGACGCATCATACGGGTGTTCTTCTTGTATAGTAAACTTAATTTGTCCGATTATGTATTAATACTCAACCGAACAAAACGATATTGTTTGCGTACATCACCCGTACGATCCGCTCAACTTCCCGCACCTAAGATTAATACGAAATCGATTAAAAAAAGCTGCATATTCCGGTGAAGCATACTCGGACGGAGAAACTCCGCTAGAAGGAGATACTGAACCTGTATAAATTAAAAAAGTCTTTCAACCGTTAGAAACATACTTCCAAACGAACCAAAACACTGTGTTTCCTCTATGTAATTTTGCTACATTTTTTTCTATATGTGTCGGAACCAAAAATGTAACCCAGTAGTCATTAGTAACGAATACTCTGCGGATATAACAATCTTGATCGCACTAATCGATGAGTGTCGCCGACTAATTATACGCAGGAGCGCAAGTAAACGCTTTAATAACCTATCTCAAACTAATCTCTATACAAGTCCTGATTTACCAATTCGATATTAACGACTCATTTTAATCGCATCTGTAAATAAAACATAAAATGAGCTCGTTAATACTTAATTAGGATTGTATTTTTACAACCATTACGAAGAACTAAAAGTACACATCTACAATCCTATGCTTATTTCTCACAAAGAAACACGTCTAGAACACGATTAACACCCGTAAATTCCTTCATACACAACGCTTAAATCAAACCCCTCCCGCCACAGTTTCCTCGCGCATGGTGGAATCCAATTAGCGAAATGAAATAATATTTCCTTTTGAATACGCCCTCATCTTCAATATGCTTGTGCGCAAATTCAAATGGACTAAATATTTACTCTATGCTCATTTTATATACCTCCGTATGAAATTGTAGAAGAGAACCACTTTTTTAATATTTTACAATCACTTGATCATCCTTCAATACTCTTCAATACATACAGCACTATTGCTAGTGGTTATCCAGTCGACTTAATCTTTGTCTACTAAATACTAGAGAACCCACGAATTATACCGTATTTTACATAATTGACGTTAGTGAAAACTTCTCAAGGTAGCTGCACTGAACAACAAACGTACGAGCGAAATCGGCTTAGATAGCAGAATGAACAAAATACAGAAGCCAACCTAGAAAATACAATCCAAACTATGACACAATAAAAACAATATTAACCCGAACAAAGTTAAATATCTTTTAATCTTACAGACACTAACTTCGTAAATAGTTTATAACTGACTTTAAGATGCAAATGATCAATCGAGCGTCTATAAATAAAAGAATTAAAAAAAAAAAATACATTTGACAAACTGGAAGGTCTATTAATACACGCATCAAAGAGCATGTTGCAGATTGTAAATATAAACGTATAGGTCAATCAGCAGTGGCAGAACATCTAACTACAGCTGCTCATTCTATG
Organism: Coronaproctus castanopsis; assembly: GCA_032883995.1. Taxonomy (NCBI): domain Eukaryota; kingdom Metazoa; phylum Arthropoda; class Insecta; order Hemiptera; family Monophlebidae; genus Coronaproctus; species Coronaproctus castanopsis. Next base: position 215,096,105 of record CM065052.1, on the reverse strand, counting down.
GACTTCAAGATGAGGAAGGTACTGGTAAATGAACAAAAATATCTGAAGCGAATAGTCCGAGAGGCTATTGAAAGAGACAAGCATGATAATTTCAACAGGGAAGATTTATTTCGGGTTCCTCACGCTTGGAAACCAGTGTTAATAAGTAATAGAGAAAAATTAAAATATCCAACTCAATTAGCTAACCAAACGTTGATTACACAAGAATTTACCAATCACAATACATAATTATTAGGTGGTGGATCATCTGACGGTAGGACCAATCTGGAAATATACAGTTCCGAAGTTCCTATAAAAGGAGCTAACTCAAACGTCCACCCACGGTTTAGTTCGTTTCCAGTGATGAGTGGTGTAAGTCCACTCGAAACGTTAAATTCTATCAATAATTAGGACGCGGTTTTCACCGAAAATACGTTTAGACGAATAATAATAATTATAATAGCATTCGTAATACTATCAATAATATTGATCATAATAATAAGAATAGTATTTATAACAATAATAAAAGTAAAGCAATAAGTCAAAACACGTTACTTCTAGTTCTATTAGTCTAGTTGATTTTGCAATTCACCGTTTGATTAGTGGTTATTGTTTTAACGATTTTGACGGTTAGTAGTATAAAATATACCGCTTACATTTATTTTATTTATTTATTCATTTTTTAATTTAGAACATATCCCCTTTTCCCATTCCGGGTTTCCGCCGGTTTTACCCGTCGGCAGATACCCTTTACATTTCAATTAACATTATAATCTTAAAAATATAACAATTTGCATGTCGGTCCAATGTTTGATATAAAGTATCATGCGTGTGTGTGTGTGATTATATATTATTATTGAATGTATGTGTGTGTAATTCATGGGTTGTGTTCTTATAATTATTGTGTGTCTAGTGTTGTGTGGATGCTATACTTGAGTATTTCTGCGGGACGGGCAACCAGCGGAGGGGTGTTCTCATTTATTAACAAAATATACAATCACACTTATTAAATATTCTAGTACTTATAATAAATAAATACATTTTCCCTTAAATCTAATTAAATTACTTACAAAATTAATTGAATTAAAGAAAAAAAAAAATAATTTGTTTCTACCCTCCTGTATTTTATACTTGACATCCGACCTCAAACCAAGACTCCATCCCATCTCTATTTGTAATCTTCTTATATATATATATTTGTAAGACAGTAATTCTGCGGCTAGAGACTTCTACACATAACTCTGTTCTCGTCACTGTTATTTATTCTATTACTTACTCTAATGCGTTTATCTTCTCTTGCGGTATTTTATTATACAACGTATTCATTCTTCCTATATAGTAATTTATTTGTCCCTCTTTTCCACCGTTTTTCCTTGTATGTTTTCGTCGTTCTAGTGTTAAAATGTTTTTGCTCGTCCCTCTAACTGTTTATTACTTTTTTTTTTTTTTTTTTTTTTTTATTATTTAAATTTACGTGCCGTGTACCGCAATTCACAGAACTAAAATAAATACAACAAAGGTATTAAATAATTATAACGAAGATATTACCTGTTTACAACAAAGGTATTAAGATAATTATAACAAATGCGTTAATTTGATACATTTTAAAAATTCGAAAACTCTATTAATGATATCCATGTTATCCCTCAGCAAACTTTGCAAGTCGAGCGATGCGATCCCGTACTGTTTTCTGTATTTGTCGTAAATTGGACAGTCTACCGATAGATGCTCGACGGTCAACTGACAACAACATTGTTGGCACGTTGGCGGCGTACTTTTTTCTAATAGATGAATATGTGTTAATTTTGTGTGTCCAATCCGTAATCGACATAATACTACCTCTTCCATTCTGCTACTACGATGTGCTGAGTGCCACTGTTTTGAAGATAATTTTATCGATCGTAGTTTATTCACCGTAGATATTCTCTGCCAGTTACTATTCCATGTCGATTCGAAATGATGCTTTAAGTATTCTTTGAAGTCAGCTATCGGTACATAGATATTTAGAAGCGGATGCGAAACGGCTGTTCTTGCTGATACGTCGGCTATTGAATTACCATATATATTGCAGTGAGCTGGTAAAATGCTAACAATATTCGATAATAAAACAACATTTTTGGGAGTAATGTATCTGTTTTTTGTAAAAGATCCCTTATTGCATATCTTTCATTTTTCCTAACATTACATATTAACTTCAGACATCTTTTTTGTAGATGATGTAGTGCCACTATTTTACTCTTATCTGCTTGTCCCCATATTGAAATGCCGTATTCTAGGTGTGATACTTGTAACATATAACCGGTAACATGTTGTTTCAATTTATATATTATATATATATTATAGGGACCACATATCTTAATTTCTTAACTAAATACTGATAGTCCCATCCAAAAAAAGTATCCATCCATATTCTCAAATACTTATGCACTATTACTCTTTCAACTTGTGGACATTTACATACCTCTTTTCCGTGTCACACACATAACTGCACATTATATATATATATATATATATATATATGTGTGTGTGTGTGAATATCTCTCTCTCTCTCTATCAATCTATCTATCTATCTATATATATATATAATATATATATATATAGAGAGAGAGAGAGAAATTCACACACACACACATATATATATATAATATATATACATATACACGACGAATATGTTGACAGCAAACCTTTGACGTTGATGATAGAGAAAAACGGTAAAATTACTCATCGGAACATGACGTTATTTTTCCATTGAATGGAACAATCGCCTTTTAAACTAAACCCGGTTAAACGGCCGAACGGTACACAGCGCAATTGACGATCGCGTGTCAGGCCGTCTTTGTAATTTTTTATTTTTTTATTTATAATAAATATTTTATTTTAAGGCGATAACAAAATTATTTTTGTTTCGAATTATTTCACGCAAATTTACGCGTACCGATTAGAACTCCACCATTTTCCGATAAAAAAAAAATAATATTTCTAGTGATTAATTTAATATACTAGGGCGGGGCATTCGTATAAGAGAGACTAAATCACTACTCTATATAGAGTCCACAAATTTCATTTGTGAATTTTAAGATGAATTTTAGAGTTGGAAGTTGACTTTTATGTGCGCGAAAAATATATATATAGTACATTTCAGGCTATCGACCACTTAGTAGTAGAATTTCTGAAAAAAAGATAGCTGCAAGAAGACTGGAACGAACTGAGGCGTGTTACCAAAAATGTCAATAAAACGAAATATTCCTTAAACAGCTGGATACGGTTATGATTTCGGTCTCGTGCCTAAGCACAGTGAGTAATTATATATGCATGTATAAATTCATTTCAATTTTTAAACTAAACATTGTCTACTACATAAGATACAGGAGTGCGAGCAAAATTTCCGTGTTAAAAGTGGCTTATGCTGTCTTATTAAGTATAGGATAACCCGGAAAGACCAACGGTTTTGTCTTTTTGAATAACGCTATAACGTAAACCGCGTGCTCGGCGTTTAGCGTACACACGAAAGATTCGTTTCTGTCCAGTTTCAGTTATTAATGACATCCTGTAACCGGAAAGAACGCGCGTTTTGCGCGGAACGTTATTTTCGGCGTGAATCGATCACAACAGTGCAAAGGGAGTTTCGAAAAGTTACGCAATTTTTTTTTGTGGGAGTACCTTAAGAGCCGCCTTTACGAAACACGTCCACGAGATCTGGTATGCCTGAAAACTCGGATTTATGAAGAAATTTCAAAAATTCAACGACCTATGCTCGAAAAAGTCTTCAAAAATTTTACTGAAATGTTGCAAATGGCGGTCATCCGAACGATATTGTGTTCAACAAATGATTGTAACTCTGGTTTCCCTATTTTTAAATAATATTTCATTCAAAATATCTTAGTCGAGTAGTTTTTAAGTTATTCTAAAAACAACAAAATTGTCCGTCTTCACTAGGCCACCCTATATAAAACAAAACGTGCGACTGAACCATTTGAGATTACAAGTTTACAACGCGCCGACGATGAAGCTTTAGTATGCGAACAAATAGAAGATATACAAAACTCGCTCACATGTCTGCAAATAAAAACTATCGAGCTTTTGGATTAGCGGTAAAGTTTATACAGACTGCGAAAGAGAGAACCGATTTGTATCCGGATGTGGAAAAACTAGCAATAACAGTAAAGATGCTACATTAGAAGGCGATATCGTTTATAGAATAAGGGTTGCAGCACGAGGGGAAACTATTTCATCGATTGTCTAATGACAAATATCTATCTATTAGTGCGAAAATTTAACTTTTTAAAGTTATCCTACTGCGACCGATGTTGTACGGAAGTAAGTAGTGACTTGGCCAATCATGGAGACGCAAAATCAGAAAACTATAACTATGCCTTCAAAACAAGTTAAGAAAAATATTAAAAATAATTTGGAAAGATTTAATTTCAAATGCAAGAGTGCTGGTACAATCGGATACACCTTGGTCATCTGGAAACATCATCGATCCTGCCTGTGGTACCCAGGTCGTATAAAGTTCTATTATTTTCATGATAAATTTTATATGTATATATATATATATATATATATATATATATATATATATGTATGTATATATATATTTCGTGTGAATATTCTTTGTGTTATTTTTGTGTTATATGTCTGTACATGTGTATGTATATGTTAAAATTGAGTTTTTCCGATGTTGCTATTAATATGTTACCCGTGCTATCATTACTGAAACAATTCCATATGTTTGCAATTAAAATCTCCTATAACGATAGTGCGTGACTACTGGCTGAATATTAATTTTAAGTCGTCTACAAAGTACAATTTATTCTTCGAATATCGGTAAACACAGACTATGCATAATGATACACAATTCGTCTACACTTCAATACCCACAGTATCTACACATTTAGCTGATAGTGCTGATAGCACATTGTGCTTAATTGAATCCCGTACAACTAGTGCAACACCTCCACTACGTCCACTTTTATCACATCGATAAACACGATACCCTTTGTAGTTTAATTTAGTTTCACATAGAGCAGCTTATATCAACATTATTTCAACTTAGAAAATACGTAATTTCGTTAATTTTAGGGTGAAGAGAATTTGCATTCCACCCTATTAAAGAAAGTTTATCATGGGATCTATGCCATAGACTATGTTAAATTACGTTGAGAAAAATTGTAATACGCTTTCAAGAATAATCATTAATTTTTGTAAGAGGATCAGAATTACGTGACGCCGATAATTTAATATTAATTTTTCTTAAAAATAACAAAATTTTACTAAAATTAAATTCTCTAACTATATTAAATAATTCTGAGAGAATGGAATTACTGGACTCGTTATTAACTAGATTATTACCATAATACCTGCATACGAAAATCTAGTATTATTGTTATACCTACCATTATCATTACTATTACTATTATTATTATTATTATTATTTTATATATATATTTTCTTTGTAATCTCGTATTTTAATTTGAAATAAATTTGAATTTGAATTATTATTATTATTATTATTACCCGTTATTATTAACCCTATTCATATTATTATTAACAGTGCGAACATCGGACGAAAAAATAGGCTTAATATTATTAAACGTAACGTTTCTCCGGGTCTGCATGCCGATGACGACTTTTTTACGGATCTCAAAGTCACTTGAACTAGCTACATGTGTCAGGTTACAATTGGCACATTTAATTTGTGTAGAATTACATTCATGGCTTTTCACGCACCTGCTCGGCATGTTACAGTTCGTCGAAACATGACCGTAAAACTGACAAAGCTAGGTTGGTACTTTTCCCATGTTATGACACAGTAGAACATGATATTATGACTTAGTATTTTTCTAATATCGGTGTTGTGCGGAAATTTCACCAAGTACATCGGTTGGGAGTGTAGAGATTTCTTTTTAAATAAGGAAATAGATATAACCGTCGCTATTTCTTTAAGCGCGTGAGTAATATCCTGTGTACCGATTGGTGAACCTTTTAAGACCATCTTCAGTGGTTTCCTATCAGACGGTAAACGCGTATAAAAAGAAACGCCACTTTGTTTTAAGATTGTAATAAGTTTATCATAGTCTTCCGTTGCATTTGTGTAAATAAAGTATTTATTTCCACGAACACGAATATTAAATGTCGATTTTAAAATTGATTTAAAATAAGTTATCATTTCGTTATAAGATTTATTTTGATTGCCGACAATAATTACAGTTGGTATACGTACCTTTCTCACCGTCACATTAAACAAAGACGGGAATATACCTGCGTTTCGTCCATTTTCTTAAACGGTTGAAAACGATTGTGTGTAGGAATTAGAGTATCGCTTATTTTATAGGATAAAGACGAATTACGTTTACTCGGATTACTCTTACCTTTACGTCGACCTTGGTAAATCCAATTATTATCATTCGTATCATTCGTATCGATAACGTGCATATCTTCATCGTCCGACGTTGATGATGATGATTTATTCATATTTGACGTAGTCGCCATCGGAAGTGATGATGGCTGGGTAATACGCCGGGAAGGGGGAGGGGAGTGGCCCAAAAACATGGCAGTTTAGCCGTGTGCACAGTAGCCCAGGCAGGAGGGGGAAATCATCAAATTACGAGGTGCGCAGTACGAACTAACAGATAAGAAACGCAACACGAGAAACACGAAACAACACGACGCAATCAACGAAACACTTACCTTATTAGTGTGGCTTGGTACATTCCCCACACACACATCGATTATCAAAAGTAAGCAAGCACTCATACTCGGAAACGAGGAAGGATGATAAGGATGATATTAGATAAAAATAAATATATATCAAACGTCACTAAAAATTGTTTATTTAATAGTGCAACGTTTTTCAAGTGTCAGATCACTCTGTCGAACAATTAAAATTAATTATGTCTCGAATTTCAGATTTTTTCACTTTGCCACGTTCCATAAACGCTTAAAATTTTAATCTTAAAATTGAAAGCTGATTATTGGATTTATACATTTGCCTTAAGAATGCAATCTAAACTTAAGGTTGTCCAAGTTTGGAGATAAACAAGTATCCTGTCGCGTATACATTCGATTTTTCCAGTCATATTCGTTTTAAACGGTGATTGTGGCATAATTTCAAACAATACTTCGGATTCGGGAATAAGCTCTGATAAGATCGTTTATTTATTTGGTCGTAACGAACGATAACTGCAGTAAACGAGATTATAAAGCGTCCGGAAACGATTTTAGGAGTGATAAAGTATTTAAAAAGGAACGAAGAAATTAATAAAAATCGTTATTTGTTAAAATAATTAACAAGGAAGCATTACCGCAGATTTTTTTTTTTCGATTGGAAAAAAATAATGTCTACCAGCCAGCCTATAAACTAGCTGAAAAATTCTCATCACAGGTTTTTGACACAGTCGTAGCCTGGTCGAAAGAGTGGAATCAAAAGAACTCAGATCGAAATAAGACATACCGAAATGAGAGTCGTTAGGATTTGGAGCGGAAGATCTGGGTGTGCATCTGAATCGTGTACGAACTAGCTACGGGAGTAATGGTCATGCGTTCGTAAAAATGGGTATCAAAAATGACTGTGGCTGTCAGCTAGGAGATGAGACAGTGGATCATAAACAGCCTAGCTTGCCCATGTAGAACGCTTAAGGACGGATGCGAAGATATTCGTACAGTATCACGTACGCCTATATCATGGTAAAGATATTTGAACGTGGATACTTAAGCTACCCGTAGATATACGACATATACATATATATATATATATATATATATATATATATATATATATATATATATATATATATATATATAATAACAATAAGAAAAATAATATGTAAAAAATGTGCATTTAAATAATGACTAATATTTAACTTATAATAAACAACAGCTTTTCACCGTACATACTAAAGACAAAATCATAATAGGGTCTTTTAAAAACTAATTCATCGATAAATGTTATTTAGTAACGCGTTTAATAAATCATTTTCATTTCTTAATTTTATTATTTCACTGTATGTTCACACTCGATAACTTGAAAGCCCAAAAACTTTGCAATTATTCGATAAAGAATTATTTTATGAATATTGTTTTTTTTTCACTTTACTTATAAATTGTATACTAGTAATTTTTACGTTTTATATTTTTTATAAATTGTGTATATTTTTATTAATCCGAAAAGCTTTGTGATTTTTCATAAAGAAGGTTTAGTGATTTAAATTCATTAATTACTATTATTATTATTTTAAAATTACTACTTTTAACATTTTTCAAACTACATAAATCGTGCTTCAATTGGACACAACTGCTAAGTATTGACCTCTAATACGTCAGTTCCCTCCGTCAATATCTGTTAACTTGTATTGTATATAATATTATTCAAAAATAAATACTATATATCATGGCACAAGATACGTAATGTCCGACGCGAATGAAGTCCGTATAATTAAGACGTAACTTTTACAGGTTAAAAGTGTTTTTCTTATATATTCAAAAAAAAAAAAAAAAAATGATGGTATTACGCAAATTTCTCCTAGAAATGAGTTCAATGTCGGAACGATATAAAGATTGACGAATACACTTCCGCGTTTAATATTTTGCTCGAATTTAGCATATTTACAAACTGTAATGAAGAACTAAATTACATACTTATAAGTTTGTTTACGTGACTTGGTCAAAAAAGGAAAGTGAATCTCGTTTATTAGAAAATAACTAGTAGCGTATGGTGGTTATTCAAAATTTCGATACAGACGAACGAAATCTAATTAACCGTCGCTTATATTGGATAGGCGAATTTCGACGAGTAAAATACCATTACCGCGTTGTTTAATTAAACATCCTATCGTAATACCTCGAGTTATCGTAATATTTACCGGGGAGTATAGCGATATCTAACATTTCCCTAATTAAAAAGATAACGTCATTCGGAAGGTTTAAGCAACTGCTAACGGAGCTTATTGTACTACGCTATAATAAGACTGAAATCGCCTTATAAATATGCTCCGACCTAAGCTTCCCTCGAGACTTTTGCAGATAGCGGGCTTCAACTTCCTCCGGCGGTTTCCCGTAGGAACGCCCCTCGCCCATCCGTATCCGTAGCATCGATTCGTTTCGATGTTAGGGACGGTGAATTAGAAAATAGCGATTAATTAATTAATTTCACGCGTGGACTCATGCCCGACAGTGCGGGTCAATGACTTTCAAAGCCTTAAACATGGTAAATGTTCAAATTTCGTACGCATTATTAACTTCGGCATTTACACGCGTTTTATATATATATATATATATATATATAATTAAGAACTATCGTATGTGTTATTTAATTAATTATTTATTTATTTATTTTATATTCCACCGACGCCGTCTGCTAAATAAAATCCAAATTATTGATAATTGATTAATCGATAATTTATGCTAATTTATTGTGTATTGACGTATGAATTAATTATCTCGTCGTGCGAAACAGTAATCACCGAAACTAACGGGTCAATACTTGACTTATGTAAAAATTAATTCTTAATTATTTCTATAATCTCAGTCTCGCGTTCATAATATAATTTATAGGTTAATCTGCCGTCGCACTGGTTATTCCGTCTTCCTTGCCGGATAATTAAATTGCATTAATGTATTTTTAAGAATTTTTTAACATTTGCGTGGTTTTCGTATTTTAAATTTACGTTAAATTTCTTATTAAACTCTTGAACCGGTCTATAACTACAAGTGATAATCTAACACATTTCCGCTAACAAGACAGCTTCGTACGTGTTTAAGAACTCCACTGACAACAGCCGTCGACACAGTTATCTACGAAACAGCAGTAACTTCCTATGATGTTTTAGAATTTTATTCATCGCGACATCAGTTCCATTTGTAATATAAATACTTGAGCGGTAATTAAAAATTGCTCGAATAAAACGTTGTTATTTATTCGGCTATTATAATTTGCACCACCTATAAGATGGATTTTTAACAACATACTAAAAGATTTTGTTTGCTTTATCAGTTGTGTAGTCTATAAAATTTAACCTTATTATGATCTATTATTACTTTCAGTAGTATTTAAAATTCTTTACAACAGGAATCGGTTTATCACGTAACTATTTACTGAATTTGTTAATCATTTCAATGAATTGCTTGTTGATAATCACCATCGTTTCGGTTTTTCAATTGAAAATTCAAGACTACAATGCCGAAAAATTATTACAATGTTCTACAAATAACTTTATAGCGTTATCAGTTTGCGTTTTTCAATTTAACGATAGAACGTAGTAAATCATCAGCAAAGCTAACAAATTCTGCATCGTAATTATAACGCGTATTTCCGTTTGTTCATGCACTCCGCATGATAAACTGCGCTCAATAATAACACTTCCGCATTTAATCACCGCAGTTCAAAATTACTTTCAATTCTGGAGTTTTTAATATTTCAATACATGATGGGATGGTGACCCCTTCATTCTATTACATCTCTACAAATCACTAATCCGAACTAAACTAGAGCATAGACCCATGTTCTATGGAGCCGCATCATTGTTAAGTAACTTGGATCGTGTGAAAAATGAAAGGCTGTGTATTGGTGGTATTAAAAGCACTACGCGGTACCAGCACAAATGTCAGAGTAAGGTTCCCCTCTTACAGTTTAGAGAGTTATTCAGCCCTGAAACTGCTGGTACGTATTTCAATTGGCGCTTTTCAATTAACAAAATTGCTCTCTTCGTTTTGCAGGAGTTTCGCGTACGCCTCACGTGCACGCAAGCTCCTCTTCAATTTACGGTAACGTATTTTTACCTGTTCAACAAACAAAATTCATGCTTTTTCTCTGAAAACTACAATCTGTATTCTTCTACACTAATCCTCGCCGGTTTCAATAATATTATCGCCGAAAGATTCATACAGATGGATCAAAGTCAACTTCATTCCAGCTTTCAATAACATGCGAAAATTATGCTACAATGTTCAGTATTTCCTGCGGAATGTGCAACAGTATTACAAGCCTTGTCAATTTTAATGGACTTAAATCTTCGCGGAAATTACCTTATTATTACCGATTCGAAAAGCAGGCCATCATAAATAGAACGTATCGGATACGTTAATTGGATTTTGCTAAAGTTTAATAATTTGGAACGCGTGGGAATATTTACGTGCACATTGTGGGTGCCGGGTCCCGAACAATGAATCTGTTGACATATTATCTAAGGAAGCGTCATCTAATGGCGGAAAACTCACTTTATCACAAGGATATCATTCACTCTATTCATCTGGACCATAAGGATCATTCGGAACTGATGTACACTGAAGAGCATTAGTCAACCACCTTAGCTATCAACTTCAAACATATTACCCAAACTTCCGTGCTTCTATTTCTTTAAAATGATTAGCCGCAGAGGAATTGTACTCCTCAATATATTACGATTCGGACAGCATTTTTTACCTGACCGTCTTTTCCGCGTGCAGCTCCTCCTCCATTCTGAACAGTCTGCAATCCCGATGTTTTTTTTATATATAATGCTCTGCTGTGATACCGTTGCGTTCTGAGTTTTAACTTATTACGTTCTACATGTATTACACCTCCGTATAGTGTATCGTCCCTTCTCCATTTGGATAATCTACAATTATTTCCTCGTCCAAAAATATTTCTAGAAAAGTCAGCGTGTTTGATTGAAATATAAATAATCCCTAATCACGTTGTATCGTAAAGGCGTCTTCACTTTAGAGAAAAAAAAATTGTAAAATGTTCGCCATTATCTCAAATGCGCCTTTCGCATCAAAAGTAATTGCAACGATAAATACATTTTTCGATTGTGTTGACTGAATTAAAATTTTCTAATAGTCATTTCCGATGAACGTGAACATCTAAAACCGAACTGATTATTATTTAAGTTTTGCTTATTAAAGTGTAAACACAAATTTTTCAATTACGAACTGATCGGCCAGAATAAAATTCCAACAAATAACCACATCATAAATATGCAAAACTCTTAAGCCACTTAAAAAAACTAAAGCCTGAAATTAGAATTTCGCAAATGGCCGTAATTACAAGTCGACGAAATTACAGACCGAGACGGAATCGTTAAATTTTAGAAGGTAATCCGGTTAACGTCGCGTTTAATTAATTCGGAACGCAATTTTAATTCCGGTAATTACGTCGCGGGCGTTTTAAAGAGATCTTCCGGAAATTTTCGCTACGAAATTTTCTTCTTCGGCGTAAAATTTCTTTATCTCGCCTACGGCGTGCTACCGAGTAAATACCGTGTACGGCGCGATAAACTGACTAGACGAACGTTATCGTTAATGTATCGTCTTTATTCTCCTAACAAGTCTTATATAATCGCACCTACACCGTTCGCAATTCGGCGTATAATACTCGTAATATCACTACCGTTGATACGTCGTTCATCGCCGAGCATCGTGGCTGACCCATTTTACGTTATGTTTCTACATAAAATAGTCGAACACTAATTGTACGCAATTATACTGCGTCGGTGTTTGGTGATCTCCATGCAGATCTATTACTAACGGCCATCTAAACCTTAATCCAATTGGTGGTTTTAAGTGATCTATCAAGCTTGTTCTGAGATTTCTTTTTTTTTTCGTTCACTATTGTAATTATCAGTAGTTTTAACGTGACGGAAGAATCATGTCTATTTTTGTCTTATCCAATAACCGTGTTTTTATATTCAGTTTAATAAAGACGTATTCATTTTAAATTCCGACGATATTCTTAAAATTCTGCAAGCCCAGCTGTCTAATTTGCCTATGCTACCGATACATCCAGCGGCGAGGGACTAAGTTTCACGCGCGTAAGTGACGATTGGGAAACTAAATTTAATAAAATTATCTACGTGTTTAAGTGTTTAACGATATTGCTTTATCCTTCCGGATTTCGATCAATCGAGCTACCGCACAACGCGCAAACGCTAATTTACGCTTTGTGTCCGGGCCATAAAATTTCCATAACTGGTTAGCATTGAGCCAAGATACACGAACCTGTCGACAACTTCATATCTACATAATTCCCTGTTAATTTTATCACTTTTACCTGTTATCGTAATTTTACTCTTGGACCTATTAATTAGTAATCCGTAGTATTTATGTCTTCAAATCTGTGTACGAAGTTTATCGTATTTTCTTCAGAGTTGTTTATGATGAAAACATCGTCGGCGTACACAATCGACTCTTTTACCACCAACTAGGATGCCGTAATTGCAATCATTCACCAATTGCCTCATAATACACTTCGTATAATGGCGATAAACGTACACCATAACCTTAAGCGTTTCCCCGCGTTTAATAAAATTAGACGTTTTTATGTTGTTTGCATATACAGCAACCGAGGTATTATCGTATAATTGTTTTATTTATTTATATATATATATATATATATATATATATATATATATATATATATATATATAATTTGTTGAAGATTATTCTTTCGTTTATTTCGAGTAAGATTGTGTGAATGGGGCGTGAATGATGTATGTTACGACTTGTGAATGCGTGTAGTTTTTCTGGTGTGTTTAATGGGTGTGAGGCTGGTGAATGTGTTCAATGTATTTTTCTTGTATTTTATTTTTTTTTATTTTTAATTTTATAATTCAGAAAAAATTATTCATTGTATTATTTTATTTATAAGCCTACAATTGGCTGTTAGCTGTTGTGTGGCTTCATTAAATAAATAAATAAAAGGTGTTCCGGTGCAGTCATTTGCATTAATATATACCAAATTTCTCCAATTTAACGGCGTCAAATTCTTTATAGAAATCTATAAAGCCATATGAGCTGTTACATTAAATCCACCGGCGATAAATTTTTTCTTTAGTACCTCTATTCGGGACGAATCCCATCTGTTATGGTGAAATTTCTTCTAACAAGAACTATTTCAGTCTGCTGTTTATAACTGAGAGCATAATTTTGCTAGAATAGGATATGAATTCGGTTAATCGGTAATCGTATCCATATATATCTTTTTTATATATATATATTAGGATCAATGAAGTATGACACCAGTGCGTGTATGCGCAAAACAGGAAACGAAAATGAAGTCATTTACGATATTTCATATCTAGCAACTGTTTTGTATACTAACGTATACCGGATCTAAATGGAATGAAAAAAAAGTGGAATATTCTGGTATATGAATGAGAAAACGTTGTTGCAATTTCTAGGCAGTTCTGTTTATTTTCCGAAGCTAGAAATGAAGTGAAGTTCTTCTGGCTTTTTCAAATGTTTCAGCCGCGATGCACGCGCTACGTGATACGTGAAATTAAAATGCTGAACAGTATCATTTTCCGGTTGACGAAAAATGTCTCAGTTTTAAAAATAATTATACCGTATACGATATAAAAATTAATCTACAGCGGTAGAAGCGGTATAATAAACACAACTGGATAAAATTCATACTTTCGTGTCAAAATTTTCTAACGTACGACTGATAGGCTTAAAGAAACGCCAATCAGGAAAACGAGAGAAAACAAAGCTGGAAATAGTCTGTTTGTTTCTACAGATGATTACGTTGAAAATAATTATGTTATCAATAACGCGTAGTAGCCGGAGATCATCGTCATAGCCCACCAGCATTTGAGGCACTATTTATTTGCAAAGCATACGAGCGCGCATATGATGTTATACGGAGAGAGATGCCATTACCTTCTCCGTAATAATTATAAATCACGTAACGATGAAAATACGTCGCCAGTTGGTTTTGAACCCTGGACCGTCGACTTGAAAAAATAGCAGTCTGTCAACTATGCCACACCATCGTGTGGCATTGGGTTAGGTAGTTAAAACGGATTTCTTATTCATTTGTAGAAATTACGTTATTGTAACAAACTCTAAAAATCTCGTATTATTATCGCACGAATTACGCGGACGTGAATGAAATTTCTCTCAGCCCTCGTGTAATTCTCGTGAAAATTACTCCTCGCCGTCCAATCGTCGCTGCAACTTATTGTGCAGCCATATGCGTTTTCGTTACAATTCGTAGAATAAAATTTTACATTAACGATAATAATATTGCCGCAAATGATCGTTAAAATTTATTCTAAACTGGAGTACAATTAACGCGAGATAATTATTTCATATATTTTCATCGTCACACGTTTCCTCCAAAACTCGATAGTAAAATTTCGTAGCGTGTGGGAAGTTTTACGAGAACTGTTCGCATACAGATAATTCGATTTCGAGTGTTGATAGCTTTCGCGTCACACATTTTCCGATAGATGAGGCATAATAAAACATCTTTAACGGTCGAGCAGATAGATTTGTGTTTCCGAAATATACGACTATTATATTTGAAAAATAATTACAATAATAATCGAATGAAATCAAATTTTTTTTTTGTATTTCATCTCGATATAATAAATATAAAGAAACTGATTAAAATTTCCATTCGAATACAAAGGAAACCGGTTATAAATGCGCTAATACCGGCTAAATTTTTAATTTATAAATTATAAAATATAGGGATACCCGAAATAGAAAAAAAGCGAACTTAAACAACCTTCTTTATACAAAAAATTAAAGTTAAAAATATTAAAAAAAAAAAAAACTAAAATAGAATGAAAAAAGAACATTTAAAAATACAAATCTTCTATTAACAAAAAATTAATCAACGATAAAGCAACAACGATATAACGTTTAAATCAAAAAATCAAAAAATCAACGTGTCGAGAAACGTAACTTAAATAACACACAAAGGGAACGTATAATATTAATCTTCTATGTAGGAAAAATTGATGATATTCATGAAAAAAGATTACAATCGTATTAAATACACGTATTACGAATTTTCTATAAATAAATTAATAATAAAGTAGCAATAACGGTGTGATAACGATTTAAATGACAATAACAATAATAATAAGTACATTTGTAATTTATGTCGGTGTAAACCGAGTTAACTTTATTACTTCGAGACGTTTCAAAAATGTAAACCAGCATAAAAATGATTCCAACACACTCATCAAGGAACTTTCTGTTCGTTAAATTGTTAATAGGAAATATACAACCAGTTTAATTTTTATTATAATTTTTTTTTTTTAAATTTAAGAATCTTAATAAAGAAAATAAAATATAAACGATATTATGATCGAAGTAATGGAACCCTTTAGTTTCGCACTTGAGGTCGCGGAGTTACCATTATTCCGGATTATCTGTTTTTTGTTATTATTTACAACTACAGTTTCTACAAATGATTTCCGTTTACTTTTTATGGGTATAAGATAAAACGGAATTCTTAATTATACGACAAATATACATCCACGAATATACACACTTTACCAAATGTACATATATATATGTATGCATTTATACGCGGCTGAAAAACAAACACACACAGACATATATATATATATATATATATATATATATATATATATAATATATTAGACCGTTTATCACATTTACCAGGCAAAAATGTGTTAGAGCTTTTGTTTTCATTTTGTTTTTTTATTTCGGTTTTTTTTTTTTATAAACAAGTTAAAAGTTGTTAAAAGAAGAAAAAAACAAAAAGACCAAATAGAGTCGAATGATTCGTTTTCTGATGAAAGGCAAACATAAGGAAAGCGGGAAAATTATCCGGACCCTCGAAGCTGGAAAAATTTATTTGACAATCATATCTCGGTTGTTGTTCGGTCGCTCGCTCTGCTGTTGCGCCGCTATTTTTCCACCACCGTATAAACTTCGCCCCCCAAACAGAAAAGAAAATACGATGATGATGATGACGGTAATAATAGTGAGTGAAAAAGGAACCTCGGAAATAAGTAGAATTAGGAATGAGATAAAACGGTCTCGCGATCGTTCTTCGTCCCCCCCAGTATGGTGAACGTTTATTTCCGAAGGAAAGTCTAAGAGCAGACTTCCCCCATCGTGCTAGGGAGAAAAAAGAATGTGTCAGTCACGTAGGAAGGAAGGAAACAGGAAATGGTCTGCTAGGTAGGAACTTCCTTTACCGTTCAACTCGGTCGTCTATTATTAGAAGTCTTATTTAACAACTATAATAATGATTATAATAATAATAAGCGCCGAGATAAACGCGAAAATATAAAAAAAAAAAAAAAACAAATAAAAACGCTGGAAGGATAATAAAGCGATAGCGGAGAAAGTGAGAAGAAGAATTTTGGAGCGAGCGAGCGAGCGAGTGAGACAATTTTAATTTTATCACTAGTAATTTAAAACCCGTTTCAAATTCAAAAAAACCGCCAACCTTTGTCGATTGAAGAAAAACTCAGCTTTAAAATATATATCGTCAGTAATTGTAGTACTTTAGTTACGATGTCCTCTATACGGTACGTAAAATTTTCGTATGTACATTTTTCTTTTCATAATAAGGGACATTTAGTCGATTTTTTTTTTAAATAAAGCTTAAAGATGCGTGCATACGGTTGAACAATAGGCAGCACTGATCTATGTAAAAGCTATAACGGGACGCTTCCCAACGGTCGCTATCCTTTAATTTGTCTTAGTATTATTATACAATATACAATATAATATATTATATTATATAATAATATAATATAATATAATATATGATACATAATATATATAATATAAACTAGTTGATCGCTACGGTCGCTTTCCCAATTCGATCTGACTGCGTCTCTTCAGTCCTTGGAATTGCACGCCGTTACGTAGGACATTGACTGATAGTGGATTGATGTTGGTTTGAAGTCGACGCAAGTATCTTCCAGCGCAGCTTTTGAGACTACCTCTTTAACAGACGGTGGTATACGAAGATCCTTGTGTATGTCGTAATTGCGGACATACCATGCGCTGACACGATATTCCGCAATACTTTACATTGAAATTTTTGTACATCAGGACGTGGTTTTCACCGAAAATAATTCTAGACGTATGGAAAACAACCACGAAAGTTTTAATAAATATATAAGTTAGAGTTGCTCGTTGTACCCCAAATCTGGATACCATATGAGCAGATTGGCTTCAAGACTGTTTTATAAAGTAATGCTTTATTTTCATGCGACAGTGTTGACTATTTTCCCATCAGTACATATTTCGGTAAGTAACGTTGGACTGTTTACGTTTACCAATAAGATGATTTTTCCAGGTAAGCCGTTTTTCAAGGTGTAATCCAAGATATTTTACGTTACACGATTCGGAAATTGTTTGTCCATTTAGCTTAATCGGTAAGTTTTTGCTTTTATTTAAAGTAAATAATGCTTGAATTTTGATTCGTTAATATTGAATTTCCACAGTTTAAACCCCTTTTCTACGTGTAGTAGATGGTTTTGAAGTTGTTCGGCCGCTAAATTATTATCACGATGAGTCGTGAGAATAGCGGTGTCATCGGCAAACATAGCAAAGTCGTATGTGTAGAGCTGATATAGTGTTCTTGAGGTACTCTCGCGATATTAAAAATTTCGTTGCTAGAAATACTTATTATATAACTCGTTAAAAATTATCTAATCATCTAAAAAGCGATATTGTACGCGAAATAATAATTTTTGATTTTGGAGTCTTTTTATTTATTAAATTACGTCATAAATAAAAATGTATATAATTTTTGAGTAAAAAATTGATAATGCGTCACCGACAGACGGGGTTAATTAATTATTTGGCCCGAATGAATTTGTGTGAATACAAATAATTAAACGGCGTTTAATAGGGTACGTTGTACACTTTGGAAAATACGTCTGTTTAACAAATCGAAGATAAAAATATTAAACATCGGCTAATTGACGAAAATATAAATTAAAAACCGAAATAAAATTTAAAATAATCAAATAAAATTCTCGGACGTTAAATATCTCGACTAAAATTTAAAAACAACTAATAAATAAAGATGAATTTAATACCGTCCTAAAGACAATGCATACCTCAGCCGCCGGTCCAGACGAAATCCACATTTTCATGATAAAACAAATTAATGCATCCTCTAAAGAAGCCATTTTGCACTTTTTAAATATAATATAGCAAACTCAGTCGTTTCCAGAGGTGTAGAGAGAGGCTCATCTTATTCCGATACTAAAACCAAACAAAAATGTATTACACCCCCGGCTAGCTTACAGACCCGATTTCTCTCACAAACATTCGATAAACTCTGAAAACGAAAAATTCTTCACGTTCTATATCAGTGGGGATTTGGAGGAAATTTACCGATTTTTATTCACAATTTTTTACACCGCCGAAAATTTCAAGCAAAGATAAATTCTATTTTATCAGATATTCGAGAAAATGGTACCCCTCAAGGATCCGTAATTAGCCCTACGCTAGCCACGACTAATATTTAACCACATCTCCTGTCAGCTACTGCATCTAGCTGAAGATCTATCAATATACTACTCAAAACGGAGATTAAAAATTTGTAGAACTGTTGTTACAAAATACAATAAATGACATAAATAATTGGGCCAAATCTCACGGATTTACTTTCTTCAAATCAAAAACTACGCGTTAACAATACATTAGCGAAACTTGAATATCAATTACCGTAAATCAAAACAAACCACATCTTAGATAAATGATTCAATCACAATTAACACAGAACTAGAAAAACATAAGAAACACTTAACACCTACAACTATTCTCAAATCAAAATTCTACAATATTCTGTAAATTTGTACTTTTGTACGGTGATTATACACACATATACACTGATGCATTTAAGTCTATAAACCAAGCCTTATCGGCCTATCTTACACCCAACCAACCCCAAGTATATCATTTACCCGAGTCAGTATCAGTTCTTACAGTAGAACTTCTTGCAAACTATACAGCTTTAAAATACATAACTAAACAAGCGCAACCAAATAAATATATAATATGCGAAGATTCGTATAGCGTTCTTCAACATATTCAGAAACACATCGAAAACACAAATACAGATACTTTCAACCTAACACACATAGTCAATAGCATTATAAGAACAATGAACTTGTTCTTCTATGGATAACAGCTCATTCAAGAATAACCGGGAATGAAAACATTGATAGAATAAACGTCTCCTACAAATATAAAAAAAAGAAAAATCAACGTACATTACTGATTTACATAAAGTCATTTCTCAAACAATTAAAACGTCATATCAAAAATTCTTGGGGACCCAATGTGTAGATACATACTTGTATCAAATTAAGCCGAGATTAAGGAAACTGGAAAACAGCAGACGAAAACCAAGAAAACGCTAGGTAGACTACAGGACACACGTTACTTACTTCACAACACCTACTCAACGGGAACTCCCCACCCATCTGCACGAATGCAAGTCGCTATTAAATATAAACCACATACTATTAGAATGAACAAAATACAGAAGCCAACGTATAAAGTCTAAACTATGACACGATGAAAACAATATTGGAAGATAACTTGAACAAAGTTAAAAATCTTTTGCAGTATCTTACAGACATTAACTTAATAAATAGTTTATAACCGACTTTAAGACGCAAATGATCAATCGAGCGTCTATAAATAAAATTAAATAATTAAAAAAAAACTACCTACAGAAAAGTGTGTAATATATATATATATATATATATATATATATATATATATATATATATATATATACGTAGATGTTATACACACGTATACATATAAAAGTACAAACAAACATGAAGAGGAAGAAAAATCGTTAAATTACAATTTGACTAATTACGATTTCTTCACAAAATCGACGAAAATTAATTAAAACTAATTATGGATACATAGATAGCAATATAAAAAAAATAATAGTGTAATTCTGCTGGGGAGGTTTGTGAGGATACCTTAAGAGCCGAGTTTACGAAATACGTCTACGAGATTTGGAAAATCTGAAAACCGGATTTCTGAAGAAATTTCAAACATTCAGCGACCTATGTTCGAAAATATTGTAAAAGGACTGAATCAATTGCATATGGCGGTCGTCTGAACGATAGTGTGTTCCACAAATGATTGTAAGCTAATCTCTCGTACTGCTATTTTTAAATAAAATTCCGTTCAACAATTTTTGGTAGGGGAGTTTTTGAGTTATTCAAAAACCAACAAATCCTTCCGTCTCACCCTATACTGTCCGCAAGATAAATTGCAAACTTTACAACGAATATTAAAGGCGTATGGATTCGCACGAGGTCTGAGACGTCTTAATAATTCCTACTTATCTGTCCATCCATTATCGATTGCTACTCCGCGACTAATTTAATCATTCGTAATCAAATCCTAAAAAAGAGAAATAGAGATTTGAAAGAAAATTTCATTCGACTACTTTAACGAATTCCCGGTTAAGTAAACGTTCGGTCTTTTTTTTTTTTTGCATTTCATCGTCTTAGCTAAGCGGCGTTCGTTTCGACGCTAGCAGGTATGCGCCGCTAGCGTATTTCCTTATTATCATCATTTTCGCATAGGAGGTCGTAAAACAATTTTTATTGCCTTTTCCAGATCTCCGGAATTAAGTTAGCACATAAGTGAATTATGGCCGTAGCTTTTCGTATTGCATTCGGGTCGTGCGTTTAAAGTTGTTAGTCTAGTCATCTCTATCTCGGCGCTATTTCTGCTGAACTTTCTCCTACTATTTGTTCTACTACGTACACAAATTTCTATCGTGCATTTTATTCCCCATTGACCATTCTTTAACTGCCCTCGTCGTCAAATATAACTCGAAAATACAACCGGAGGAATGAATATATATAAACGCTTACACATATGTGTTTATATATATATATATATATATATATATATATGTTTTGTGTATACACGTGTATGTTTACGAGTACATACATAACGTCGCCAAATTATACAGCCGGAAATGAGATTATACGTCCGAGATACTTATACTCATCTTCGACATCGTATCAATTTTATTGCGCAGTCGTTTCTGTCTAGTTTTATTACCAAGATTTTCGAGCAGCGAATTTTATTGCGTTAGTTCTCATTCGTAGGTACCTCTAACCGGAGAGATCGTTCTTATCAGATAATAATAATTCGGTTCTTTATTCATTGCCAGACGTAGCAATTCTAAAAGGATTGACTGGCTGAGAATTTATTTACGCAGTAGTTTAATGTAGAACAGAATCGGGTTAATCGAATTATTCTGTAGTTTTGGCCGTTATCGATCTATTATAGAAGTCGTATTTATATAATCGTCGATGCCGACGGAAATATAATTTAAAACTTTAACGCGTCTAAATATAATTCTTAAGAAGAGTCATAGAAAAACTAGAAAATACGAGTAGACGGATGCAGATAAATGACAAGATGGACAGAGCTGCGACGACACGTACATGGATACATATATACACATACTAGCTCGACAATTATATAGTCATCATATATATTATATATATATATATATATATATATATATATATATATATGTAGATAATGAGGCTTTCAAAACGTAAATGCTCAAAATCTTCGTCATATTAAGCACCGATTTCTAATGTATACCATCGGATCTTTTTTTGTTTTTATTTATTTATATACAAGACTAAATTTAATATACAAGTGCTAACACGTTTTTTTGTTTTTTTTTAATTTTTCCTATTGTTATTTTCTTTATTATTTCTTTAGTTTTTTGTAAAGTCATCTGGTTGTATTTAACTGCTAAGGTAACTTTAAGGATACATATGTGTATGTACGTATAAATTCTTCAGTATTTATGAACTGTTGTATTGAAATATACTATACTAAAAATCTTACAGATCGATAAAACTCCGAATGAAGAATTTTTTACCCGAATACAAAAGGTGAAAAAAAAAACGATTATAAAAAGAAAAATGAAATGGATAAGACCACCTCATTTCTAAGACCGATTATCTCGGTCGGACTTTAACCCTTTCAGTCACGCGTGAAATGACACAAAATAATCAAATTTATACAAGGTGATTTTGATATACAATACTGCTCCTTAGAGATGACTCTAGTTAGTTTTCGATGATTTTAGAGTGAATATTTTTAAAATTACGGCATTTCATGTCAACCAGAAAATAAATAAACAATTTTTTTAGCATTAAAATTTCATATACCCTATAATGGATAAGGTTAAAGCTATTTCGTCGAGTGTTTCGCTCAACACAAATTTATTTCAATTTTAAAGTATCTACTAAATTTGTATATATATATATATATATATATATATATATATATATATATATATATGTATATATATATGTATATATATATAGTCTGTTTTTTAAAATAGGCTAACGTTGTTATGTTGTTTGTTGGTGAAATTTTTTTTTTTTTTTTTTGAAAAGTTGCCTTAATCTCTATTTCTACTTAACTCAAGTGCGAACTTATTTTTCGACATTTATTAATTTCATTAATCTTTATTTTACATTTTTCTCTAGATTTTAATTGTTGCTGTACCACTTATACCCCACCATAAATCGTACATTTCACGTACCAAGCGATTAGTAACTAACGCTTGCACGAGCGGATCTTTTTTTTACGTGCATGTTGTGTATAACTAAAATATGCTGATCGTATAAGTTTACACGCGGCTCTTTTTAGAAATGACTGGTTATGATATTATTTAACGCGGTTAACACTGATTACTTTAATTGCAATGCTAAGAATAATAGTAAAATATTGAACATAACGGGTTACGATAGTCAAGCATACGTCTGTCACAAAGATACTTCACGTACGAAGCAACCGATTACTTATCAACAACCAAAAACGTAAGCGGGTTAACGGAGAAAAACCGTTTGTTTATTTAGTCTTGTATTTTCGTGTGTTCGTGTCGCGATAAAAATTTATTTTCTTCGCTTCAAATAGATATTTATCATCAAGTAGATGATGTGAAGAAGATGGACTTGAAAATCGGACATCTGCCCAGCAGCCGACTCGTAATGTAGGTAGTTTAGAAAGAATTTATATGTAGTTTACGATTATTTCGCGTTGCTATTATCTGTTTCTTGAAATTGCTAAATATTTCTCGTCCTTACCGTACATGTCCCACTTCTGCTGCTAATGTTATCTCCAACAATTATGCCTTTTTGTCGTTGGTGCCTCTATCGTCTCCGAGTTTAAAGTTGTAGAGATGTCACCGGTGTCAAGGTATTTCCAATTCTTAAATATTAACTCTCTTCCATTTGACTTCGTTCCTAGTGTTTAAATTTTGAAAAAATTCGTCTATTCCTCATTAATTTAGCACGGCAGGCGGTAGAAAAAACCGTGTGCTTTTTCCGAAGGCGTTCGATCGTCTTAAACTTAGTAATATTAATTTTTATAATTCTCAGGTTTTCTCCAGCCACGGTAAGTTCGGTTTGTATCTATATAGGTCCCATCTTGCAGGTCCTGGGTGTACCTTTTGCAATTCTAATGTTGGCTCCTCTGGTTCTTGTGACGATGCTGAGCGCTTTTTATTTGATTGTCCTTTGTTTGAGGATTTGCGCCGTAAGTTCAAAATACTCAGAGGTTAACTTCTCATTTTCACAGATAAAATTTCCACACTCTTTTGTTATATCTATGCTGAGGAAGTTCATAGCTGGTATTTAATTTTTCCCTTTTTTCTTTTTATCGCATTAAGAGGTTGTTAATTTTTTAATTATTAAGTAGATGATGTTTATTTTATTTTATTCATTCATATAATTTTGCTTTTTGAAATATAAATTTATATTTATATAACGCACACACATACATATATATATATATACACGCCAACACCCGCTTATCAAGCCACGTTTTGTTGCGTCAGGTGTGTCAAGGAAGTGACGGACGGATATACATGTAAAATCCCATTCGCATGTACCGCACTACCAACCTCCGTCTTCAAATCACTATACACATAGGTAATATTATTATTATTTTATATATATATATGTGTGTTTGTTTATATATATAACGGTTAAACATTAAAAAAAACCTCTATGGAATTTAATTGAAATGTCTTTAAGTTTCACTTCATCCCTGTGCTCCAAGGCACAGATGTTTACTCACTCTGTTAGTACTTATAGTTCTTAATTTTCTTATGTTTTTTGTATATATCTTCAACTCATGTTAATCATATTGTTTTTTTTTTTTTAATGATTGGAAGGACTATGAATATCTAATGGGGTACTAGTTTTGCAGGACTATCCGCCATTATTTAAACATAAGTTTCTTTTCTATTAACGGAAATCGGTTTTTTAGTAGGTCGATCTCAAATATATATTTTTTATAAATTTTTTTAATATTTTCCCTGCTGCTTTTTTTTTAACAAAAAAAAAAAAGAGAAGAAAAAAAGAAGTGAACTGTAGATAATTGTCAAATGTATTTGTATACACAATTTTTAAAATTGAAGCATCTCACGTCAACCGGAAAATAAAATTTTTGTTAGCTTTAAAATTTCACCTACTATATAGCTGACATGGTGACTAAAAATTCTGTTTATTTTGAAGATTTTGTCTCATCGTCGTAATAATAACGCTTAAAGACCACTGTGTTCGGGGTTTAATGGTTAGGTCGCAATTTTAGAAGCCGTCTTTACAATCGGCTTGCGATACAATTAATCCGTGTATTTCCGTTTACAGAGTCTAAAGATGACACTGACGTAGGCGTAGCTTGTTGATTGCCGTACCGTCAAGTTTTACGCTATCGTCTAAATATTCTAACGCCTTTAAAAGTTTAATCCGCTTTTTACTTCACGACGTCGTTAAATTTTATTAAATTTTTAATTTCGTCCGATATTATATCGGACCCCTTACTATTTGTGTATATATATATATATATATATATATATATATATATATATATATAATCATCATTATGTTGCTTCTTCTGTTGCAGAAGTTTTCATGCAATAATTCCTCATTTACACTAAACGGCTTCTTTCTAGGTCAATCATCTCGCGTAACGTCATTCATCCCAGTTTGTTTTATTGATTTTTTGTTGATTTCCCTTCGAACAGTAACACCATCAGCGATCCATTGTTGCGAATTTACGAGTCAGATATTTACGCTTTTGGTTATCCATGTCTTCTATCAGTTGCGTTTTTGATTTATTCAATCTTTTCAATACGTTCACGTTTCTAATGCCGTCACTCAAAGATATATTCAAAAGGCTGCGATAGCACCACATTTCTCGCCGTCTGCGCTTATTGTCTACTTTTGGGAGCAATATTTCAAAACAGTCCACACATGGCCACTGATGATACTAATTCGTAACTTTATATTCATATTTATATTATTAAGTACCTTCCGTAAATTGTTGAAAGCTGCTTAAGCTCGTTTTGTTCGTATATATCGTCGTTTGTTCGAAGTTCGTTATTAATCAAACACGTCTCCTATTTTTTGAAGGGAAATTTCTATTGGCACATTGTATATGGGGAGTTAACCCTCAAAACGAGCAAGCAGAAAAAACAGACGGATATTATGTATACACCAACACCCGCATATCAAATCACGTTTTGTTGCGTTAGGTGTGTCACCGAAGTAAGGGACGGATATGTTTATATACATATATATATATATATATATATATATATATATATATATATATTTATATTAATACATAAAAATTGAAAAAACCTCTGTATCAAATTTAGTTAAAATGTCTAAGTTTCAGCACTCCCAGGCACTGGTGGTTATTTTTGTGCTTTTTTTGTCCTGTATTTTCGTGTACTTGGCCTAGTCTGTATATATGTGTGTTATGCTATTCGTTCGAATACCTTCTACGCTCACGATGAGATCGAACCAATTATATCGTTATTAACACATTTTTCGGACTCCTAGCATACACATAAACTAGACACACGTCTCCTTATGCTGTAATAACCCTGGTAGTTAGGCATATGGAGATTTACATAATATTTAAAAAAAAAAAAAACATATTTACCTTTAGTAATATCATCGATATCCCCCATTATTATTTATTCGAAAATAAAGCACCATACTGGATAAGAGTAGGTTGCAATTATTTTTAAAATCTTTTTATATACGCAAAAAATTTGTCGTTCAAATTCAGATTTTATTGCGAAAAATTGGATATGAGGAAAAGATTTTTTATACATTCACGTACGACTGTTTAAATGTCAGTCTATTATTAAACACGATCATCCTGATTGTGTTTCAGTTGATCCTCAGAAGCGCGTGTACTATCGCACGTAGTAATCATATTTTACCTTGACCCCGGATCCTATTGCGATTCGACTTAATCTCCCGTTGAAATACTGGAAATCCGTTTTTCGGTTAGTAAAATAATATTCGATGTATAAATAGCGGCAGGCAAAACCCAGATAAGGAAAGCGGGCAAACATAAAAACGCGGTTGGAAGCATATCATTCATAAGTGGATAGATAAAGGCATATCGCGACCGAAGGAAATATTTTACACGTCGCGTTCGGTGCAGAGGTCTAATGAGCCAAATATCGTTTTCTGATAATAGCTCGCTGATTCCGCGTGCAAGATAACTCGATCGACTACGTAAATAAACTTTCAGTTTTTTAGGACGTCACACACTTGTATTTATATTTATTCGGAGAAAACGCGGTTTTTCAAACTCGTTTAACTAGCTCTTTCAATTTTGGATATTTCCCATACCTTCGGTCTGATTCTAGCCGATAGAGCAACATCGTCCGTTTAGTTTGTCATTTTGTTATTTAGTTGGTTAACATTTGTCGAAGAACGGGGCAATACTACGTATAAAATAATAAAACATGTAAAAAAAAAAAAGGTCATAATAGCGCCTATCGGTAAATGTCAATTACCACCCCCGTTCTCTGCCCTATCGATGTTGTACGAATTAACGTAATTTCTACATTTCAAATGTCGACCAACCAGAAGACAAACACAAAAATTCCGCTAAAGAAGACTTACAACGTTAAGAAAAAAAAATATATGTTATTTTAAATACGTCTAATTTACGCGAATATTTTAACGCGGAATGAAAAATTTCCGACTAATTCTCGAAAAAATTGAAGGTATTCGTTCCTCTATTAGATTCAATCATTTATTAGAAAAAAACGAAAGAATAAAATTAAATTCTTCGAATTTACGTCATCATTCGTTTCTACATACACCGTTTAAAAATTATGTTTATTTTATTATTAAATTAAACGAACAGAGAGCAGAATTAGAAAATATTTCAGTATAATTATAACGAACGAGAGGTTAGGTCCGAAGGTAAAAGACAAAATCCTTTTCAAAACGATCAGTATCAGAACCAAATGCTGCAGCTTAAACGTTTAATACTATCTCGAAGCGGGCGAATTGCGTACCGTAAAGTAGTACGTATAATCCCATACAATTTTTTTTTTATTTTTTCCTCTAGCCAAACATTTATTTCGTTAATTTTCCAGAATTTAGTACTATTTCATAAGTAAACTGCTAAGGTATAAGTTATCTAGAACTGGTTGCCATGTCGCATTATGAAATAAAGCTTCTTTCCTCTTTGTCTTCTTATCAGATAAGTTAACTAGACGAACAACTGATCGAAGACGTTGAAAGACGTAAAATTAAGAGAAGCAAATACGAGACGTTAAACCAATATAATCCTCCTACAATATAAAAATATGGCCGAGCATAAGCTCAGTATGAACGCAAATAACTTAATAAATAGCTCTAGCCCTGCAGCATGTGCATTCTCCGTTAACAATTTATGATATCCAATACGACTGCATGATTCTTACTCTATATATGACGCAGAATTATACGGTATATTTTTCCGTCTCCAGCACTTATTCTCCTAATTCCAAGTGACATCAAAACTTTAACCGTTAAGACACTCTTGCCGCTGTATTGGCCCTCCAAAACGCAAAATCAAAGAACCATCTAATTAATTGCATACAATTTCTTCTTTACAAATTATCACAACGTACAGATCCAGTATCCCTCTTGTGCATTCCAGGTTATAATGGGATTTGGGGAATGAAGTAGTGGATAGGGCAGCCCATTTTATACTATGTTACCTTACAACCTATAAAGCACCGCCGTCCACAGCCCTCAAATACTTCTTCCACCACAACTGGTAACAGAAGTGGAATTCATACCACCGTAACTTCCTTCTTGCCATCAAATCCAATGTAGGCTTGTGGGAACCACCTGCCAATTTAACCCGTTCAAACTACATAGCACTCAGCAGGCTCCGCCTTGGTCACATATCACTCTCTCATGACCATCTTCTCCAACGTACCAACCGGCTTTTTGTCCTTTTTTTTTTTTTTGCTCACAAACCCTTATCTGCCATATTTTACTGTACTGCCCTACACTCCTCCTTTACCGGCTCAATATCCATCCGCGTACTCTATCTGCTTTCCTCTCCAACAGTTCTTCAACTATTCCTCAGTTATACAGTTCCTTTCCTCTTTCTAACCTCAGTTACTACATTTAACTGTTAAATCCACCAGTGCCGTAATAGCCTCGGTAGTTAAACACAGCACTATAATAATAATAATAATAATAATAATAATAATAATAATAAATTACAGTTCATAGAAGCACATCGAACGAAAAGGAAACAAGTAGGCTAAAGCAGTGGACAATGGATGGGATTAGAAACTACTTAAAAGCGAATTAATGCTTTTGCAATTAGAGACGGAATACCGTGTTAATAAGATGCCTAAAACATGTAAATAAAAAAAAATGAGATATACATTTATAGATGTATACGTATTTGAAATATATTGATTATCCTATACTAGTGCTGTATCTTTTCCATTCGTTCCGGTTCTAAATTTCCTGAGTCTAGTTCTTCCTCGCTATCTGAGTTATATCGTCTTACCAACGAGTCGCTGTTTGTCAAGACCCTTACGAGCGGTCTTCCTTCCAGCGCCAGTTTCTATCCTTCCTTCCGGCCATATGACCTGACCGGGTGCACTTCAGTTTGGCCTTCTGAGTTAAGATCTTTTTCCGTATCCGAGTATTTCGTTTCCGGACGGACCGTTTTATATTTTATATTTAATAATAATCTTTCCCACGCTGTTTCTGCTCTTATTATCTCTCTAATATTTGTTTTTGCTGGATATTTGCAAGCGGCATGTATAAAAATCGACCGAACACACTGACGTATGTATATAGAAGTAATATATGTACAATTTTAAATAGGTACACGCGAATAATAAATAATTGTATCGAACAAAAAAAATCGTGCTTTTTATCATTTGAAAAACAACGTGTTTCTCAATCGATAATCTTAAATATAATCGATAATAGCTAATATAAAATCCTTCGCTTTGGTACATACGGTTTCCAGTAAACCGAGGTGGTTTCAATTATACCAGCACGTTTCGAGGGATTATGTTAACCGACTTTATTTCGACTACTTATACCGGGCCTCTTCCTCGCACATCTTACTAAATTAGGCAAAATTACTGATGGAACGCGGGCGTGTTGATGACTGTATTGAGCATCAAATTCGGATTTGTGCGAAATATGAGTTGTTTTCTTGAATATTTTACAAAATTGGCACACATTACCTACGAGTAATTAATCGTTTCTGACCCACTGTCTTCCGTTTGAATCAGTTTGTACAAATTTATCTCTAGCCCAATGGCATTGAGATTTAAAGTACACTTACTAGATAGAGGTTTCGAATGGCATAACAAAAAAAAAACCAAACAGCTAATATCTAACGTGATGTTTATCGTTATTTGTTGGAAAATTTTCAGAAAAACCGGCATCGTTGACGTTAAAAAAAATTATTGAATTAATTAATTCGTAACTAAGGAAACTGCAGATTATGCAAAGGAAAATAAATTCAACAAAAATGAAATAATCAACAATTCGTTCAGAGTTTACTACTAGGTGAAATAGCTTTTTTGTTTTTACTGTATTCCTTTATCTTTAGCGGCGAGGTAGCAATCGACGATGGTAATTATCTATTTGCTTAGTATCTACACGTTAATAGATGTACCTCGCCCGTCAAATTAACGTTCAGTTCGTTATATTGTACACGAGGATAATTTTGACAGGTCGCGTTTTGTTCGCGCGTTTGTACAGACTTTATAGAAATGATCGGTCTAACCTAACCGTGGATGTGGGCTCTTTCCGTCAAGTCCCTCTGCCTACAAGACCTTTCGTCCACGCTGGTCGATTTAGCGCTATTTTGCACATCGTACGGAACTGATATAATCTGCCATGCGGCAAATATACGAGTAGTAAAAACGCCGAAGCTTGTAAATACGGAGAAATCGCACGCTATACTAAAAGACAACCTCTCTCTCTGTCTATCGGTAAATTTATCGGTAAATGCGTTTGTTGGCGGAAACAGTTTAAACCATATATTTGGAGTTACTATCTTCTTTTATTTAACGCACTCATTAATAAATAACGACAAAGCGAAAAATAGCCATGAGCCCCAATTATCGAATACCGCGTTTGCATCTTTGTCCGGTTAATGCGAAATTAGTATACACTACTAACCCGTTATAAGGTCGTCGGGATTCTATGATTCGGACTTCTATACGGAAGGTACCGAATTTACGATCAGCGATGCAAAAAAATGTCATCGGAAAATAAAAAAATAAATAATCCGAATATTATCGCGTGGAAAGCAAATATGAGTGCTAGTAACAATGTAGTAAACAACAAAAATACGATTGCGTCGTGACGACAGAACGATTACAATCAGTTCTCTCGGGTGTCTAGCCATATTATGACGGTACGCTACTTAAAGTGTACAACAAAATATAAACATACGATACGGAGATGACACTTAATGGGTTAAATTTACGCTTATTAGATCTGGTGTTCGATATCCGACAGCACTTACAAAAAACTTCGATTAAAGAAAAGACATTGTCAGAATATCATTAAATCCTCCTCGATGGACTGAAATACGGTACAAGCTTTTCAACGTTAAATATTCATGATAATTACGATTGTATTTATAAATGTGATATGTCCTTAATATTTAATTCGGCTAATCCGAGGTTACACTGATACATTAAATATAGGAGGGTGACCCAGAGAAGTCGGAAGATCGCAGTTTGTAACACTGGTACAACACAAACCGCGTGCTTCACGTCACCGTCAATGCTTTTTTCTGGAAGTAGCGCCGAATTTTTGAATTAAAAAAAAAATCCGTCAAAATCCAAAGTAAACGTAGATGCAAAACGAATGGAAAAACATCTACTCCTTCCGAGCAAATTAGCGCTGGAATATGACCGATTATTATCTGAAAAATTAATTAGCATTCGGTTTATACCTCTGGGTCGATTCGCCTCCTGTTTCAACGTAATTATAGCTTACGCTACCTCCGTCCGGTCTACAAATACTGCAGCTCGCTATTTTATTTTGGATATTTACCGTTTTTCGCCCTTAATTTTGCTGTTTTATTTATTTCAAACAAACACGACACACCTAACAATAACCCAACCATTACAAAAATGAACAAATTCTATTATACAACTTCCCTCCGTGTACGTACATACACGAATATATATATATATATATATATATATATATATATAATGTATATATTAATGTTAATTTTAATTTTATCATTTTTAGTTGAATTTAGACACATTATTTTGTTGTTAGATTATTAGGTACAAATTTACCAATTCACACACTCGTACGCTGGTATATAATAGAGATCACAACACTTTTAAATCGATACAGGTGACTGCGACACCTGTCCTTCTATATAGTTTAATGGACCTCTACCACAAGACACAAAAGTCAAGTACCTTGGAGTGTGGTTAGACTGTCGTTTGTGCTGGAAAGATCATATTCTAAAGAAAATGAAGGAACTAAGACTCCAGATTCAACAAGGTGTATTGGCTTTTAGGAAGGAAATCTGAGCTTCCTCCGAGTTCTAAGTCGGTACTTTACAACACCATACTCAAACTGCGGTGTAGACTTGTGGACTACAATTGTGGGAAACTGTAATTCAAGAATTAAAATTATTCAGCGACTCCAATCTATAGTACTGAGATCGCTAGTTAACGCACCCTGGTACATTCGAAATGATCATCTTCGCAGAGATCTGAAGGTAGCAGAGGGGGTCAAAGATGAAATACGTACAGCGCTCCTAGTTAAGCGCTCTAATCCGCTGGCTATTAATTTGCTGGATAACAGTGACGAAGACGAGCGAATCAATCGGCTAACTAAAGTCGTTGACTGGTAGTGATAGTATGTTGCCAGTTTTGCTTATTAACTAAAACTTTCGATGATGCAGGATGGTATTATTATCTGCGAAATTGTAGAAATAAATAGTTTCCGGACTATCTAATTACTTTTATTATAGTAGGTCATTCACGAGTTCGCGTATCATCTGGTGAACGAACCGCTACGAAAACAGGCAAAATTCCACGAGGAAGTTACATTATTACTAGATTTTGATCGACATGAATTTTTTACATTAATTATTACTTTATTATTCGAATTAACGTTTTACAATTTGTTCCGTTCACACGGGTGCGCCGCCATTTTATAAATCCTGTCCTAGACGAAGTGAAATAAAAAATCCCTAAAATCCCGGAAGAAATTTTGATCGACCGAATGATAAATAATTAGGATGTTTCCGCCGAAATGTCGAACTCTAATAATTTGATTGACTACTTGAAAATGTAACTGGAAAAATCTGTGGTCTGATCCATTTACAGAACAAGGCAGTTCTACAATATTAAAATTATGATCGAATTACGGGGTATTATTAGATTTGTCGACTGTGACTCGGCAGTAGTCGCCTTCCTGCTTCGCTAGATAAGTTGAAATTTGTTAGTTCTCTTAATTGATCTATGGTTGCCGATGCGGATATCCTCGAATCATTCTAGTAATTTTCGTGTTGCTTTTTATCAAGCTCTTCACGGCCTTAATGTTCCGTTTCCTATAAATGTAGCATTTATATTAGCTGTTCGGAATACCCACGTATACACACGGCCCTATATTCCTATATTTCAGATTTCGCAATCATTATTTATACTCATCTCTTCATTTCTTTTAAGTCTGTCTCCATTATAAATAGCCCATCTTTATTAATTTTATAATATATCGATATGGGTAAACTGTATGGAAGCCTAATCGAAAAAAAAAAAAATGCAACGCGTAAAAATAGTTCCAAAAGCTGGAATGAAGTGATTTAAAAAAATAAGTAAAGCGAGTAAAATCGAAAAATTTTTGTATACGTAAAGACATTCGCTGTCGGATTATATTAGGAAATAACCGTTTTTAGGCTATTTTTTACGGAAAATGGAGAATTAGTAAACAATATATAAAGGAAATAATTGCAACGGTAAAATTAGCGTGTAATAAAAAACGAAGCGCATGAAAAAATATCCAAATGGAATCGAAGAAAATATTTATTAAAACGGAGTATACCGATGTATGGGTCGGAAACGTGCAATTTGAACAAAAAAATTATATCAATCAACTGGAAGCGTTCATAATTTTTTTGCTGGAGAAGAATCGAAAGAGTGTCTTGAAGCGAAATGATAAGAAATGTAAAAATATCAGAAAAAGTAGAATAAGTAAGGAGACTTTTGGACATGTATACAGAAACAGTACAAATAATGGAAGGAACCATTGAATGGAGAAGATCAAGAGGAAGACCGAGGCAAAAATACATCAAATACAAGAAGTTGCATAAGCAGAGAACTGTGGAAGTATAAAGAAAATGGCTGTAAAAGTTTTAATCACGATTGTCCACCAATCTATTAATAGATTGACGAATTAAGAAGAGTTTTTCTACCATCTTACGTTTAAAAGTTAAATATTTCCATTATATATATTTCGTTTTGTTCCTTTATATTTTTTAAAATAAATCGTATATATATTTTTGAATAATTTATTGTGTTTTTTTTTTTTAATGTCCAACTTAATAACCGCGCAGATATTTGCGGTATTTATATCTTTTTTTTCTTACGATCGCAAATTTTCGGTTTATAACAAAACATTAAAAAAAAATGTGAAAAGTATCGATCGTAAAAATTTAAAAATTTATTTATTTTTTGGTGTCGTTTATTTATTTCGGTAAAAATATCTTGTTTATTAAAAATTATATCGAAATGGACTAATCGAATTTAATTCACTTACCGTTGGTTAGGGACCGTTCGACGTACAGCAAAAATAATACGCAGAACAAAATCGACCGATCGTTTATGATTCTCATGTTTTTGCTTTTATATATATAATAAATATATATAATGATACTCGCGGACGCAATAGAAAATAAAATATTTTATATAATAACCGAAATAACGCGTATATATTCTCCGAAAATATTAATTTAATTTTTACATCTAAAAATTATTTGATATTATCGTCGAAAAACAACGAATATCGAGAATGAAATAAAACATTTACCAAGCACCGCGCATTTCGACCGAATTAAACCGATTTAAATAATAATAATAATAATAACGGCGAAAATTTATTTTATTTCGGACGAAATTTTAACGAAAAATTTTCCCGGAAAAAAATTCGCCGAAGAAACACCGTCCTACACGAATGAAAAATTCGGACTGACGACGAACTTGTGCAGAATATAAACGCCGGTAAGAAACCGAAGTCATATCGTTGGTAACCTAAAGAGCCTGGGATTGTACACGTTGGTTAACAGTGTGAAAATTTAAGGGCATGCGCAATAAGTCGTTAGTTTAATAGTTTCGCAGGGTCATAACAACCGGGTGTTGGAAAAAAATTATATATAAATTATATATATATATATATATGTATATATATATATGTATATATATATATAATATACCTATTCCGGGGAATAATTTTTAATACTAATTTTTCCTTTTTCAAATTTACTTCGTGTTATTAATTTTGTCGTTTGTTTCATTTTTCTTTCTTTTTATTATATACGTCTTATCTGATGGAAAATAAATACATACACACCAACACACACGAAACTCGTATAGCCTAGAACGGGTATTTAATTGGTACGGGTACTACAGGTAAGAAACGAATATTTGTTTTTCAACTAAAAGGAAAAACCCCGGAGAAAAGACTGACCGCGTTTTTATTTACATTTTCATTTTACTTCACCGCGATTAAATATATGACGGTAGGTAGGGTAAGAAGTAGCGGTAAGATTGTCGACCGTTTGTTATATTGGCACAAGACTAACAACGTTAGACGGACATCATAATGACGATAATGATGATTTTACCGATGATAGTGATGATAGTAATAAAAATCGAAATTAATAGTAGAGAAAACGAGGGTAATCGCGATGGAAAATATTTTCATAAAAGTACTAGTTTGCTTATATACTATCGTAACTTTAAAAATTATTACCGAATTCTCCTTGTATTTATATATATATATATATATATATATATATATATATATATATATATATATGTTGTGTGTGTTGGTTAATATACGTGTGTATCTCTGTACATTCGTGTGTGCGGATTTAAATGTATATTTTATGTATATATATATATATATATATATATATATATATATATATATATATATATATATATATTCAAGGTATTATAACTAGCACTTTTAAGACGAAAGGTAATTACGTGGAATCGCCTGAGTTTATTTTTATTTTTATTTTTTTTTATCTGTAAATAAAATAAATTTAAAAAGAAAAAATCAATAATTAAATTGCCTGTACTTTCGTCGGAATTTTTACGGAATAATAATTTCTTCAAGTAAACGAATAGAACTGACCGAGAAAGTTTCCTGTAAATTAACTCCAGAAAATTTTTCATCATCCTCTACTCTTTAGTCTCGTTCTTTCGTCGTTGTTAACCATTCTAATCTCTTTGTCATTTTTCATATTCCTAACGACATTCCCCGAAGAAGCCGTAGGAAATAATAAATTTTCTTTAAAATTACCTCCTTTCGATAAGCAACTTTAAACGTCGAGGACAAATTTTTATTACTATTTAATTAAATTCGATTATTTATATTCCAGTCTGGTGCTCATGAAATTAAATTTTACGTATAATTATATATATATATATATATATATATATATATATATATATATATATATATATATTGACCTAAGGAAGCGTGAATCGTATAGGCGTTGCACCTATATAGACGAAATTCCGGGAAGCGCGTCTCCGATGGTATAGTCATATCATAAGGAAAGCTGACAGCAGCCCAGTAAAGATGTTAATGGAGTACGACCTCAGGAGAAAAGCGGCTAGGATGCCGATCAAGAAGACGATGGATAGACTCTGTCAACAACAACATGGTGGAAATTGGTGCCAATATAGAGGATGTGAAGGATCGCAAGATATAGAGAAGAACGTGCTATCAAGCGGACCCCTTATCAGGAAGGCGCTAGGAAAGAAGAATATATATATATAATATATGGGATATTTTACATCATTTTGTATTCTGTAAAGTTTGATCAGATTTGATTATGTATTACTATAGAGATCATTTCAAGTAATTTAGGTAGCGTAAATGAATAATTATTACGGATTGAATATCAACACACCGATCTTTGACTAGATTCGGAAACTTATATTAAACATCGCTAGTCGGT
The DNA here is from genome assembly GCA_032883995.1 of Coronaproctus castanopsis. Classification (NCBI taxonomy): domain Eukaryota; kingdom Metazoa; phylum Arthropoda; class Insecta; order Hemiptera; family Monophlebidae; genus Coronaproctus; species Coronaproctus castanopsis. The sequence goes on along the minus strand of CM065052.1, from coordinate 215,058,812 downwards.
TCGAACGATTGAAATTGAAATTAAGATTAAAAATTCATTGATTGATGATGATCCATTTACGTGCCGTACTGCTACGAGTCCAGAAGCACGGACACGGAAGTTATAGTTGTTGAAACAGGCCGGTTGCACGTAGGAACGCTACTGTAGGGTCGGCTGCATTTAGCTGCAAAAATCGTTGTAATGCTGATAGAAGACCATATCGGATACGTTCAGCCTTGTACTTTTGGCAGTGTAGCAGAAGGTGTTCTATTGTTAATTTAACATTGCCGCAGAAACAAATCGGTAGTGATTCTCTTCTGATCGAGTGACTATGAGCGAGTGTCGTATGTCCTAATCTTTTTTTTTTTTTTTTTTTTTTTTGACCGACCCCAATTCCGTAAAAACGATAGGGGTAAATATATTGTGTAAGTGAAATACAAATACAGTAGAAATAACAGATTGTTCAGAACCCGTCTAATTAAGAACAAACTGTTTTACAATATTATAATGATAATTTGTATACATCAATTTAAACTAGTTGAGATTATATAATTAGTTTATAAGTTAAAACGAGATACAAAATTAATTGCGTAAATAAGTTTAAGCTAAATGTACATGTTTTTTTTACGGTGATTTAGTCCAGCAATCGCGAAAGTGTTAAAAATTATAAATAGTTTGGTTACCAGTTGATCAGTGCTAATATCGCTGAAATCAGTGTTACTATGATTACAACCGCTAAGTATATGCTTAAATAGTGTCAGGACTGTTACACATTACGCAATTTTCAGAGTATGCAATTTTATATTTATATAAGTAATCTTTAAATAGGTCACCAGTAATGAATTGTACGTTAAAAAAATTTTGGTACGAAAGCTGTATTACTTAGTCTTTCTATATTTTGGAAATAATTTTTAGCAATACCGTTATATTCATTCCACTGTTTTTGAAATTTATTAACAAAACAAAATCGAAGTTAATCACTAAAAAATTTATTATATAAGTGCGAAGCTTTTCGACTATAAAGTCATTTTCAAGCTATTGCTAAAAACGTTAATTAGCAATAGCTTTTGAAAATGACTTTATAGTCGAAAAGCTTCGCGCTTATATAATACATTTTTTAGTGATTAACTTCGATATTATTTTGTTTTGTTAATTCATAAAATCACTACTCTCCAATACATCAACATTTGAAATTTATTATTATAATACTTATATAAGACAAGAACAAACCGTTTACTCTTTAATAGTTTTTCTTCATGTATATGAAACAAGGTTGTTGATACCGTACATCGTTAAATTCTCGATATATATATTTATATTGTTTTTAATTGAAAAAATGTAAATGTTTTTTTGTATTTCATAATTTAATGGTTTTAATACCCGCAATAACAATACCTGCCATATAGCTAATTAATTATTTTTATTAGTTCGCTGATAACTTTTTAATATATTCTGGAATCTTTTAATCTTTAACATATCTATGTATATCACGCTTGCGTAAAGTATGTTGGGCAACACTACACTTTTATGTAATGTTACGCCCTTCTTATAATTAATTCGGTTATTTTTGTTATACAGTTTGTTGTATATAATTAAAAATTTATTTATTTTATCGATGATGTGTGTGAAAGTGATTGTAAAATTTTAAGTTGTTACGAATTATTACACCTAAGTATTTAGTTTGACTAACCATACAAATATTTAATCCATACTGAATTATTGTTTAACCATTTATCGTTTAATTTTTTGTTAAACAACACGTAATTTGACTTGGATTCATGAACATTTAAATGATATTCTTTTAACCAGCTTGCAACTATTGTATATAGACCTCATAAAGTTTATTTCCCGGTACATCTTCCCCCTTGTCAGCAATTACAATTGCTATGTCATCTACAAAAGTGAAGATGTTTACATTGTTGGGAAGATTGATTTTATATAATTGGAAGAAAATTATGTTCCACACGTACGGTCCTAATACAGAACCTCGTTGAAGTCCCATAGTTGTTTTAATACTTTACGAGTAGTTGCTAATTTGTAATCGATTTGAGAAATATCCACTTATAACATTCAGTATGCTGTAATCCTAGGTTCTTTAACAAGATTAATAATTTATTTAAATCTAAACCGTCGAAAGCTTTTGTTATACCTAGAGTGAGTAAACATGTACAGTTATTTTTGCAAAATATTGTATACCGCCATTTCGGACGATCTACCCGGCAATGCACCATATTGATTTTCATGAATTATTTTCCGTTATTGTCGAAGTATTCCTTTAATTGATTAAGTATACATTTTTCATAAATTTTACTGAGATTTGATAATAATAGCTCTGTAGGAAGTTGACAAATTTGGATTTTTGTTCATTTTGGGTATGATAACCGTTTTACTTAATTTCCGAACATGGGGATAATAGTTATATTTCAAATCAAATCAAATCAAATCAAATTTATTAATTCAATACAATGCACCAGTACATTTCAAATAAAAGAAATATAAAATAAAATAAAAATTACTTACAAATGTTGTTTATATGCCTAGCTTTGCGCATGTATGCGCGTGCGCTAGGTTTTTAAAAAAAAAAAAATGCTTGTAGTATAAAAATATGCGGCTAGTTGTAGCTTGGATGTAATAATGCAAGTTACATGTGAAATGATAACAATGTAAACTTATCATAGGATAAGATTAATAATTTTCATCATTGCACGTAATGTATGCATATATCTGCCCAATAACCGAGAATATAATAATAACAATGTATATGAAAGAAATATGCAATAAAATTTATCTAGAACAATACGAGGTTAACAGAACGAACAAATCTTATTACTAACATATAGTATAATTGTGCAATGCAACGTAACGAAATCTTTTTTAAATATTACACTAAATAATAACAATAATTTATTATTACTATTTATAATTATTATAGTTACTATTATCGAATGTTACACGGGTATTTAATATAAAACGATCTTAATTATAATACATAACACATCATGAGTATTAACGTATACACTATGACGCTAGGATACATTTTTGATAACAAGTAATTTTGGGAGAAAATAACATTATTACAATATTATTACACTTCGTACGCACGTATTCTAAGGATTCACTTCCTTATCCGCAAGTTAATAGCTTACACACCCTATCGTATAGTATAATTTTATTTATCGGTTGTTTCTGGAGAAAAATACTCCGTTAATAATTTTTTTCGTCGCCGTTTGAAATTAATAAGATGAACTTTTAGCTCATTCGGTAATGAATTAAATAAAACGGGGGGCCCTGCATAAAAAGCTTGCAATCTCATCCTACTCTTGTTTACTGGGGGAACGCTAGCTCTGTATTTACCATCAGATCGTGTTCTACTTTCATACACAGATATATTAAATAGTTTTTTTTTTTTAAACAAATTGAAGTATATGTAAGTTATACAGATTATTTACGCTGAGTAAGCCACTATGTAAACTTGTATTTTTATTTTGGTATATTTTCTTCAAAACGGACTTTTGAAGAACTTCTATAGGCTTAATATAATATTTAGCCATACCACCCCAATGAACTATTCCATAACATAATGTGGGCTGATATATTGCAAGATACAATCGCCTCAAGTGTAACGGAGAAAGATGCTGACTCAGGTAATAAAAAAGATAATTTAATTTCCGTAGCCTTTTTACTAAATATAACGATTCAGCATTCCACGACAGTTTACAGTCTAATTGAACCCCAAGGTATTTAGCTTCATTTACTTTAGTTAATGTAGTATTATTTGGAAATACCACACTCACATCGCTCCATATACTCTCATCTTGATTAGTGTATACCAGTAATTTACTTTTATTTTCATTAACAATTAATCTATTATCGCTTAACCATGTAAATATTTTGTTTACATCTTCTTGTAATAACTTTTGTAATATATGCGGAAATCTAGAATGTATAGAAAGGACTGTATCATCTGCATAGCTGAGAATGTTTCCAGTAACATTTAAATTGCACAGATCATTTATATATACTAGGAATAAATATGGACCTAAAACACTACCTTGAGACACGCCATTATTTACCACAAGACTATCACTATAAACATTGTTAATCTTAACCATATATTTTCTGTCACTTAGATAACTACTAAACCAATCATGCATTTTGCCCCTAAATCCTGCGTTATATAATTTTATCAACAATACGTAGTGATCTATTGTATCAAAAGCTTTGCGTAGATCAAAGTAAACAGTAGCAACAGTACTACCTCTCTCCAGATTTCTACCAATGTATGAGACATGTTCAAAAAGCGCATCATCCGTGCCTCTACAAGGTAAAAATCCGTACTGATTAACGCTAAAGAAACTATTTTTATTCAAATATTTTAACATAATTTCCTTTACACATTTTTCAAAAATTTTCGAAAATACTGGGAGTATACAGATAGGACGATAATTGGCAACATCCATTTTATCGCCACTTTTATGCACTGGCGTAATTATACCTAATTTTAATATATTTGGAAATTTACCATTTTTAATTGATTCGTTAAACAGATACGTTAGTGGCTTCATGAAAAAACTAACATTGTCTTTTACAATACCTATAGAAATTTTGTCAAACCCAAAAGAAGATTTATTAGGTAATGAAAGTATAGATTTTCGAATATCATATTCAGAAAAGTCCAAGAACGCGAACGAGGTAATATTTACAGTGTGTGGCGTTTGTACCTTAGTGATCGAATTGCACTGATTTAAAATAGTATTTACATTGTCGCGGAAATATTCATTAACGTAGTTAGAAATTTCTTTTTCATTTCCTTCGCTAGGTATCCTTTGATTATTAACTGTAAGCTCTTTAATAGAATACTTTGTTTTACCAACGATTCGATGAATTATATTCCAATAACTTTTTTGCTTATTTGTACATTTATCTAACAAATTAGTATAATAATGGTATTTTTCTTTTCGAATAGCCTTTTGAACTTCTCTTAATTTTATTTTGTAAGCAATACTTAGATCCACGTTTGAGGGATATTTTTTAACTAATTTAAACATAAAATTTTTTTCACGCGTCAATGTAATCATATTATCACTTATCTACTCGTTTCTCTTCCGATACGATTTATGTATAGGTTTAGATCTTTTACTTCCGTTCACACACTCAGTAATTCTTCCAATAAACCATTCAAATTTTTCATCCACTGTTGCAGCGCTAGTGTACATACACTGTGTATCAAACTGTTTCAAGCAGTTATTGAAATAATATTTATCAAAATATAAATATTCATTTTCAAGTTTAATTTTTATCTTACCATTTAACATAAAGGAAGCACTCACAGCACCATGTTTTGTAAAATTTACTCGATCAATATCGTATGTAATCATATTTAAACTGGCTACCTTATTATCACGACCTTTTAAAAATATATGATCCAAACATGATTTATATATTTAAACATAACGTTAATAATTTTCGGTATTACGCCTGGAAAAATATTATGGAATTGTTTGATTAGTCCATTTGATATTCCGTCCAAACCTGCTAACACTTTATTTTAAAGTAGTTTAATAATTACAATAACTTCTTCTTCTTCTTCTTTTTCGTTGATAACCGTGCCGTGTACTGCTACTAAGGCCAGAGGCACGGGAGGAATTTATATTAACGGGTAGATTCTGGATAAATGAAGGAAGGCAAGGAGTCTAGATTCGGATGTAGGAGAATGCTGTAAAATATTTGGGAGAGAGTTTGGAAGGTTTGCGATTGTACGTTCGGAGGAATATAACGGACAGGTAGTAAGGAAGTGAGGAATAGTTAAAGGAATATTGCATGCGGTACATTTCGGTTGGTCACTATTAGTAAATAAGTGCTTGTGAGTAAGCAGTGTGTGGCCTGAGCGTACACGGCACAGGACTACTTCGTTTCTCCTGTTCGAGTTTTGACATGTAGTTGACTTTATACAGTTGACGTTGTATTGCTGTAGGTTTGAAAATCCTTCGTTTGCTCTATCGGATAATTTAGATCGTATGGTGTGAAGGAAGTCCTTCGTTGGAATTGGTATAGCGGGAATAGGTGATATTAGACACGCTTCTTTTGCGGCTGCATCTGCACTGTCGTTTGATCCCACGCCGTTATGCCCTGGAATCCAGAGGAGAATAATTTTTCCGGTAAACTCTGATGCGTTGGCTAAGATGGATTTGGCCAAAGGATGTTGGTGGTGTGATCTGTTTTGGAGACTTTTAATGGAGCTCAAGGAATCGGTGCAGATAACAGCATTGTTTTTTAGTTCTTCAATAACCACATCGACGGCAATTGAAATTGCGTACAGCTCTGTAGAAAGAACGTTGAAGTTTTGTGGAAGCGGAAATCGAATTACATTGTTTGAATATACAACTGCGCAACCGCACTGGTTGTCTCTTTTGGCACCGTCCGTGTATAGGATGTTGTAATGATTGAAACGCTTTATTAAATTTTCAAAGGAGGAATGTAGACGACTTTCACTAGTAGGACAACATAGTTCCAGGAGAGAGGTATCGAAGGATAAAGGATGGGACGAGACCGGCGGTATTGGGAAAAGGATGTTGCTGTAGAAGTTAGGTAATGAGGTGCACAGTTTATTGTGTAGGATGGATTTGACTTTATACTGGAGCGTGGATTTTAAGTATGGTCGAGTAAGAACAGAAGGTAGAGAAGTTATGGGCATGGGGAGGTTAGGAGTTGTATGAATATGAGTGTGGAATTTTAGGAGTAAATAGGCTTGGTGTAGGTCTGGAGGATATTCTTGTGCTTCATAAAACAGATTATTTATGGGTGTCGACCGAATAGCGCCTAAAACTAACCTTAGAGCTGAGTGGTGAATTGGATTTAATAATGTTAACACTGATTGCTTAGCTGATGAATAAGCCGGGAAACCATAATCGCATTTAGATTTTATTAGGGAGCGATATATTCTCAAAAGTGATGTTTTATCTGCGCCGTATGTTGTGTGAGATAGCTTCCTGAGAAGGTTTAATCGTCGTGAACATTCGGTTTTCAAGTGGTTGATGTGCATTCTCCAATTTAATTTTTCGTCAAATATCAGACCTAAATATTTGGTGGATGGTGTAGAATTTAGTATTCTGTTATCCAAAATAATATTAAATTGATGAGCGCAATGGCGAATACGGCAGAAGTGCATTACTTTGGTTTTTGCGGGTGAAAAAGATAATCCATTTTCTTTTGACCAGTTATTGAGCTTATTAGTGACTTCTTGAAGAACTGTTTCGCCTGTTCTGAGGTCGTTACATCGGACAAATATTGTCAAGTCGTCAGCAAATAGGGACTTTAATACTAAAGGAGGTATTTCTTCGACAATAGAGTTTATTGCGATGTTAAACAGTGTTGGGCTTAGAACCGAGCCTTGCGGCACACCATTGATGATGTCATGAAGGCTAGACACGGTGTCTCCTAGTCTAACAAATAACCTGCGATGTTCTAGGAAATTTTTTATAAAAACTGTCATGCGTCCACGTATGCTCCATTTCAGTAGTTGTTGGAGAATTTTTTGATGATTGATTGTGTCAAATGCCTTGTTGAAATCATAGAATATGGCTAATACATGTTGCTTTCTTGAGAATGCTTCAATGATTGTATTTTGAAGGTGGTATTGAAGGTCTGTTGTCGATCGCAAGGCTTGGAATCCACATTGATATTTTGATATAAGTTTTTGCTTGTGTAGAACCCATTGTAATCGGGTATTTATAATTTTTTCCAACACCTTACAGAGGACAGAAGTTAAGGAAATGGGTCTATAGCTCTCCAGCTGAGTTGGGTTTTTAGTTGATTTTAAAATTGGAATCACTTCTGCTATGCGCCATGAATCTGGGAAAGTACCAGTGAGTCAAAATTGGTTGAAAAGTTCCAGCAACAGAGAGATTACTTGATTTGGAGCAAATTTAAGCATGTTAATGTGAATTTTATCACAGCCTACAGCTGTCGGTTTTGTGTTCTGAATAGCGTGATGTAGCTCTTCTAATGTTATTGCTTTATTATAAGGTTCGTGAGAGTCATCATCAATACAGAGTGGGGCTGCGTGATTAAGCGATTACAAAGGCTTGTTTGAAGCAGCTGCGAACTGATTGGCAAATTCTGCAGCAGCTTGGTTAGTGTTAGCAATTTTAACATTGTTAACAATAATTAATGATGGTTTATGAGAGTTGTGTTTCCCTTCGAGTGAGTTAATTTTATTCCATATCACTGAAGGGTGAGTTTTGTATGTAATAGTTGAGGTGAACTCTTTCCATGATTGTTGTTTTGTTTGCTTCAACACAAATCTAGCTTTTGCTCGTTCTTTCTGGAAGGTAATATGATTTTCCATTGTAGGGTGGGCTTTGAGAAGCTTAAGTGCTTTTCTTCTAGTCCTTATTGCCTCGGCGCAATTTTCGTTCCACCAGGGGACTCTTTTGCGTTTGTTAGATCTTTTGTGGGAAGGATGAGTTGTGCAGCGGTAAGCGAGATTTACTAGATGACCTGAAAATGTTTGAATTGCTAATTGTGGATTTGTATTATCAGTAGCAGGAAGAGATGTGTTTTTCCATAAATGGGAGTATGTTTCCCAATTTGTTTTTCGGTAATTGCGATCAATTTTATGTGTAATACTATTTATGTGTCCCTTAATTAACCCTGTTACTAATATAGGGATGTGATCACTTCCTGCTAAGTCATGGTGGTAGTAGACTGATATGGAATTTGATATCTGAGATGATGTAATGACTAGGTCTAAGGTTGACCACTTTTTGTAACTGAAATTATAATGAGTTGGGTCAGAGTTCAGAACTGATAAGTTAAGGTTATCTACAAAATCTTCGAGGACTTTTCCTCTACTACATGTGTACTGACCACCCCACAAAGGGCTATGAGAGTTGCAATCTCCTACTATAATTAAAGGTGAGGGTAGATTATTAACAATTTGATTTAACTCCGATGAGTTTATACTTTCATTTGGCGGAAGGTATATGCAACAGATAGTGATTTCTGGATCCAACTCGACACGTATTGCAAGGATCTGAAGAGTGGTTTGAAGAGGGATTTGTCTGAAGCTGATAGAGTTCTTGATGGCAATTGCTATTCCTGCATGAGCAACGTTATTTAGGTATGGAACTTTTTTAATAGTTGAATAATTGGAAAGAGTAATGGTTTGTTGGGTTTGTAGTCGTACTTCCTGGAGACATATTACTAAAGGTTCGTAATTTGAAATTAGGATTTTGAAATCTTCGTAGTGCCTGTAAAAACCATTGCAGTTCCAGGAAAGAATATCTGGTTTACTATTCATCTTGAGGGATTTTATTCTCATTTTCTCCTCAGCAGTAATCGCTATTTTGTGCTATAAAAGGTTTTCTTCATGGTGGTATAACTTTGATAATAACAAGTTTACTTTATCATGTTCTGTACATACATAATTATCTAATGTTGGGATATTATTACTTTTTACTTTATTCGTTAATATTTTATATTTTAGTCCAAAAATATTTTTGTCTTCATTAATTTATTCCAAGCTTTCAACTTAGCTTTTTTAATCAAAAATTTATATTCTTTATAATTTGCTTTATAAATAAATGGTTATTTTTTACATACTTTTACAGTTACGATACTTGTTATATAAATTATTTACTAATGACTTTTTTTTGGGGGGGGGGGGTAATTCCATGTTCCACCAGTATACAGTAGGCCGTACATAGGTGTATGAACTATTTAGAACTGAATTTATATATTCTTGATAACTGTTCGGCCAACTTTTAATTTGCTTAATATTATTACAATTTACTTGCACATCAATCATATAAATTAATTTTCTTAAACTGTTAACTTATTATACTAAATAACTTTAATGGAGATTTCTCTTGTTTTTTGCGCAACAGTATTTACGTTAAAGGTAATGATCACTGGCATTTAGTTCATAACTGACATCTCAGTTTTGAATTCGATTAGTTAAGTTTCTAATCGCTAATGTTAAGTCTGTTACACTTTTTTGCTTATTCCTCTGAAACGTATATTTGTTTTTAATATTTAGAATATGTAATGTATTTCTATTAAATATAATAATTTCTTCATATTATTCACTCAATGCCATAGTGAATGTCGAAAGTTTAAATCCAACCATATGAATTTTTTAATTTATTATTCCGTATATACATATCGATAAAATGGAAGCATTGAGTGGAAACGTTATTTGGCGGTATGTACGTTAAAATAAAAGTAACATCATGAATTTGAACAATAATAATATTAAAAATATTCTGTATAAGAATAGTTTTTAAATCCTATTCATCATTGTTGTGGATTACTTTATTAAAGTTTGTGGTTACATAATTATTTTTGAACTTATCACAAATAAATACGATAATCATATTTTTGGATATAATTTTTGCCTAGCAAGACGTCTATACTAGAGTGATTTTTATTATACTGTAAAATGTTCATCATTTGTTTGCTCAAGTTATAAACTAACAGTTACATTAAGTGTTATTTTATAAATATTAGAATACTAATAATTAATATTAATATTATATATTTCTAAATATTATGTTAAGTAACATCGGTCGAAGAGCCATCATTAATTGATTTTTCCAATTTTTGTATTAACCTTTCGAAACGAGCTTTCATTCCTCCATGTTGAAACAATCCGAAGTTTTCTGTTAGCATTCTTTTGAATCCATCAATATCGTTGGTAAAGTTTCCCATGATCTTGGTCCTGTTGGCTTTTTTCATGTCCATTAAGATCGTAAGGTTACTCCGCAATGTTTTCAGCCAATGGTACTAACATATCCTTTGTTGAAAGTTTTTTTTCTTTTTCATATATAATTCATTTCCTCTACTCATTCCAGGTTGATTGATTGTTGATGAGCAAGTTTCATGAGGTCTGTTTTAATTTTTTTATATGTCGGATGTGTAAGTTTACTTGATGTTTTGCTTTAGGTCGCTATTTTATTCTAATGCAAATGCTTTTGTATTGTTTGTTGTAATATATGATTTATTATGTTTAATTTTATTTTGTACTATTTGTTCCTCTGTTACCATGTTATTTACTTTTTTCATTAGGTGGAATAGTATCCGAATTTCTAAACTGATAACTTTCCTGAATTTTGGTTTTAGCCTGTTCTATTTTTAGACAAGTAGTTTCATTGTGAAGGTGTGTTTTGCAATCTTTGTACCACTTTTCTTCAGTTGTAATAAATATACGAAGTTGATCTTCTTCATATTTGATAATTATTGAAGCCGGTATCTTGTTAAACCTTATCAGGTATTAGAAAGACTTGACGACGGAAACTAAGGATATGTTTATATTTTTCTTCGATAAGCCGGCTTTAATAAAATTTATTGCGGAGGCTAATTTTAGGTTTATGTTAGTAAGAGCTTGTTCGAGAATATAGTTAGGAATATGTGGTGAAACATTAAGGTCTATACGTTTGGTTGGGTTTGGTAATTTACGCGTCTTTATCTCTACATTGTTTACAAGTTGAGATCATATGTAGCTACATTTATACTAGATAAATACATACATATACGATTATTTGAAATACGACAGGAAAATAAAATATGCGAACCGACCTCTTTGCTGACGGCTTCTACGTAATTGCTGAACGGAATGTTATCTACTGCGTAAAATAGCTGGAATTTTATTGATTCAGCCACTTCGCTATATGCTGGTGGTCTGCCATTCATGTCGTAATGGTGATAGCAACAGCTTAGAATCAATACATTTCTTCACACGCGTAAGATAAGAAACTTCGAATAGAAAATAAAAGAACGCACGAATACGAGTATCAATATAAACTCGACGATACTACTCAATCGTATGTCCTAGCAATATACGACGAATGACTATTTCTTCATGGCGTGTCAACGAAGAAGATTGCCATAAATTAGTATCAGGTTTAGCGTAAGTTGATTATAATTAGTGTTAATAACCACAACATATTCCATTTCGCGCGGAGTTGTTCGTTTATTATGCTGCGATTACCTTTTGGATCTATTGGAAGAAGGACGCGTATAAACCGACTCTTTAGCTGCTGTGTCTGCTAGAATATAACTAATGGTTGAGGGGAAAGACCAGTAGATAGGATGCCGATTATTTGCCTGGCCACCGGATGCTGATTTTCGCGCTTACAATTACTGATGCTGGTGATTGCGAGTCGGTGGCAATGAAAGACTGATTAGAATTTTGCCAATAGAATCTTGTATATAAATTACAGCTAGTTTTACAGCATAAAGTTTAGCTGGAAGGATTGAAAAATGTGAAGGTAGTGGAAATCTGATTATTATTTCGTTGGAAGATGCTACAGCACATCCTACGCCTGAATTTGACTTTTGAACCATTCTGTGAAAATTATTTAATGGTCGTTGTATTGATCTAATATACTAAAAATCTGTTTGTAATAACGAAAGATTTACTTCCACATTCAGTGAGATCCACGGCGGCAATGCAGGCATGTAGTTCTAATAAAGAAGAGGAACTTCTACTTCTATGTCTGTGAGTATTGATATTGCTTGTGTCCAACGACTGTTTATAGATTTACCACTAACATTCGTTTCAGATCGATGGATTGATTCAGGCAAATTTGGAGTACTTCTTATGTGTGTGTGTAAAAATATGACATAAGTTTGGAACGGCGAAATTTGAGTGATTTTTCGCCGAGGATGTTCAATAGGCTAGCGGTGGGAGTCGTATGAAAAACACTTGAATATTTTCTCAGGGCAGGGAGATTAGCACTTTCTAATCATTGTAAAATAGATCCTTTTGAATTTCCATAAACCACAGCACCGTAGTCCATTTTTGGGCGAATTACTATCTTGTATATTGTAATAAGTGATTTCGTGTCCGCTCCTTATTATGTACTAGCTGACCCGGCGAACTTCGTATCGCCCCACAATCAATAAATGTATTAATTTATTAGCTGAATTAAATAAAGCACAAATACCGATGGAGAATTAGGAACTATACAAAAATTAAAAAACAAATTTATAACGAAATTTAACTGATATGTCGATACTTTTTAATTTTTGTAGATTTATTGAACTTAATAAAAAATTATATTTAATTCAGCTAATAAGCTAATATATTTTTTGATTCTGGGACGACACGAAGTTCGCCAGGTAAAGGAAGGATAAATCTTATAATATACATATATATATATAACCTAATGCCTTGTGTATATTCAAGATATATCACCTTACCGTGCTAAAAGCATTGTAGAATCGGCCGACCAAAAATCGTTCGGAAATTTTTAAAAACCGAAAACCGAATTTTAAACTCGCGATTTGACCGGTAAATTTTGTTAAACATTATGTTATTGCAATAAATCATAGATCTCCACGTTTACTTTCGTTCAACGTAAACCCAAAACCTCCTATCTATCATAGGGTCCTTAAAAACGGGCCAAACCGCCTAAAAACCCTTTATCCCTAATTTTGTAAAAATACGATTATCATTAGACGCGTATTTCAATGCCGCATAACTTCATTTAAACTATTTTATCGACTTTGAATCGTTCGCGAATTATCGCGAGAAAAGTGAATTTGAAAAAATCGCAAAGGGTTTCGAAATTTGAAATTTTTTTCGCGATTTTTTCACTTTATACGATAGATCTTATATAAAAACTCCCAATTCGAGAGGCGGAATCGTTTAAGAATATTTACTTTATGCCCTGTCTGCCGAAGGTAGCAAGTCGGAAATTTTTGAAAATTCGTATAACCTATCGATCGTACTTAAAAAGTGTTTTTTTTTTTTTGAATATCTATTAAATCGGTTTTAACGAAATTTACAAAAGAATAAAACACCCGTATGCGCACGAAACACATATACATACATGCTTACCGTTTGTGTAAATGCGTTTGGCAATTTAATTTCTGGGACATTTTCTCAGTAAGGGTCGGGATCCCCCAGGGAAGCGTTTTTGGTCCAATATTATGCATAAACAAAAATACGTCCGTGACAGCGCGGATAAATGTGAAAACACAGTCGCAGAATAACTGCATGAGAACATGTAGAAACTTGCTTAAAACGATAGCGCATAGTAGTCAGTGAAAATAAGTTAACGCATATTTCACAAATCGAACAATCGAACGCCCGCTAATCAAAATAAATAACGTCGTCATTCCGAACACCTATAACGTAAAATATTTAGGATCGGACACTAGGCCTCACGTTCAGAAAAAGATGGAGTATCTGCGGCTTAAAACCAAAACTATGTCGTGAATGTTGACTAATATATCCGGGTTATCGTTGGGAAGTATATAAAATATCTTTAAGACCGTTCTAGGTCTATAGTATAAAGCTGTGAGGGCTGTGCAAAAACATCTAATTTAAAAGAAATAATACAGCGATATCGAAATAATATGGTACTTAATTATTTCATAGCCTCCCTGTTGCAACCTTTAACCACCCTAGCGAGTTAAAAGTTATGTTTATGAAGGATGAAATCGAAAGACAAGCAAACAATTATGGTGCCCGAATTCGTGTCCGTACGAATAATAATCCCGGTGAAATACGAAGGAAATAAATTTTAGACTTTGTCAACCGGTATAAGTTTAGAAGGAGTTCTAACCTCTCCCCACAAATGGTTATCATCATTTAATAGCTAAATAACTAACGAGCTGGACGGAGAAAGATAATTGAGAACAACAATAAGAGAAAATAAAACCAACATTTTATTAAGGTAAATAATTTGAAATTAAATTTGAGTGTTTGTATTTTAAAAGTAAGATTTCGGCGGAGGTCTTCGGTCAACGTTTGACTTTAATTTACAAGTTTAAAGATATTTGAACAAGTCCAAAGAAATTAACGCTATCTGATTATTATTATTATTATATTATACGATGCAGTAATATAGTTGCTACAGCACTCGACCGTGGTTCGATCCCAGCTCGTGACATAAAGCGTATAAAGTTTTTCTTAATCATCAGCGAAGAAGACAGTTAAACTTCTAGTACACACGCGCACCTAAGTTGAGCGCCACGAATGCTAGCCCGTGTTGTATGTAAAAACAACATGCATTAGACTAGTGGTGATTTTCGACAATTTGTAGATCGTCATATAACATTGCGCGGTAGCTAAATGTCGAATAATCTGAAATAAAAATAAAAATCAGTTGACAATTTCAAATTTATGTATTTGCTTAAGTATATATATATATATATATATATATATATATATATATATATATATATATATATATATATATGTATGCCGTAAACTATACGTTCAATTAAAATCTTACACCAGCAGCAATGGATGGTTCTTCTACTTACGTTAAAGATGATATTCTGCTCGCGATTCTTCTTAGTTTGCATCCTTTGCAGAGCTATGTCTATTGTGGGGTATATAGTAAAAGATTAAAATAGAAGCCTAATGTAGGATCGTAACGAACCTAACATTAATTTAAGACGCTTTTAACTTTTGAAATACATTTTCGACTGCTACCCCGAAGCCTTAAAAGTTCCGTTATTCGAATAGGGCTTTTTGTTTCTCTTATAATATTATTTTTAAATTATCTTATAGGTGGGGATATATATATATATGCATTTCTTCTACCTTTTCGTAATTTAACTGTCTCCCCTTTAATATTAAAATTATTTTCTAAATTCCTTTCTTTTTCATCGCGTGCCATACAATTTCGATAATTGCCATGCATCGAATCTAGTACTCGTAGAAATGTGTCTAGGTCCGTTGCTATTTTTGATCCAATAACTGCCCTCCAGTGGCGGCTGGTGGTTAAAAAATCTAGCGTTTGCAATTATTCCATATAGACATAAAAATTTATTTATTTCATACAGCGTCGCAAAGATTAATAACGTCAAAATCAACAAAGTGTAATACAAATAAAAGATTATCAGAAAAACTAAAAATTATAAAGTTAATCGATCCCAAAAGAAAAAATTGTAATATTAAACCGAAATATATTAAAAATCTATTTTCCGCATGAATAAGTGTACAAAATTTATACAATTTAAAAGGTATAAAATTTTTAATTCGATAAACCCCACTGTATAATAGATTCTTATTTTTTTACAATTTATACAAAACAATCCTCTGAAAAAACTTCCCCGTATAAATAATAAAACTTCAGTAAGGAAAAAATTCTACCTATATTAACGTAGGTCAGTAATAATACGAACAACGTAAACTGGAGAGAGAGGCAACGAAGCAATTCACACACGGAAATCTACACAGTAAAAGAAACATCGATAGAAATTCAAAGAACAACTAATCTCAGGAAGAGATAAAATAATTTAAGTCCTAGACTCGTTCGTTCGTTGGCCGGTAGTATACGCACGCGACGACACAATGAAAAAAACTATTCTGCCGCGTCAAGTGTGCGTACTTCAAGGACACTGGTTGCAAAACGATTTTGCAATAATCGCCGATATAGTCATATGCAAACTCTGCACACATAGTAGCATCACGTGAAAAATCTCCATATAACACAATGGCTTTCTGATACCTTCTTCAGGTTGCATCGAGCGTGCAACCACCAACCGCTGTAATTAGGCATTTCAAAGCACCTTTTAAAAGATTTTTAACTTTTATAATAATATGTTCACCAAAAAAAAAAATATAATTAGGATTTACTTATTTTGTTTAATCTCTCTATAAACTAATTAGTACTTTTAACTATTTTTATTACATCGTCAATTTTTATTCTGGATCTGGTGGTTGTGCAACCATCATGATGCGACCTTTATGTACGATACTGCTGCTCTTATGTTTTGTTGTTATTCAGCCAAAACATCTTATTTCACCCCAGTTTTCATCTTCATTCTCTATTGTTCCCATTATTATGGTATTTTTATTTCTTATATCTTCCGTTTTTGTTTTCTTTTTGTTACAGCCATTCGATTAGTTTCCATCAGTGCTGACACTTCTCCATTTTTTACATTCTTCGTCCAGAAGATTTTCAAAATTCTTCGATAACCCCACAAAGGACGAGACTTCTTTCTGTTTTTTTTTTTTTTTTAATCGTCTATGTCTCGCATCCGTATAGAACACTGGTTACTTATTGGTCTCCAAATTTAACTTTCGATCGCGAATAACCTTCTCGAATTTCACAAATATATCTCTAGCCGTTTCGACGCAAGTTCGTTACTTATTCCCTACGTGTAAGTGATTTTTTTGTTTAACACATCTATTTTTTAGATTATTCGTAGTTCTGAGAAGATTATCGAATAAACGCATACTTCTACTAGGACAACTAATAATCGATTCATAAATAAATGCGAGTCTCTTTAGCTTGATTCAAATATAGATGACGATGAACACTCCGGAATACTCATTAAAATATTCGAAGGTATTTTTATGAAAATTTTCCCGCAAAATAAAATAAATTTAATTTAATTAATTGTTCAGTTCGCTTATAAATTATGATTAAGTTTATCAATTTTAAAGTTATAATTTTCAGGACGATAAAACAGCGTATTGCATTATTATGAGATAGTTTATGTTTAATTACTTAAATTATACCGATCAATGAAGAACGAAGAAGAAAATTGTTACATTCAACGAATAACGAGTCATGTGAACCCACTGACAATTGGTCTTGTTCATTCAAACGTCTTGGACGGCACAGTCAACTCGAACTCAGGAATCTAATTTAGTTCGTTATATCGTAAACAAATATGTATATAACTCTCAAATAGTTGGTAATCTTCGTTGGGAGATATTACACGTTAATACCAAGTTATATTTTTATCACAGCTAGTGTTAGTTCGAAATGGATGTCCCTCCACCCTGTAGTTATTCAGTTTTTATGACATTTACTGAAAAGGATCTAATATCTTTGGCCAGACAATGTTTATGGCGGGATATGTTGGAATAAGTCTCGATGGTGTAGCGATATTTATAATTAATTCCGCAAAAATATTGATACTAAGCTATAACCCTGCAAATGAGAGAATTCTAACGATTAAATTGAATACGAAGGAAATTAAGTGTTATTCAGGCGTATGCTCTAACATTAACAGTTCCAAATGAAGACATAAAACAGATTCCTAACATGTTACGTCGTACAGTCGGTAAAATTTCGAATGGGGAAATGATAGTTATACAAGGGGATTGGAATTTCATCATGCGTAATACATGGAAGTCGCATAAGAACACCTGTTTTAGGAAGTAGAACGAAATATCCAAAGAAAGGGATGAGTGACTCCTGCAATACTGCATTGCCAATTACTTCACTTTAATGAATACAATCTTTAAACAACTATACAACACTATATATCGAATCTGCGTATCGAAAACAAACCGACTGTGTTATCACTAAATCCAAATGGAAATTAAGAAAAATATTCAAAAGCAGTCTGCGTGGTCAGATCATTTACAAATACGTTTACAATCTAGAAAAGTAGTCAAGAAGTATTTTTAAAATGATTCACCACAGATGAACATAGATATTTCAATGACTATATTGCACAAAGGGTGTTAAAGTGTAAGTTCAGGAAATCATGAATATTCTTGATTACGACCGAACGAAGCCGTAAACTGTCAGATATGTAACTACAAAGAATAGGGAAACACACCAGAACTGAGTATATATGTAATATAAGTAATGAAATACAATATAACTTAAGAAGAAGTGAGAGCAAGCTAAAGAAATTCTAAATTACAAAAAATTAGATAATCAACAAAACCGTAAGTAAATTATCTGAAGACAAAACTGATAAAGCAAATCAGGATTCAAACATATGTTATAATATGAACTAGAAATTCTGTAGTCAGAAGTCGAATTAGAAACCTATGAAATAATAAATTATCGTAAAATGATGACATCTATGCGTAACTATTAAAAGAACTCATAAGGCAGTTCACGTGTTGCAAGGCAGTTCATCTGATGGTTACACTGTGTAGATTGGCCGAACGACCGTACCAGTATCTCTATTCATACATCGATATATAGAAAAGGTTCATAATGTTCGTACTTCACGTTATTAATAATAGAATGAAACGGTATCTAAACTGACAAATTACAAAATAACAAACACGATTTAGTAGTGAGAAGGAACACAGAGAACAATGTACGTTATTAATTGAGAAAAAATATCGAATATAATAAATGTATGATTTAATGCTTCATCGATTATCGTAAAGCGTTCAACTGTGTTAAGTAGGAAAAAATATTGAAAGTGTTAAGAGTCTTGGGCGTACCAAACTACCTATCCATCCTAATAGGTTACCTATATATTAACAGGAGCCAGAATCATATTAGATGAAACTACTCCATAAAAATTCTCATACAAAAAGGCGCACGCCAAGGCTGTATATTATCATACTGTCAGCATATGCAGCGAATACATAAGAAGCATGTTGGAAGCTTTTAATGGAGGATTTGAATTAACCGAAGAACGAATATCAAATTTACGACATGCTGACGATACTTACGGTCATCGTAGAATCTGAAGGGGAAATCCGTAATAAATAGCCGCAAGTAGGAGCCGCTTGCCTACAAAAGCAAGATGAAAATTATATTAGGTATATTATAGTAGTGCCACACAATTCTCAGCATTGAGTTGCTGAATATAATATATATATATATATATAAAATTTTATACTAGTGTAGCATCATCAGGTTGTTTATCGTTCAAAGTTCCAGTATATTTGTTGTATTCATCTTATTTATTAGTAGTAGTGTTTGCCCCCCCTGGGGGTAATACGTAGATGCTGGGATCCGGAGATCTAACCGGAATTTGGCACCTCAACAGGTGCGAATAGTGGGATGACCAGCAGATTATAGAAATTCTATAACTAGTTGAGGTGGCCATAAAAACCTTACTTCTTCAGTAACGACCACTTAAAGGTTAAGAGAGTAAACAGTGATAGAAAATCTGGTGGAAAGCAACGGGAAACCACCACCGACTTTTTTTTCTTTTCCTTAAAATGAAACGGCGCGTAAAGGTAAATCATATGAACGCTGCAACAAAGGGTTGTGTTAAAAAAAGTACAACAAGAAATTGGAGCTCATCCATATCTGTGGGGCTCTGCAGATTGGAACAAATACGCGGTGGGCGTTAAGATACAGAATATTCCGAGTATATATTATCCACAAAAAATAACCGCAGATTGAAGGTTCTGAATGTACAAATTCGCAACGTGGAACGCAAGAAGTATGCTCATGGCAGGATAATTAAAAAAACACTACAAATGAAATGAAACGAGTAAATGGACAACAAAATTATATATGGTCCGTACTGCTATATGGAATAGAATACTAGACAATTAAAAAATCGGTGATAAATAAACTGAATACATTTGAGAGGTAGTATAACGCTGTCCTACGTAACCAATATTTTCCCTTGAGTTGGAAGTTTTCTCAAATAATTGTTGTACCAAAGCCTGGTAAATCGTCTGAATTGGTTTCGTCATACAGGCCTATTTCGCTGCTTCCCGTTCTTTCAAAGCTTCTAGAAAAACTAATTTTAAAACGATTATTCCCAATATTATCTATGAATTCAATAATTCCGAATTTTCAATTTGGTTTTCGTAAGCGTCACAACACTGTAGAACAGGTTCACCGATTAACAAAGATTATTGAAAATAGTTTGGAAAACAAGAATATCTGTACAGCTGCATTTTTGGATGTTAAGCAAGCTTTTGATCGGGTGTGGCACCAGGGACTGTTGTACAAGCTTAAACTCCTGCTTCCTCACCCTTTCTATCTACTACTTAAATCGTACATACAAGAGAGATACTTTCGAGTGAAAATAGCTGATGAATACTCAGATATTTTTCCAGTAAGGGCGGGCGTACCGCAGGGAAGCGTCCTCGGTCCAATATTATACTTAATTTACACGTCCGACTTCCCTAAGCCTAGTAATGCAGAAGTAGCATTGTACGCCGATGACGCAGCAATCCTAGCTGTGGATAAGAGTGAAAACACAGCCACAAAAAAACTGCAGGAGTCACTCGGGCATCTAGAGACTTGGCTAAAACGATGGCGCGTTGTAGTCAATGAAACTAAATCAGCGCATATTTCTTTCACAAATCGAAAGATTGAACGCCTGCCAATCAAAATAAACAACATTGTCATTCCAAATACCAATAGTGTAAAATATTTGGGCATGCACTTGGACACTAGGTTGACTTGGGCTACCCACATACAGAAGAAAATCGAGCATTTGAGGCTTAAAACCAGATCTATGTCATGGATGCTAACTAGTAAATCAGGGTTATCGTTGGAAAATAAAACTCTGCTGTATAAAATTGCCCTAAGGCCGATCTGGGTATATGGTATACAACTGTGGGGTTGCGCCAAAACATCTAACTTACAGAAAATACAACGATATCAAAATAGGGTATTAAGAACTATTACTGCAGCTCCCTGGTACGTCTCAAATCTTACCCTCCATAACGACTTAAACGTTATGTTTGTGGAGGATGAAATAAAAAGACAAGCAAACAAACATGTTGCACGAATTAGCGTTCACACGAATCCACTTGCTACTGATTTGCTGAATGATTCCGGTGAAATACGCAGGCTGTGGCGAAGTAAGCCTCTAGACTTTGTCCAACCAGCATAGATTTAGAGGGAGTACTGTTGAGTACTACCCTTCCACAAAAAATCATTCATCTCATTAAGTCAATCACTAAATGACCTCTAACATTGGTCAGTTGTGATGGAAAAAATTAAAAAAAAAAAAAAAAAAAAAAAAAGCTTTACCGAAGGATCATTGACCGATAAGGTTTCTAATACAACGATTTTGCAACAAATAAATAAATAACTAGAACTGGGAACTATTATAAAGAGACTTTATCTCTGTCATGTTCTGAGAAATGGAAGATATGACCCACTGAAAACGGTGATGAGTTAGGAGAACGGAAACCCGGTTTGAAAACATGAAGAAATGGACGGGTCCCAACACAAAAGACTTACTGCGGATCAGAAGCCAAACGAATAATCACCAACATCTATTTAATGATTTGACACCATAAAAAGAAGATGCACTGATTGTAATTATTGTTTAATTCATTTTCGAATAATAAAAAGATGGCGTTAATATTTTGTTAAATATTGGCCAGTATAATTAGGTGTTAATATCTCTATATTCGTATATTCATATTTTTAAAAGGATATAAATTAATAGAACCCATATAGTAACATGTACATTTATATGTATACATAACATACTGTAATTGTAATATGAATATATATATATATTTTTTAAATCGTATATTTGTATATAACATATTACATGCACAATTTCACTCACTACACATGCCTTATAGGTTAATTTTTTTTTTTTACTTCCGTCAAGCTATTAGGTTGTCGACGGGTTTAGTTCACTAACATTTATGGCGCGTTTATTATATTTTTATATATTAATTCACAGTTTTCACATTCGCACACTCACTCATATACACTCTGTCCCATTTGCTCACATTTTTACCCTCACTTATCTCTCCCTATCACACATACAATATCATTTTAAACAAAATGTATACATATAGTAGCAGCACTTCGGTCATGTGCTATATGTCTATCCCTACCTATTTAATTTTGCTCATAATATCTCCAGCCAGTTAGCCAGGTTTTAATTTTTCCCTTCAATTTTCTTAAATTTTTTCCTGCAGTATTTCATCTGGTAACTGGTTCAAAATTTTTGTTATAATATATTTACTTGTTTGCTCACCATATTTTGTCCTCTTTACCGTTATTTTATATTTTAACGTCTTTCTTAGCATATAATTGGTTAGTTTTTTTTCATCTATTTCTATTTGATTTTCCTGTACTGTTAAATACTCCCATATTTTCGTCATTAAAAACAAGCCTCCCGCATTTAATACATTCTCTTCATTCAGTAGTTCATATCCAGATTTTTTTTTCTTCTCTCGTAATTAGTCTTAGGCATTTTTTCTGTAATCTATCAATTTTTTCTAAGTACGTTTTACTAGCTGAACCCCATGCCTGTATACCATACCTTAGTCTCGATTCGACTAATGCATAATAGACCATTTTTTGTACCTTTGTTTACATAATTTCTTAATGTGTACATTGCTGGTATTACTGTTCTTATTTTACTCCCAAATATTTATATTTCTGTACCATTTCTATTTTTCCACATTTTATGTTACTACATTTATCAGTTTCAATCATGCAATGCACACATTCATTTGAGTGTATTATTATTTTTGTTTTACGTGGTTCAAATTCTGTCATTTTTTGTTTTAGTTGTGTTTATTATCAAATTATTATCACGTGCCCATTTACTTACTATTAATAAATCATTCTGCATATTTTTTTCCGCATTTTTTATATTTCTGTGCGCTGTTATTATTGCAAGGTCATCAGCGAATGCAAATACTTTACTATACTTTAATACACTTTTTAAGCCATTTGTATATATAATGAACAATAATGGTGATAGATTACTACCCTGTGGCAATCCCATCTCCACATGTTGTTCCTCATCTAAATTCCCCCATTATACCGATCACAGTTTTCCTCCTATTTTCTAAGTAACTCTTGAACCATTTATTTGCTCTTTCTTTAATGCCTATATCCTCTAATTTATGTAATAATTTTTTATGATTTACCATATCGAACGCTCGTGTAAAGTCGATGAAAGTAACAATAACTTTATTTCCCGCTTCAAAATTCTGTTTTGTTTCATCTACAAAATCTCCTAAAGCCTTCGATGTAGATTTTCCTTTTTGAAACCCGTATTGTTCCTTATCTATTATTTTATTCTCCTCAATATATTTGGTTAGGCATCCTGCTATGTACTTTTCTAATATTTTGGTTATAACTGAGCTCACTGCTATTGGTCTATAGTTTTTGTAGTCACCATGATCTCCGGCTTTATATACCGGCCTGATCAAAGATATTTTCATTTGTTCTGGTATTTCGCTATTCTTTATAGACCTATTTATTAATTTGGTAATTACATTGACCACCCCGTCTTTAGCCATTTTAATATCTTTAATTCTTATTCCACCATAGCCATGCGCTTTTTCAGCAATCAATTCATCTATAATTTTTTTAACCTGTTCAACCTTTGCTTGTGAGATATACATATTCACCATTTCCTTGGCCTTTGTGTTGTCTTTAATAACTTAGTTTCGCACTTATGCTCACTTTCCTTTATTATCATCTTAAATACGTGACTAAAATTTTTTGCTACTACTTTTGCATTTTTATCTTTACATATATATTTTGTATTATTTCATCAATTAGATTTTTCTTTTCCAATTATTCTATTCACGTTTTGCCATGTCTTCCTAATATCATTTCTCGCATTCTCGAAACCTTTCCTCGCAAAGCTATCTTTCTGTTTTCTTCTGCAGTTGTATTATTTCGTACTATCTCATACTGTTTTCTGATTGATTTGTTCCAATTGTTTTTTTCTATACGTTTTGTATATCCTATCGCGTTGCTCTATTAAAGCCAATATTGCAATATGTATGTTTTAGCGCGGTGGTAACATGTAGTCGTGTACGATTGTATTGCGACGTACGTTCGAAATAAAAACATAAAACAAAATACAAATAAAATGTAAATTTAAATTGAAAATTAATCACATCTTTCTCGCGTTCTTAATTTAATAATTAAATACATCATTATAATTACAATTCGTAACTTTAAGCTGTAAAAACATCGAAAAATAACAACATATGTATGTATACAATTTTATATATTATTAAGTTATGTGAGTGATGCACGTAATTGTTTACAGTAAGAAATTTTAAATATGTTTGTGTTATTTATATGTATATATATATATAGTTTTATTATTATGGCCCGCAATCTTAACAGCCATGCTGGTTTGAGTTTGTAACATGGCTTTTAATTAGCATGCATAACTTCATCTTGATGGTTAAAGAAGGTTCTCATATTGGAAACAGTGTTAAATAATACTGATTTTTTAAATTTTTTCGATCGTATATATAGTCCTAAGTTCTTTATGCTGTGACCTAAACTGCTCGATATTATTCCATCGTTTCACCCCAATGGTATAATCTTTTCAATATCGAGTTTCATCATTCGTTTCATTTTGCTATGTAAGTTTTTCATATATATATTTTTTTCTGGCGTACACTTTATCAATATTTAGACTATCTGGTACAGAGCTATATCTATTAACATACTTAATTCATTTATCTTATAGGTCTGTTATGTTCTATTGTTTTATCAGTCAATATAGTTCTGTCCCAGTATAATGTATAAGAGATTTTTTTGGCGTATATTTATAATATGGCTGTTTATCTTTAATTATTATTATTATTTTAGCGTTTGGTATTTTTCTGAATTCACTTGAATAATCTGGTGAACAACTGCTGACAGAACATCGTTAAAGATCATTAATTCTATATACACAACCATCTATATGGGCATTCCTATGACCATTGCTTTAATTTACTCTTATAAAATTGGTGAATATAGTTAAGATCGAATTTTTCTTTTTGTAATTATACTTAAAACAGCGACGCTAGTAAAGTTGTTTAACACGTATACATTATACGCAGCGGATCTAGAGGCAATTATAAAATTGTCGCCAAAAGTCGATTCTATAAGAAATTTGTTATTTAATCCTACAAGGAACTTTTCAAAACGTGGACTACATTTTTAAATGTAGTTTACGCGTAGCTCAAATTTTTCGAACAAAAATTCGAAATTTTTTTTAACGGTGAGTTTAGGACAACGGTATGACGGCATTTCATAAGCGGCGTAATACCATCCGTAGGTTCCACATTACTTAGGTAAACCTATTAAGTGATTTAGGGTTTCTACATACGTTTAACCTATTATATATGTATATATATATATATATTTAAAAAATACATACGTGTGTATGCGTTGTAAATGAAGAAAAATAAAGCAGGATAACGGTTACGGAGGTGTGTTATTATGTTTACATAAACGACGTCACCGTGCGTGTTGTACGATGTATATATAAGTTCTGTCGCTGTTAGACCTCCGGGGGTCGTCGTCAACATCATCGTCAAAGGATAACCATTTGGTTATAAATTAGAATTTAGCATGTTGCGTTATTCATCCTTCGTGTTTTTACGCGAATCCGAAAACTTCGCCAACGGAAGTAATAAGGGTTAGATAGGAGACAGGCGTAACAACCCTCAAAATTTCATCTGGTTTATTATAGATAACGGGGCTAGGGTGTCCCTTCGCGCTTTTCCGTTTATTATTTCTTCAAACATCATCACTATCTTCTACAATATAAATATATATATAATATATATATATATATATATATATATGTAGATATATTAGGCAAGCCAGAGATTGGTAGGATATCGGTGTTCAGAATTTTACGCAGTGAATACGTGTATATAATCACAATAATAATAATAAACGTTCTACTGACCACCGTGCTCCTATATGATCGACCTCCGTTTCGCGTGTTGTTGTTATCCGATCGACCTTTGTACCACCTTATTCGATGGTCTTCTTAAAAAAACAGGTGCGTTTTTATATTAGAACCGTGTTATACCTTCTCGTTCGAATTTTAATTAACTGTCCGTCCGCCGCGAATAAAGATAATAATGTTTAAACACACACACACACGCATAACGTACCGCGCTTGGGACAGATGGATAGGTTTATAAATTCCGGTTCAACACGGATTGAAATTTACGGCTGACTCTACCCTACCTAGTAGTATATGGAGCGTCAATTTTCGAAATACTAAAACCACCTTACAACCGGCTGCTGTTATAAATCCGAACGAATATTAATTAAATACGGTCGATCTCACCTCCGGCGTCGCCTAAGTATCACACCCGATAATATAATACCTCGGCACAGAGCCTAGTTAGACCTTCCGAAAACTATAAACGATATTCGGCCGAATTTATGCCATATTTGCCTGACTAAAGGCCACTTCTTAAGTTAATTTTTCTATACGCCCGCGTGCGTCGTGTGTGTGTGTGTGTGTGTGTGTCATACGTGTATACGTGTTCACAGCCATTAACTAGGAAGCCGCTATTATTCTTATATTACCGTCAGTTCTGGGCTACAACCAAAATTTTATTAATTACGACTAAGAAAAAAAAAATTAAAAAAAAACGTTGCTATGATGTTATTATGTATAGACACCGTTCTTCTTACAATAATTCCTAATTCTGACCTCCATCTATCCCTCTTTCTGACACAGTCGCTATATATTATATATATATATATATATATATATATATATATATATATACATATGCATATATCGACATTGAAAAGGTAGAACGATGTAGACACGAAAGCTATTAAGCGTGTACGGAGAGGAGTTGAATTAAATAGAGTCCCGACATTAGTAAACGGTTCCTGATAATAATCGGTTAGTTTTCCGGTGGAAATAGAATTTCCACGGACATAGATTACAATCGTACTTTTAACACCCTACTAACAAATATATATATATATATATATATATATATATATATATATATATATATATACAGAAGAACTTTAGCGTGAAAAGGACCCTACTTTACTATTTCTAATATTACAATTACTACTACTAATGTCAATTACTATATCCAACGATGAAGTTAATACGTAAGTTAAAATTACACTCGACAGGTTCTAGATGATAAATTTTCGATAAAGCGAACACCGGAATTCTAAATCCCTTTTTGAAGGAACTATTCGCTAAAACGTAAAATGCGAAATACCTAAATAGAAAATAAAAGAATTCCCGATCAGACACGTTCGCTAAGAGTACTTCCGATTATAAATCAGCGCGATCGTAGAATCATATGCGCAACAAAACTACTCCGAACTGTAACACGATTGGAAAACGTAATTAACAGTTTAATTAATGACGATTTGTTATAAATGTTATTCTTGTATATATATATATATATATATATATATATATATATATATATATATATATATATATATATATATATTTAATTATAAACAAACAAAATAAAATACAATCACTAAAAGTTTTTAATCGCGAAGCTTTTCGACAGTTACGTCATTTTCAAGCGGGAACTAAAATTATTACAACTTTTTTTATATCTAAAAAGATGTAATAATTTTAATTCGCGCTTGAAAATGACGTAACTGTCGAAAAGCTTCGCGATTAAAAACTTTTAGTGATTGTATTTTATTTTGTTTGTTTATAATTAATTAATAAAATCACTACTCTCCGATATATTCAACTTTATATATATATATATATATATATATATATATATATAAAATTATTGATATACATTAAAACTGGTATATAAGTTCTAGAAAAAACATTTCCGTAATTGTAAATAACTCTGTTCGTTTCATCAACATCATAACAGTGTTCAAATATATATATATATATATATATATATATATATATATATATATATATATATATACACATATATCTGTATATATATGTATATATATATGTATATATATATATATATATATATGTATATATTTACCTATGTTTTCCTGCCGTTATAAAGATTTACAATCGTGAGTAAAAAATGTTCAGTGGCTCCAGATTGCTATTATCAAAACCATTTAAATAAACAACGTACAGTGAGATGGAGATGAGGAATGCTACCTTTGATTGTAATGAAGATTTCCCTATTATCGGTGGAAAAATTGTTTCCAATTTAAGATGGCATATATGATGTTAAAAATATGGTCTAACACGATTTATTAGTTAAATTACAGACATTTCTTAATACATTCGAAATATGAGTAAACACTAAAATAACAACAATTTTATTAATTAAAAATAAAATAGAAGTTTGTTCAGACGTCAATGGATTAGTGAATGATTTCATATACTTGGGTACTGTAATATTCAGCGACGTAAAAAATCGACTTCAAACGCTAATGGCAACTGACTGCTCAAACGAACAGGCTCCGTCAGATCAAGAACTCAACTCAGTCTTGGAAAACATCTCTTCGAAACCGCAGAGAAGACGTCATCATCAACAGATTGCGATTAGGTCATACTCGGCTCACTATAACGCATATCTCATCAACGAGAAAGCGACAGATAGAATTATTTTCAAGCGAATGTGGGTGCTGAATATATATCTCAAAAACCAGCGGAATAGATCTTTTGCTCAAGTTGAGCTTTCATTATTATTTAATTTTGATTATTTTGTGTATGAATTTTTTTTATCTATTCAAACGAAATAAAGGCTTTATTTATTTGTTCATATATGTATATATATATATATATATAGGTAAAAATATAGTATGGTTGACAGCCACAGTTTTATTTCTGTTTGTATGCTATTTAATAAATAATGTAGCATATATTATGTAATGGCATAGTTTTGTGGAACACGCTAAACATTAGATTGATACGTTTACATAATAGTTTCTATTATTTTAGAACAGTATTCAATCGAAGTAATTTTTCCTAAAAAAATAATAATAATAAGTACGGTGTACGGTTACGTTTTTTTATTAGTAAAAGAAAATCGCCATTTTAAAATTCCATCGATGATTCCGATCGACGAATAGTCGATTACAAAAAAGTCGATTCACAACTGGGCTTATCGGAAATTTTTTGTCTAACCCGACCAGAATATCTTTTACTTTTTTCTTCTTTTTCTATCTGTACACAGATTAGTTTATATCGCGAATTTTGAAAAACTTTCGTAATAATAATTATTATTCCGAACTCGAAGTCGATTAATAAGAAATTTTCTTTTATAATCGCCTGTTGTTTGCATCCGCTCGAAATTTCTAAGCGATTCAAGAACGCGACAACTCGCCGACGCGATAATAACTTTAATAATTGTATTTGTACCAGCATATTATATATATATATATATTTATATATATACATATATATACACATAGAGGTGTGTGTGTGTGTATACATGTAAATATATGCATATATTCTATATAATAACAAAGTAACGACGACGCAACACCATTTTCCGCGGAAAGAAAATGAAAGTTGTTGGAAAGTTTTTGGAAACGCTAAAAACGGAAAAAGGTAAAAATAGTGTAGTAGGGCTTCTTACATAGAAGCGACACTACTATATCGAAGACCGGAAGACTGAAAAACTATTAGCAGCACTAGGCCGAGTTATTTTATAATTTCCAACGTGAAACACAGTTCGCTACTTTTATTTTATCATCCCCCTTATCTTAATATATATATATATATATATGCACATACCTGAATACATTTGTATGTATTCATATATATACATATATTCATATGAAGTAGCCGTAAGTTTTCGATAAGTAAAATTAACGCTGTTAAGAAAAGTTTCAAAAATTACCCTTTCTAAATGTAAAGCATTAAAAAGAAACGACTATTGAACACGCGACTAGACGATCGATGACTTTCACGTACCACTAGTAAGCGAAGGAAACGATAGCAGTAATAATTAATAATCATAATAATTATTTATTACAATAATAATAATAATATCAATTATTACTATTACTATTATTATTAATAATCAATAAATAACTACAATTCATAATTCAAAATTAATTATCGAATAATTCATAATTAATTACGATGATACTGAGGAGGATCGAACTTTCGACTGCTGCCGGTGGTTAGGTTAGGTTAGGTTAGGTTAGGTTAGGTTGATTATTAAAATTATTCATCCTTGTTTCTTTCGTTATTAAAACAGTCTACGTTGGATCGTAATTTAAGATTGAAGAAAAGGTTCAGAAATAATTTTGGAATTCAACGAAAATGTGGCTGTTTAGACGGTAAGGCATTCTTTGCAAGCCGTTATTGGAATTTTCTCAAAACATTCTCTCGATAAAGATTTACGAGGGTATTATGATAAGACGGAGGAAAGGATTCGTTTATTATGATTATTATTAAACATGCAAAAAAAAACAATAAAACTTTACCTTCATTAATTATTAGGGTATTTTATGGAACTGTTCAATTTATACTTTTTAATTTTCCGAAAATTCCGAAGCTAATTGTGCTTGTGTGAACGTGTCTCTGGGTATAATGTATTAATAAGTACGGCTCACGTAACTCGTGCACGTATATATATATATATATAGCCAATGATCTTGTAACTGTTTCGATGCCAATTATTTTCCAAATGGTACGCAAGCCCTAGGCGCAGTGTTATGGGATATGCTAGTTAAGAATATTACGCCTTTTTAAGCGTACGAATCTGGACCGATTTACAATCAGATTATGGGCCACGTGGTTAATGTGTTTATCTAGCCGTTGCATGTATCGTTCCTTATGACTGCTGATCACTTCTTTGATTGATGGTATTTCCAAATCCTTTCGTATATCTTCATTACGCACGAACCATGGCGCACCGACGATTGAACGCAATATGCTATCTTCGGTTGACCGTATGACATCGATACTCGAGTTGCTAGCTGAACTCCAAAGTTCTATCCCGTAAGACCATATAGGTCTTAGGATCGCCTTGTACAATAAGACTTTGCTTTCTATTGGAAGCTTGGATGTCTTTCCGATTAACCAATACATGCTATTGAATTTTATGTTGAGTTTTTTTTTTTTGCATAAATGTGTTTTCTCCACGTCAATTTATGATCCAAGTGCATACCAAGGTATTTCACACTACCTGTGGTGGGGATTTCTACTCCATTGAGCGTTAATGCTGGATGATTCGTATAGTTTTTTTTCAGTGTGAACACAATATGCGAACATTTAGTTTCGTTGACTTTAATCTTCCAATACGTGAACCATTTTTCTAGTTCCTTTATATGTCTCTACAATCGGTTTGATGCTAACTCGATGTCACAGTCAGCAGATAATATAACAGTGTCATCAGCAAACATAGCTGTAGTTGTTGTGTCATTTAGCGGAAAATCCGAAGAGAATATTTGATAAAGTATCAGCTAAAGTACACTACCTTGGTGTACTCCTGATCGAATAAGGTAGATGTTAAAGACTGACTCATTGACAGTAACCTGAAAGTATCTTTCTGAGAGATAAGATTTTATTAATAAGCAATAAGGAACCGGTAATTTGCGTTTTATTTTACAAAGTAGGCCATCGTACCACACTTTATCGAACGCTTTTTCTATATCAAGAAACACCGCGGAACAGAGCTTCTTTTCTTCAAAACTTCCGTAGATAACATTAACAACCCTGTGAATTTGTTCTACTGTGCTATTTTGATCTCTAAAGCCAAATTGATAGTGAGGTATTATATTGTCTGCGGCCAGAACAGGTTTCAGTCTTCTTAACAGTAATTTTTCAAAAATCTTCGAAAAAATAGGAAGCAGACTTATAGGTCTATACGAATCCAACTCAATCGGTGGCTTCCCCGGTTTAGGTATAACAATTATGTTCGCAAATTTCCACTGTATAGGAATGTAGCTTAAGCGAAGCATTGCATTGAATATATATGCTAACGGTGTAACAGCCTTTTTTGGTAATTTCTTGACCATCATGGTTGTAATTAAATCATGCCCAGGGGATTTTTTTTAGATTCAAATGTTTTTGTATAAAGTTATTTACTTCCATAGGTGACATAGATCTTATTAGAAGAGACATTTGATGTGAAGATTGCAGGTAATTTTTTACTTCTATTCCTGCAACACTTGCTGTATTATTTTTGGGTGAATATCTGTGATAAGTACATAGCAAATGTTTCTGCTTTTTCCTCATCAGTTCTCATCCATTTATTATCAATCTTTATAGGTGAATGTCGTGGCTGATGACTATTTTTAATAGTTCTTAGCGCTTTCAACAGGGAATAATCAGTATTATCGTCAGGGGTTAATGAAGATATATAGCTATTAAATGTACTATCCTTCCATTCGAGAATTTTGCTTCTTAGTTCTTTAGATGCCTTATTAAACGCAGTTTTGTCATTAGGGTTTCTGGAGTTCTGCCATATACGTCTTAATTTCCTTTTTTTTCTGTATCATATCCTTTATTACCTTTGGATGACCTTTAATTTGTAAAACTTTATTTTGTTTCTTAGGTTTTGCTAAATATGCAGACTTGGACACATCTGGTGAAATTTTCTACAGCTGCTTCAATATCATTTTTAGATTTTAGTGAAATATTTAGATTAATCTTATTTTCAACTAAATGTTGATATATTTCCCATTTAGTTGATCTATTGCACATTACTGGTTTTTCTTCAGCATAAATGACAGAACAGCTAAAATTCATAATTACTGGAGAGTGGTCAGAAACATCATCCAGGCACGATTCAATAAGCAGGTGATTTGCGTTGATCCTATTACAGATAAAAAAGTCAACCAAATCTGGAATCTTATTGTTGTCAGTAGGCCAATAAGTAGGTTCTCCGCCTGACAAACTGTTGTAATTGTTCATTTGAATACATTTATGCAGCTGGTTTCCTCTTGGGTTATTCAATCGGGAACCCCACATTTTATGCCTAGCATTAAAATCTCCACCTGAAATAAATCTTTTACCGAGGGTTATGAAGTATTCATTGAACTGCTCTTCCGTTATAATATGCCTAGGAGGACAATAAACGGAAGAAACTGCGATAGGACCAAAGTAAGATTCTATTTTGACAGTTGTTGCCTGCAAGTATACTGTAGCAAATTTGCCCATTTCATAGTGTTTTAAATCCTTTTTTATAGTGATCGCAGTCCCTCGTGTGCAGTACCATCCGGATGCTGAGTATCATAAATAGTGTATCGTGGTATTTTAACATAACTTTTGTTAGTAAAATCAGTTTCGGAAATCAACAGTATATCTATTTTATTGCTTATTAGGAATGATTCAATTTCACACTGTTTATGTGTCATTCCATTGATGTTCCATGTAGCTAAACGTAAAAATTTATTCATTTTGAAAGTAGTTTGTTGAGTACTGTTGATAACATATTTATTATCATACTGTTTTGTTCTATTACCTGATTGAACATATTTTTGAATTCGGAAAGGAATTCACTTAATTCATTGCTATTACTTTTATTTTTATTATGACCATTATTACAGGTATTATTATTGTAATTATTACTACTATTATTGCTATTGCTATTGACAATTGGACTATCTAGATTAAGATTAATATTTTGTCCACGTAGTGCGGAGGCATAAGTAATTTTCATGGACCTATCAATTTGAGCAGGATTGCTTTCATTCACATTTTGATTAGCGTTACTTGATGATAGGTTAATTTGTTGATTAGCGTTATTTATTGCCCATGGTTTATTTTGGTTAATACGCATTTTTAGTAGCTCCTTGTATAGAGCACATCCCTTATAATTTGCAGGATGATTACCGTCACAATTGACACATTTAGGAGGAATATCAATCTTTTTGACACATACATTAGTTTGATGTCAATCACCACATTTTACACAGGCAAATGACAATGTACAGTACGATTTACTGTGTCCAAAGCCGTTTAAGGGGATATATATAATATATATAAGCTATAGATTTCTAATACTTGAACAAGTGTGAGTGAATAATATTCAAGTCTCTTTTAAAATCCATGCGGTTATTAACTCATAACTCGGTGATTTATTTGGATTTAAAGTTTTCACTAAAGTATTAATCTCACCTGAAGTCGTAAGTTTTATTGCAGGCAAACATCATAATAAGAAGTATCGTGATTCAACATTACATTTCCAGGATGCAGCTGGAATATCTTTGCGAAATATTCCCCAAATACTTCCGCTTTTTCTAAATCCGTTTTAGCTCAAGTTCTATCTGGCTTCCTTATAGGATGCATTGTTTGTGTTGGCCTTTTGAGGTTCCTTGTTACCTTCCATATTGAGTAGTCATGTTGCGCCAAGTGACAGATTAATAAGTTTTTGACTTAGTGATTTGTTTTTTAAGTCTTGAAATAATTTTTTTTAAATCTTCGTTTGTTTATTTAGGGCTGTCTTATGATATGGATTTCTTGATGTTTGCCATTGCTTTCTCAATCTTCTTTTTAACTGAACCGCTCTTTTAACCATCTCTGGTTAATAGATAATTGGTTGTCTGTTATTTATTATTGGCGTGGATACGCGCAGCCTGTTGTGTGATTTTAATAAAGTACTTTATTGCTTCCTCTATTTCGTTTTAGGTTTTCAGTGGTATTTTTAGATTTGCTTTACGCTCGAAGTGCTCTCTAAATACGTCCCAGTTTGTGGACTTATTATGCAGTTTCGATTTGCACATTTTCGTGACTACATGCTGACCAAGAGCATAACAGAGGAATGATCTGACGGCAAAATTTCATCCGACTTAACATTAATAAATGCTGATGGAAGACCTTTTACTATATAAAAATCCAGTAGGTCTGGTATTTTATTAGTGTCGGTTGGCAAGTATGTAGGTGTTCCAGATGAGCAAATAGTGCTGTATGTTTCATCAATAGCCGATTTTAATTCTCTGCCTCTAGGAACAGTTAGTCTAGACTCGAAATAAATATTTTTTGCATTGTAGTCACCACCTACAATATATCTACAGCCTAACGTTTTCAAAAAGTCTGCGAAGTATTTCTTGCTTATATTGTGCCTAGGAGGACAGTAAACCGCCGAGACGCTGATATTTTATTTCGAACCTTCATTAATCATTACGCTGGTTGCTTGTAGATAACTAAATTTATCGTTTTCCAGTTCATAGTGCTTTTAATGCTGATTTTTATTATGACACCGGTACCGCCATGCGCTGTACCATCCGGATGATTAGTAAAGTATGAGTTGTATCCGATAAATTTAACGAACCTGGTATTCGTAAGATGGGTCTCTGATAAAAGAAGTATATCCACGTCATTTTCAATTATGTACATCTGTACTTCAGCTATATGGTTTAACATACCATTTGCGTTCCATGTCACGATCTTTAGGTTCTCATTTCTTGTTTAACATAGCAATGACGGCACTAAGTAGTTGGCCTTGCTGTTCCATCATACTGAGGCAGAGATTTTTTATTTCAGTTATGAATGTATGTAACAGTCATGGATATCAATGGTTGGACATTTTTCTTGAATATGTTGTGTAGCTAACTTTTGCGCAGAGCTGCTTCTTGACTGCTGTTCTGTGTCTTGATTCATTTCTCTTTGATGATGGACAGTTAAAACTTCAACATGGAAATAAAGAACCGATAGAGGAAATTTCGCATCCAAAACAATATGATATACTATGTGTGTTTATACGAGGTAAGATGGCCAGAAACAGACCACTGGAAAGATAAAGAATAACGTGGATATAGAATTTAGCCAGGTGAACTGTTCCGAAAAGTACGAGACAGATATAAATATCAGTCTACGTACGATAACGGACATGGCACCATGATAATGACACACACACACACACATACACACATATATATATACACTAGAAGTTACCCACGGCTTGGTCTGTGTAATTATTTTTCTTAAAACAAATTCTCTGTCTCTCTTTGTTTTAACAGGTTTATATATTAGTATAGTGTACACACATATATATATATATATATATATATATATATGTACGTTATTTCGGAAGGCACAAGAGATTCAAACATATGCAGATTCTGGCCGTTATAGGGAGTTCTTTTCAGCAGCTAAAGCAATATATGGACCTACACCGTATAGAAATGCTTTGTTAAGGGATGAATATGGGAATATCATAAGTAATCATCATAGAATAGCGCGAAAATGGAAATGTCACTTTGAGAATTTATTAAATAATGATACTTGTGTAAATCACTCAGTGCTGAACGAAGTGCAGAATTCTCAGCAACTCGCTGCTTTAGACGAGGATATATCCTTAAAAGAGGTTAAAGATGCATTAAAGCACATAAAAAATGGGAAAGCTGCCGGCCCAGATGGAGTGTTACCGGACATTCTAAAGTTGGAAAGCAGCAACCTGCTAAACGCGCTTCATAAATTATTTTCTATTATGTGGGAACAAGAATCTATGCCAACTGATTTCCAATTAGCTGCCATAGTGCCCATTTTTAAGAATAAGGACGACAGAAGCGATTGTAACCACTACAGAGGAATTTCATTGTTTTAAACTGTGGGGAAATTATTTGCCAGGATTATGCTTAATCGTATTTTACCAATATTGGAACGAACCTTTCCTGAGACACAGAATGGATTTCGCAGTGGTCGTGGTACCATCGACTCAATATTCTCGCTTAGGCAGCTACAAGAAAAGTGCTTAGAACAAAATCGGGATCTTTTCATTGCATTTATTGATGTTAGTAAAGCCTTTGACTCAGTGCATAGGCAGCTGTTGATGAAATGCATGGAGAAAATTGGCTATCCGCCGAAATTTATTCGATTGCTTTCCCTTCTATATGACAACAATACAAGCATGGTGATGCTACGAGATGGCAATTCTGAATCATTTAAAGTTAGTACAGGAGT
This sequence comes from Coronaproctus castanopsis, assembly GCA_032883995.1. Taxonomy (NCBI): domain Eukaryota; kingdom Metazoa; phylum Arthropoda; class Insecta; order Hemiptera; family Monophlebidae; genus Coronaproctus; species Coronaproctus castanopsis. Next base: position 215,021,603 of record CM065052.1, on the reverse strand, counting down.
CAAGCAAGGGTGTGTGCTGGCCCCTGTGCTGTTTTCAGTGTATATGGCTTTCATACATATGATCGCAGTTAAAAAGCTGGGACCTGAAAATATAGTAATGATCAGTAAGTTTGATGGCGGATTATTTAATGTACATCGATTTCAAGCAGCTTCTAAATGCTCCAGAGTAGGAGTATTCGATTTCCAGTACGCAGATGATTGTGCTGTGGTCGCACACATCATACGGGAACTGCAAACTACTATCAAAATACTTGATGCAGTATACAACAGTTTTTGCCTAGCTATAAATAAAGGAAAAACCAAATTACTTGTGCAGGTAGCTCCCACAAACAAACGGCAAAATGTACACGTGTTGGAATTAGGCAATAGTGTAATAGAACAGGTGGAAAGTTTTAAATACCTTGGTAGTATGCTTAACAACAAGTTCAGCTTGGACACCGAGATTTGTAGTAGAATGCAAGCTGCTTCAGCTGCAATGTATAAGCTTGATAGAAGGATCTTTAATAATACACATATCTTATTGTCAACAAAACTAATAATGTACAAGTCCATTGTTTTACCGACACTACTTTATGGCTCAGAAACATGGGCCCCATATACGAAGAACATACGGTCGCTAGAAGCGTTCCATTAGAGAGCGCTGCGCAGATTGCTACGTGTTCGTTGGCAGGACCGAGTGACGAATCGCGAAATTTTAACGCGGGCTAAATGCAAGTCTATTCGGATGCTGCTTTATAGTAATAGTTTGAGATGGACTGGACATGTAATCAGAATGAACGAGGAAAGACTTCCGAAGAAATTCCTTTATGGTCAGCTTCTGGTTGGTAAACGGCGTATTGGACGTCCTCGTTGGCGATATAAAGACTATTTGCATCGGATATTAAAGGAATGCGAAATTGATCGCAGGAGTTTGGAAAAGCTAGCGATGGATCGTAACATCTGGAGACAGACAATACGAGATGGTTTGCAGAAAGCGGATCAAAATGCTCGAGCTGCGGAAGAAAGGAAAAGAAATCGACGTAAAGGATTGATTGGAACGGTTCGAGTGGATAATATTAATAATGATGCTTTTACGTGCGATACATGCGGAAAGGTGTGCGTCGCAAAAATTGGTTTGATTAGCCACCTCAGGACTCATAAATAATTGATGGTACTCCATACTCGGTTAACGAGTGGATAATTTAATTAATTAATTAATTAATTTATATATATATATATATATACTAGAAGTTACCCACGGCTTGGTCTGTGTAATTATTTTTCTTAAAACAAATTCGCTGTCTCTCTTTGTTTTAACAGGTTTATATATAGTGTACACGTATATGTATATATATATATATACATATATATATATATATATATATATATATATATATATGTACGTTATTTCGGCCACGCCCTAACGTAATAAAGCTGTTGATAGTGAAGGTACATTCGAAGCGGAAAAAAAAATTTTAAACGATTTGGCAAAGATATCGTTGTTTACTACTTTTTAAAGTTTTAAATTATTGTAATTTCTGTTATATTTGTGATATCAACGTGAAACAAAGCTTAGAAAGAATCCGATAATATAGGCTATAAGCTGTATGAATTTCAACATTATTATTTTAATAGTTTTTGAGTTAAATAGGAACAATCAGACAGAAAGACAGACAAAAATTTTGAAAAAAATTTCTGAGTATGCGTGATAAAATTGCCCAATGCAGTGATTATAATGAAATTTGACAGACACTATACAGTTTTATATATTAGTATATATATATATATATATATATATATATATATATATATATATATATACATATATATATAATAAGAATATTTTAGATCAATAAGAACAGAAAATGGAATACAGGATTAGCAAAATTAGGTCTAGAAATATATTTATGTAATTCGAAATATGTAGAATGAAGAAAAAGATATTATATGTTTGGCGTGTGTCAAAACTTACACTATTAACAAAGGAAGACAGAATAAAAACAAAATTCACCCAGATGAAATTAAAAATACAAAACCGGAAAAATACGTTACATTATCGAAAAACGCGCTGCTGGATAAAAATTGCGAATAAAAGAAATTTCTATAATAGAACACGTAATAAGAAATAATTTATGAGTATAAAAGAAAATGAAAATTGACTTTTAAACATTCACGATTCGTATCCGTATTTTCGGGATTTTTTTCTGTGTAAACCGTGTCAATGTTTTCATTACGTGATCGATCGAAGGATATCGGGACACTATCGCAAATTCTGGACAACGTTGAAGCGTGTCTACAACATTGCGTCCATCTGAGCGTAATTCTATAAATATACCTACGTATTCGTAACCGTTTCTGAAAATGAAAACTGTGATTATTTTCGAAACGTCCCCTAATTAAAAATTTGATACGGTTTACCTTGAAAAAGATCGGCTAAAAGATTAGAATTGATAATGCAATAGGAAATTATGATAATTTTTTAAAGCGTGATCAATACAAAAAAACACAGTTGTTCAAAAACGGAGAAAATACTTTTTAAAATACCAATTAGTCTGTCATAAGAAAGGAGACCGAGACGAAATACTTTCGTATAGATCGATGACTGAGAAATCCCACCACCCATGGAAAATTTTGCTTAGGACGAGAATATATTTACAGGAATTTTAACGATTAATTTTAACCTCCCGGTACTCTTACGTTAATAGTTATAACGTTATCGTTATTAAAAAATCAATTGAAAAATTAGTTAAATCACTAACATTTATTTTCTTTTGAAAAACACAAAGCATTTCGTCATTTACGACATTATCAAGTGAACAATTTTCTTTTTTTAAATTATAATTTTAAAACTATAAATTAAAAATAATTCCTCAAAAATATTTGACGGTGACGGTGAGACTATATTCCATAACATTTTATTCTGCTTGTCTGTTCTGTTTATTTTTTGAATTGTTGAAATTGAATATATTAACACATCGATATATTTGTTTACTGATTTTGTTTTTTTATTAATTTTTTTCGATATTGCTTTCTAGATTCTGCAAAAGTTGTATACCGATGGAATTTTAAAATAAGCAGAATAAAATTTTATGGAATAATGTTTCACCATTAAATTCAAATATTTGTAATTACTTTTTAATTTATACTTTTAAAATTATGATTTTTAAATAAAAATTTTTTTTGTTCACTTGATAATGGCGTAAATGCCGAAAATCTTTGTATTTTTGAAAAGAAAATAAATGTTAGTGATTTAACTAATTTTTCAATTGATTTTTTATTTTAAAAAATCACTACATTCCACATTATAAAAAATTAAAGTTATCATTATTACTACTAATATTATTATTATTATTATTATTATTTTTACTAGTAATAATTTTCGTTTTATTACACTATACTTCTAAGTGTGATTATTTCTTCCGAAGTACGACTACTTGGAATTCTCCTGGTTACTTTAATTACCGAACCGTGTCGTCCTATGCATATTGTAAAAACGAATTGTTAAAGTACCCTCGGAACCGGGAAAGCGCGTCACCGTCGAACTATTTCGCTTTTCAACAACCTACACACATTCACGTTCGGACGTCCGAACATACCACGACCTCATTCGTGCAAATTCTAATTTCCTAGGCGATGGTTTCGAAACGAGGCCTCCTGTTTAGAAAAAGAAAAACTTTATTCGTCCGAGCCGTAGTCCAACTTTAGCAATTTAAATTTTCTCCGCATTTCTTTGATATCTCACTACATCCCTCCGGCTACATATCTTATCGAAAATATTTATAACTTTCCTCTGGTTAAAAAAATAATAATGCAAAAATTAAAAAAAAAAAAAAAATAAAAGGAATTTCCCTTAACAGATACGTTTTGTTGACGGTGTTATTAAATTATTAATATATAGACTCGGTGATAATCGTGCAACACGATGCGCTAGTTAGTGGTAAACGAAAGAAACCGAATTAAATTAATAAATAAAATAAATAAAGACTTTAATTTCCGATGATTTACAAGTAAACACACATGCGCACTCAGACTCATTTGACTTGTATATGTATATGAACACATACATCAGCAAAAAGCGTGGAATCTAACGAAGTTGATAATAAAACGGCGGATTATCCGGCTAAAACTGGGAAAATAGTCAAACTATATAAATTAACTGCGAAAAACAAAGGCACGAATTCCGTTCAGAAATCTCAACATTTAAGAATTTTCTAACTTCATTCGAACTAATAATTTCAAATAAAACTTCCGACTTATACAGAATAGAAACACTATGAACCTAACCGAATGAATGTTTGTCGAATAATTGATACGGATACTTAATAGTTTCGATACTGGTTTACGTGTAACGAGGATGATAATCTTAGTACGTCCGCCAACGTGATAGATGTACGTTAAATTGGAAATGAATTAGCTGACCGAGCAGCAAAGGAGGCGCCCTCTATGTACCGTTACATAAATTTATCCATCCCTCGTGAAGATGCATACAATATCATCGCCATAAAACTAAAAAGCAGATGGAAATCTATGTGGATTTCCACGCCTAACTCAAACAAGTTAAGAAACATTAAATCGGATACAAGCCGCTGGAAAACACCTTCTAATTTATCCGGAAAAGAAGAAATTACTTTGAGACGGCTCCGATCCATGCATTAATAACGCACGGGGATTTATTAAGGCGTGAATGTCAGATGTTCCTGTGGACACCGGGAAATCACTGTCAAACATCTTTTGTTAGATTGTACTACTTACAACTCTCAACGTTCCCAACTAGCATTACCGACAACAATTAAAGGCCTGCTAAACTCAAATGGCAACACATACTTTCAAGTTCTCCGCTTCTTGTACAATACTGCTCTCTTCAACATGATCTGAGATCTTCTCATCTGTGCCTCCGTACATGACACGTTAATGGGAAAATAAATAAAATTCCATTTCTAAATATAAAATCAAATTAAGAGCCGATTGAAATTAAAATTAAACAGGGAAAACTGTTAGTAAATGTAACGGTGAGGTTCGATCTATCTCCGACAATTTCGACTACTCGCTATTAATATAATTAGCGAAAATTTAATCCTTTTTAATACGCATTATTAATTTTTTTAACACCATCACGAAGACGTGTGCGAAAAGGTTCGCGTGTATAATAATAATAATATATTTTATAAATATTATTATGTTAAATAAATATTTCTATAATTGGACCATCGTCTATGTAAAAAAATGCGCCTTGTTATGAAAATATATAAATTTTTCAGCCATTGAACGTTTACTTATACCCTAGGCGTGGCTGAAAGATTTACGGTGTAGATTTTTCATTCTTCGGACGATGATTGCCGAAATTTACTGTTAACATATCATTTTTTATTCAGTTTTATATTTATTTTCATTTATATTTAAAAAAAGATATATTCGTGCATTTATTTGTTGGAAAGTAGCTGAAATAATTAAACCCGGGAAAGCACGGACATTAAATCATACTAATAAGTCTATTGCCAGTTTTTTATAAACTTTTTAAACAATTATCCCTTAAGCGATCGAAACCACTAATAGAGAGTTTTATATAGCCGAACATCGGTTCGGATTTCAAGTAGCTCGTTGTACAATAGATCAGGTACATAGGACGTAATTGAAGAAAACCTTGAAGAAAAGAATATCTTGCTAGGGCTTTCGTATGGCGTAGGACGACTGGTACTCAAAATTAACAAGAAACACGTACACTAATAGATTCGTACTAAACGGATAGATTTTAAAACATAATGATGAATACTCTGAATTACTACCCGTACAAACAGGAGTTTCGCGAGGAAGCGTTCTCGGTTCAATTTTATATTTACTGTATGGTATTCCGATTAACAAGTCACGACAGTCATAATTTACGGATGACGCTGCTGTGATGGCGAATGGAAAAAGTATAGAAGAATCGATTAATAATGTACGATCTCATATCGAAAGTATTCTCGGAAGTGGACCAAAAATAATGTAAAATAAGGCTAAATGAGGAGAAACCCGTGCGTATCAATTTTACTACCAGAAAAGTTCAGTATTATCCAGTTATAATGAATTACTCGAAGAGTGTGTACCTCGTAAAAATAACATAAAATATCTAAATACGCATCTGAACGCAAAAAATTAAATCGATCAATTCGTATTAACGAAAAAATAGAACAACTAAAGCTGATAATCCTGCGGAGGAATTTGGGGAGAGTATTTTTTCGCCGAGCAATAAGCCATTAGTATATAACCAAGTACTGAAACCAACATGGATTTATGGTTACCAGCTATGGAGTTACGCCAAAATTAACTAACGTAAAAAAAGTTCAGACGTTCCAAAACAAAGTTCTTCGAATTATCACTAATGTCAGACAATACGAAATATCCACCGAGATCTCCATGAAATCTCGTTAGCAAGAAAGCAGAAATTAAGACTACAGAATCGTACAAATTCAGAGGCGAATATCAGTCCAACGGGACGAATTAAGATGTTTAACCTAACCCCTTTATAAATTGAGTAAATAATGATACGTATGTAAGAACAACAGGAATATTCTATTGGGAAAGCCTATATATAATTAATATAATTGCTTTAGTTCAAATATTGAACAGATTGTAATAAAAAAACACTTATGTGGGTTAAAAAATAAAAAAATACAAAATTATATAATTAATTTTGTATATATATATTATATATATATATATATATATATATATATATATATATATATATATATATATAGAGAGAGAGAGAGAGAGAGAGACGTATTTATATATTTCCGAGTTTATTTATTATTGTATTTACTCATCCTTTTTCATTATTTATTCCTAATGTTTAATTTATGTACGGGTATGCTGAAGAGAATTTTAATTAATTTTTGCTTTTTTTTTTTTGTACCTCGGAAAAATTTTCATTATATCTATTCTTCCATCCTTTTACCTCGGCCGTATACGTGTCCAACAGAGTTGAAGCGAATTATTCTTTTCATCTTCATTATAATTATAATTATAATTATTATTATTATTATTATTATATTATAGTTATTACGTTACGGTGTGCTGGTTATATTTCGTTCGTAATAAATACCGAACGCAAAGTGTAAAACCGGAAATTTAACCATTTTCTAAAATTTTCTGTTTAAATAGTTTCAGTCTTGTGTTTTGTGTTAGTGAAGAGCGGAAATTTCTGTGAATTGCTCGATTACTTTACGTATAACTGACAACTATCTCGTATTTCTCTTCGTTCGTCAGATAAAATTTCTCGCCTATCTCTTTCGCACGTCTAATTGGCACTCGGTAATTCCAATTCCGGCGTTGGTATTCGACGAATTTTACAACTATTCTTCTCGGCAACTCTACGATATATTACACGATACTTACATGCTAAAATAGATATCGAATTGTAACGGTGGTAATAGTAAGCAGCAATAGTAGTGGGTATAGTAACAAGTAGGTTTGCAAATAAAAGTGAAAATAAGCGAAGAATATAAATAACTAGAAAAGACGTTTTGAGCATCCACTCGTCCTAAGGTTTTCATTAAAATCTCCAGAGAACTACTTCTCTTCTCGGACCGTCGACCGGTATAAATCTTAACTCGAATCTAGAACCAACCCTCCGATTAAAAAATAAATAGAAAGAAAATAAATCCAAACAAAAAGAAAAAAATAACGAACCCAACAAACAAACAAATAACGTAAACGCGAAGACTTTCCATTCAGTCTTCCTTCAGCCTTAGGATACTCCCCTCACCCGCAACACGGGGTGATTGTAATTTCATTTCACCAGTCCTCCCCCTCATTGGTTTTGTTCTCCCCCGTTCCCTTTTTTTTTCGTTACCTTTAAATTTTCAATACCCCACCCGGTATATTCGACGAGAGAAAATGATATTCTCCTCTAGTTTCTTCTATCGATGTTTCTCAGGCTCTTTCAATTCTCAGACGACGTTAGGGTGCTAATACAAATGGTCGTTTGTCTCTTTAATTGGATTACTTTACATCTGTTCATCTTCACCGTACCCGACTACTTAACTTTCGATTTTTATCGTTGCTGTTGTATTCGGGATAAACTATTTTCTAACGGCCTTTAATCCGTTTTACATTTCGACGAAATCTCATTTCCATCGGTTGTTAATTCATCATCTAAGAGTGTTACAATTCGCATCGAAACGAACAAATAGTTTAAAGGAAAACTACTTTAAACCGAATATATTCGAAATAATTTTCTAATTTTTCTTGACGACTAGTTCTCGTGGTCATTACTCGATGCTTAGACTGAAATTAATCATCTGGCTCGTCTAAAGCTGATCACGGAACGAATACGATATATATTCCGTAAGTAAGCTTTATAAGCCAAGCTTTACTGCATTCCTTTTATTGATTTATATATATATCACAGAATTACATAGTGGCTTTATTGATCTATGAAAGTTGTTCGCGCCGACTGAAATGTAAAAAGAATATAAACGTTCATCAGATGATTAAAAGCGCTAGAATGGGTTTATAGCTACCCTTATAATTATATTGTCGGTTCATTTCGTTCTTACTCGGGGATGCAATTTTATAGACCTTCATTAAATCAGCTACTCCAGTCTTCCAACTTTTGGAAGTGAATTAACGTTCAAAGTTCCAAAAAATTTCTTTTAGTTCTTAGCACCTGTTTTTCCTGATGAAATCTTTAATTTCATCTTATCGCTTGTACGTTAGGCATCCTGAAGACAGCGCCGTAATTGGAAAATTACTTATTTGGCGCGGTAATTACGTAAATATTTTTTCCATCATGCGTGCAATCTGAAATTGATAGAGGAAAAAAAAATGTATAGCAAGTTATCAGCGTTATGATTCAGCCGCTCCGAACATGACAATGAAGGGTGTTTCACGAGTTAAACATTTTACAGCGATCGTAATTCGCCTATGTGTGAGATATTCGCCGAATCGACAGTTCCTTAACCTATACATCACAGCGTTTTGTCCTCCCCTAAGATCTTCTGTTAATCGCGTGTACAAGCTTTCCAGCAGTAACCATTTTTAATTGGCGAAGACTTATTTGACTAACGTCTTATTCGCAACTAACCTGCATATATATGTATGCGCAGTACACAGCCGGTGGACGCGTCCGGTAAGTATAAATTTCAGAACTTCCAGTGTACAAATGCCTTTAAGGGGAGTATTGTTATTTCAAAATTATAGACACATATATATCCTTTGGGATACACAGATGTAGTATATTTGTAAAGCGCCGAGAGGTTAATCGGAAATGGCTCATCAACGGGTTGCGGATAATGGAATGACCCGCAGATATGTAGGTTAGTTGCGAATACGACTTTATCGAATAAACAGTCGCGGACATAAGAAAACGACCATTGTTGGAAAGCCTCGTGTAGGTGATCCTAATGGTGACAGGATTAGACGCAGGTTGCTAAATAAAACTCGACAATCATGTAGTTGTCTACCGAAAACTGAGGCCGCCTATATAAATGTAACTCACCCGTTATGTAACCTGCTGTCTTGCGATTAGGAACGCTGACGAAATATCCTCCAGTGGGAAACGGGATACAACTAGAGTATTTTTTAAGGTAATCCCGCGATCATTGAAAACAAGATAATCATTATTGAACACGGGTGTGGTGAACATATAGCAGTCGAAATAGCAAGGTACCGAATCCCATTTCATCAAATAGTGGACTGAACGCGTGAGTAATACCAAATCGTGTAACACGAAAGAAGATATATAACGTGATACTGCGGAGACTACTTACATTTTAATTAAAGATGCTGACTTCTATAGAAATGTTGCTATGTAGGGAAATAATTGTAGATTATCAAGATGGAGAACGGACGATACATTATTCGGAGGTGTAACATATCTAGAATAGTAAGATAAGGTAAAGATCAAAACGTAACGGCGCCACAGCTGAACATTAAGAAAAAAAACATGATTGGTATTGCGGACTTCCCGTTCTTTCTCTAAGCCGGAAAATACGGTCAGGTAACAAATGATGTCCAAATCGTAATCTGTCGATGAGCACAATTCCTCCGCGATTTGAAATAGAACCACGGAAGTTTGGCGAGAGACGGTTGAATTTTATAGTAATAAATGAGAGGTGATGAGAGCGTATTCTTTTACTTAATAAACAGGTTAAAAAACGAACATTCAATAAATAAATAGAAATATAGTAATAAAGAACAAAGAAAGATTAGAAAAGGAGCGAGTCTATTAGTATCATCATTATCGTTAATTATTATTATCGTTCGTTCTTATTGATTATTTCTATTATTAATAGGTAAGCAGATGCTAATGAAAACAACGAGCTTGATATCTGCATAATGATTCTGAGGAAACTGTAAGTCTCAATCGGAATTCCTAATCGAAAATCACCCCCGCGCGCAACAGTTCCCCATCTATTACGAAGCTTTCAACATTATCTATTCGACATCTTTCCCCTCTGATGGACCCTCGCTATCCTAATTACCAAGTACAAACGTACGGTCGCGAATTATTATTGTACACGTTATTTCGTCTCTCTCCGTTTTGCATTTTGTCCCAATCAACAACGTCGAATTTAGATGGTAACCCCTAATTTCGAAACTTACTCAACCGCTACTATCGTCTGTACCGTCTACATCGTATTCCCCATCATTCCTTGTTCTTCTACTACTTTACGATGTGGTACGTCGCTTTACCGTTTTCGTCAGTCGAGAAAGGAGACAGCTTTGTCCTTTAAATTCCCCGTATTCTCGCAACTAGTTGTATTCTTTATCTCTCACATCGTTTTCTACGCACCCGATCGTCTTCTTCATCTACATTTTCAAAATTTCGTTCGTACAATAAACCGAATACCATTTTACTCAACCGGCAGAAGGAAAATACTTACGTCTTGTATATATATATATATGTGTGTGTGTGTGTATGTGTGTGTATATGCGTGGACAATAATTCTATGCAAAGGAACGGTTGTGACTGAGCGCATTTGCATAACTTACGATACTCCGTTATAAAAGCGTAAACTGAAAAGGATTTTATCAATTGCCTCGGTCGCTCTACAAAGCCGGGCAGAAGAACATCAGTTGCTAACGACAAATTTCCTCCGGGTCTTATAATGTATAAACGATCCCGAAATATGTCATATAGATGACGTTTTAACTAAATATACAATCTTACATATATATATATATATATATATATATATATATATATATATATATATATTTATATATATATATATATAGGAGCACAGCTATAGGCATAATGTAAGATTATAATTTGAAATCGTTTAGTCTATTTCGCCTCTGAAAGTAATCAATTAAGACACAATTGAGTTACTACTATATCGGCCGCCGGTAAACGTATTCTGGGAGTCGATGTACGTCTACCATTTACATTAATTGAAATTAGAAATGAAACCCAAAAAGAAGATATACACGGATATGGACGTTTTCAAACCTGAGATAAGTCTATTACGAAATGCTTCGGGGCATTATGATCCTTTATATTCTCCAAGGGATTATTTTACATTGGTACGCATTCGTTGGATAAAAATTATTAAAAGTACAATGAAACCGGAATAATTACGTCGCTAGAAACGAGACATATTTTGTATTATACCGATTTTTGTTATACATTACTATGGACGTGGTAACAAATCAGCCATTACGTTGAAACGGCTGCACTTAGCTTATACGTTAGATAATATCGCGTATGTAAATTTTGTGTAGCGTATCACAACAAACAGATATTTTGTGAGGATATAAAAAGACAAAACAATATTCCCACTAATCGTAACGATGTCGGTAATAATACATTTATTAAGAAGAAAACAGTGAATGTAGATATATACAATATACATTTATGTTACATATATATATATATATATATATATATATATATATATATATATATGTATATATATATGTATCGTTGATTCGCGTCTAAATTGGATACACCACGTCCGGCAGAAATGTTTGGAAATAAAAGCAAAATTGAGAGAAGTATTTGTCTGCTCAAAGAACTTAACGCTATCTATTGAAAATAAACGACTTTTGTATATTGTCAAACCTATTTGGATTTATGGAACACAATTGCGGGGTTGTATTTTCAATACAGATTCTGTACAAAGACGCCCGTTGCACTTCATACGATCATCTATCGATTTGAGCGCAATATTAACATACATCAACATTTAAAGATTCCGATGGTCATCGATGAAATTACCAATTGCGCACGCAAGTACTCATAAAGATTGGAAAAGCACATGAATGTGCTGAAGTCATACAGGTCCTGGACAACACTGAACATTTAAACGTCGAAAACCGTGTGATTTAGTCAAGTAACGAAATTAGTCGAAGTCGCTTCATTAGAAGTGTACCTTCTCACACGTACTTTCAACGACATCATCGTTATTGGCAGACACTACATAGTCGTCACGATAATTCTTATGAAAAAACAAACATATTGAGTATATATATATATATATATATATATATATATATATATATATATATATATATATATATATGTGTGTATAAACTACAATTTCAGCTTCCCCGAAACAGTTAAAAACAATGTTAAAGGAATTACAGGAAGAATCAAAAGTAAGGGGTGTGAAAATAAATTACGAAAAAACGAATTTACTAACAAACGGAGAAAAAGTAAAAATAGAAATGAACGGAAAAATGATGATACGCTGGATAGAAGATGTTACACATTTAGGCCAAATAATATCCTCCAATAGAGAAAGAAGCGATTAGTGGCTAAATCGATCGGTACCTAGATGAGAAGTATTATAGTTAAAGGCAGTTCAACACCACGCGGTGCAATTGCTTGGCTACGTATAGTAGAAGAACACGTGATAAACTGCGGCATAGGTGTAGTTTCCGTAGACTATAGAAAATCTTTTGACAAAGCACCGCGGATTGATAGGATGTTCGAAAACATTAATTACAACAATTTATAACTTATAAAGCGGAAAGAGACTGTGTCAAATGACATAGATTCGGAAACATCGTATATATAAATCTTCTCGAAAGCTATACTCCGAAGACTAGAAGAACAGGTGGAAAAACAACTGGGCGAGTATCAAGCTGGTTTCCGCAAGGGAAGATGCTGCGCGGAACAGATCTTGAATCTCAAATTATTATTGAACTACAAAAAATTAAGAACAAGCAGCATAGTGGTTACGTTCGTAGATTTTAAGAAGGCGTACGATTCAGTTGATAGAACGTCCATCCTGAACATCCTGGAAGAATTTAGAGTCGATGAAAAGCTACGTTCTCTAATCAAAGAAACATTAACGGATACAAGATCCAAAATTAAATTTCGAAATGAAGTCTCCGAACCGTTTAAAGTAGGAACTGGAGTACGACAAGGGGATGGACTGTCACCAATATTATTTAACTGCGTCTTAGAAAAGGTAATACGGGAGTGGAGGAAGTGTCTAGAACAAAAAGGAATCAAGAAAGTGGCCATTGGAAGGAAGAAAAATAACCTACAGATTGACTGCCTCGCGTTTGCAGACGACCTAGCATTGTTTTCAGAAAACATAGAAGAAGCCAGACTCCAAGTTGAAATATTAAGCATTATGGCAGCTAAGGTCGGACTGGAAATATCTTTTGAGAAAACAAAATTTATGACCAATAATAAAAATGCTCCCAATATTATAAAAATTAAGAATGAATTAATCAAAAGAGTAGAAGAATTTAAATATCTTGGGGAAATTATTCAAGTGAAAGCGGGAGATAAAAAATCGATGCTGGAACGAAAACATAGATTGGAAATGGCTTTCCAATTAACAAGGTACGCATACAATAAAAAGTCCATATCCAGAAATGCCAAAATAAGACACTATAACACGGTCATTAAACCACAGTGCCTATACGCAGCCGAATGCCTAAATTTGACCTCAAACAAGGAAATACAGCAATTAGAAGTCAAAGAAAGGAAAATAATACGAAAAATATTGGGCCCTAGAGAGGGTGAAGAATATTGGAAATTAAGAAGCAACAGGGAAATATATGAAACAATAGAAAAGGTTAGCGACACAATAAGGAAAAGAAGAGTCGCCTTTTACGGGCACATAAAAAGAATGGACAACAACCGTCTTACCAAAAAGGTGTTTGACTTTTTTGACTACAACCCGAAAAGTAGAGTGCCATGGATGATACAAGTCAAAAGGGATGTGGATCTTATGGCAATATCAGATGAAGAAATCAAAGATAGAAACAAGTTTAGACATAGGATCCAATCATTTCAAGGATTCCATGAGCCTGCAACTAAAAAAACAGGCCGAACGTGGACAGAAGAAAGGAAGAAGACACATTCGAAAACGATGAAAGAATATTGGCTAACAAAAAAACGAAAAGAAAAGACAGAATGCCACGAGAAGATGATAAAGAAGACGGCACGAATATGGACGGAAGAAAGAAAAAAGACTCATTCGAAACGGATGAAAGAATACTGGACAAAGAAACGTGAAGAAAGAACAGAATTGACTTAAGACCAACATCATGTGAATAGTTTTTCCGTGGTCCTTAGAAGGCCAAAATCGAATAAAAAAAAAAAAAAAAAAAAAAAAAAATAAAAGAGTAAGACAGGAATGTCTACCATTAACTGACGTATTTGTTTGATTCGCGGAAACGATACAGTTCAGTTAACTTAAACGAGGGAATCAAAAGATCGCGTGTAATTAAATTCGCCGATGATCGAGTTTTACTCGCGGACCGGAGCACTTTCAGAGATGAGTAGTAAAATAAGTACGATAATGAAAAAGTACTTAGCGAAGACGAACAGTAGGATGACCAAAGTTATGGCAATATCGAATATCAAAACGAGGCAACGATCCCAATTAAAAATATTAAGGATAATAGCCGGTGCATCCTGGTTCATACGAAACGGAAATTTGCATAAAGACCTAAAAGTACAAAATGTGCGCGAAGTAGTTCGGGATAGCAATAAAGGTTACTTCCACAAGTCAGATGGTCACCCTAACCAGCTGGCGGTAGATTTATTAGATCAAGTCGATGAATCTCGAAGATTAAACTATTGCACACCCTTAGACCTTCCCCAACGGTTTGAATAATTGGAGAGGTAATTCGAAGTCTCATTGCTGAATGTAAATCTCCCATCCTGTCATGACGTACAGAATAAACTGCACAAAAATAAGTTTTATATAGGTGAAACAGGGCGACAAATAAATAATACACTAAGAGAGCACTTTAATTCGTACAAAAATGAAAATGATGATAAGTCACTTTATGGAAAGCACTGTAGAGAAGAAAAACATTTTATAGAAAACATTACAGATAATATCAAAATTTCAAACATAGAATATAAATTTAAAAAAAAAAGCAAATTATTAGAAAAACTACAAATTATAAAATATAGAAGTAGTAATAATTTATTAAATAATACGATTCATTTTGACGAAGAGATAATTTTAAAATTGGTTTTATAATTAAATGTAATTTTTATATCTGACTATTCAATGTATATTTATAAGTTTTTTTTAGTAATATCTTCGTTAATTTATTTGTAACGGTTTTAGCAATAGCTTTTGAAAATGACTTTATAGTCGAAAAGCTTCGCGCTTATAAATAAAAAATTTTTTAGTGATTAACTTCGATTTTATTTTGTTTTGTTATATTTTAAATGTTACGTTTATGAACCAAAAAACTGAGACTGAACTTGGATTACGGCCCGCGAAAATGTGCGCGAGTGGATGTTACGTGTATATTAATAAAATGTTGTGAACGGAGTGGTACACTGATTAAGCCATTTGGTGATATATTGTACTGCGCCTCTATGAATGAAATAAATTATAAAATAATAATTTGAATAATGAAGTATCAATAATATATATATATATATATATATACGATAAAATGTATTGAAATGGCGTGTACGGTACGTAATGCAACACGCGATTAGAACGTATATAACGATTTAAAAATCGACACCCGGGAGAAACTTTTTTTATCGTGTAATAGTCGTACCGGTAAATTATCTAATTTTATCTCATAAATAATTTTTTGCAAAATCGGAAAAAGTCCTTTGAAGGTTATAATCGTATCGTTACAAAGCTTCGAGCCGTAATATCTCCGTTACGCTCACCATTTTTTTTTATCGGTATAATCTACAATCGGTATTATCATTATTATTATTATTATTCCGTTTGTTGTAATGACAGAATTTAGAAAGTAATAAAATACAACTTTATATATAATTCAGAACGGTTATTTCTCTTTGCGATAGGGCAGAATAATTTCCCTATTATAACACGTAAAATTAATTGATTTAATTTTTATTACTAACATTATTTCTGCGATAATACATAATATCAAATTTCCCAACGACAAGTGTGAAAATTCTTTAAAAAAAAAAAAAATTTCCAACTTTATAACTCTCGTATTGATTAAAACGATATAATTTAAATATAAACGTTAAATATAAACGTTTCCAAGTGAAGTTATATGTTGTTTAACAGTATAACGGATTAAACTTCAATACGGATTTTATCACGATTATTCGAATTAAATACTTGGGCGTAATAATAGATAACAACCTAAAATTTTATTCCAACTTTCCAATGAATACTAGCAAAATAAATAAATTTTTAATTATAACAAATTATATAATAGTAATGACCGTTTAAATTAGAAAAAAAAAAATTAAATAACATTATATAAAAGTGTAGATCAAACATTCTTTAGTGTCATGTACATATGCTAAAAAATAAAGAAATTTCGGAATATATTAAAAAGCTTTCAAAGAAATATATCGATAAAATTGATTAAATCCTTCAGAACTACTAGCTATTTGGCAAAGCATCGTCATTGCGGCAATCAAACATTTAAGTTTAGAACATATTTTTCATTAAAAATAATAGAAATTCGGATTACGAATTCTGTCATTTAATATATAGACAATCTTATTTCATTAACGAAAACTTTTAACGTTTAAGCAATTTGAGCATGTATTAGATATATACAAATAAATTTCAATCACAACGGGATTCAGTAATACATTATTTACGACTAATTTTTTTTTCACATACATTTTATTTATTACAGGCCACGGCTTATTTAAAGATTACTTATACAAGTATAAACAGTCCGACAACCTTGTAACATGTAACTTTACCGATACACTGTTAAGTACACTCTTTCCGGCTGTAATCATTTTAAATAAAGATTTTAGCGATAATAGAGCAGATCAATTAGGAACTAAACTGTTTAAAATTTTTTAATAATTTGACCATTACAGAAACAAATCGTAGAATAAATGTGCACCTAGCCTAAGTATACGTATACAAATTAATTTAATAACATTGCAAAACAGTTTGTTCAGAGTTCCGTAATCTTAATTGGACGGGTTATGGACAATCTTTTATTTGTACTGTATTTGTACTTCTTTTAAACAATATACTTGCCCCATCGTTTTTACGAACTGGGGTCCAAAAAAAAAAAAAAAAACATTATTTCTGTGACGATAAATGTTAAAAAAATAAAATCTAAAATATTAATTATAACTTTATCTCTCGCTGTTATATTGTTATAAGCTCGTGTTTTTTTGTCAAAAATAAATTTGATTTTATTATCTAATCACCGACCTAATACATTTCAAAAAATCACGCACTATAGCTGGTAACCTCATCAAAACCAAAAAATGTGAATCCTGGCACAAATTTGTTTGTTCTATCCCAGAGTCAGCATCAAGTCATTGTATGTGGTCAAAAATTAAAACTCTTAATGGCGTAAGTTCCCCACCCAATTGAAGATAGGTGGGGAAAACTATTTTTGATCCAAATGATGTAGCCAATTCCCTCGCCCCGCACGTTACAAGCCAATCTTCATCCTTGAGATATTCGGCCGCTTTTCTTGATACAAAATCAGCGGCTGAAAAAGAGCAAATACATTTCCCACAAGATCTTATTGCACCATACAACTCTGATTTTAACATCTCAGAACTAAACTTTCAGCTCAACCAACATACACCAAACACTGCACCCGGTCCAGACTTAGTACATCTTTATATGTTAAAATACCTTCCACCAACTGCAAAACTGTTCCTTTTAAATTTATACAATCAAATATGGAGATCAAGCATCATTCCCAAAAGCTGGAATTCAGCTATAATTATTCCAATATTAAAACCCAACAAAAATCACTTCTTCCCGGATAATTACAGACCAATATTTCTTCTGAGTGTTGTACCAGAACACTCACCACCTCCATCAATATTAGTACACGTACTCATGAATAATAGTAAACAGGAATGGACCACCGACTGGACCTCACAAACAACCTTCCTTAGGAGCATAAAAATCAACCATATGAACCTTGGTGGCCTCCAGATGGCACAAGCAGAAAAGAATATGGTACCTTAAACCGTCTACGTGTGGGTCATACAGCCATATCACACAATTATCTTTATACCAAAAGCCCTCCACCAACAAAATGCCCCCTATGCGGACATTTAACAGAACCAACCGTCACACACTTAATCTACAACTGCCAAACACTCACACCACACAGGCTAAAACACAAAATACAGGGCCCGATACACAAAATACTCTCAAACAACCCTCAATCAATAGGTAGTATTCTGGCTTTTGCAAGAGAAAGCGGACTCCTAGCATACATATAAACTAGACACACGTCTCCTTACGCTGTAATAACCCTGGTAGTTAGGCATATGGAGATTTACATAATATTAAAAAAAAAAAAAAATTATCTACTGTTATTATTATTACTATTATTATTATTATTACACGACTTTGAATAATTTGAATTTATATCCGATTTAGCTGGCTGCTCGTGTATATGATGCGCATTTACGGACATTATATATGTACAAATGTTTACTATTTTCATGAAATATATTGATCATTGATCGAATAAATATTATCATTGCCGTGTTTTAATGACCCTTGTTTAGTATATAATATTATAACGTAAAGAGACACAAGCTACCACCACTTAAGATTGTGGTCACTGATGTATTACATTCGTCGCCTTCGACAGCTACTTCAAAAAGTTGACCGTATAAAAACTGGGCGTAATCGAGAAAAATGAAGTAATTATTAAAGTCGAACGATGGCGATAGATTCCACAATATACAAGAAAAAATTTCTCCGCGCAAAAGGTAATTTGAGGATCACCTATTAAAAAAACTAATACGACAGAGGACATCATTAACACCGACACAAAATATTACTCTAATTACTTCAAACTCAGCATGAACAAAGCGCATCCTAATTACTATAAAACGTTTTGCTCAAACTTAGAAAGGTCGTAGACAAAAAAACAATGAAGCATTTGGTCTACGGCGCAAGAATTATATTCGCCAGTTCAATATAATACCGTTAACACCGGAACTGCCTAATCCACTGAGCCCGCCATGGCAAAAAGCCAAACTTGGAAGTGACAAAAAGCTGTCACTAGATGGATAAGATGCTCATTAGAGCGACCGGTCGAGTTATAACAGCAACAAGTTACGACACATCATGCCGCAAATTGGTACCTGAACAACATCGTATCGCAAAAATAGACGAAAGGGAGTGGCTCAAGCGAGGATACGAATCGGTCAAACTAAGATAACGCGCGGCTCACTGAT
The DNA here is from genome assembly GCA_032883995.1 of Coronaproctus castanopsis. Classification (NCBI taxonomy): domain Eukaryota; kingdom Metazoa; phylum Arthropoda; class Insecta; order Hemiptera; family Monophlebidae; genus Coronaproctus; species Coronaproctus castanopsis. The sequence goes on along the minus strand of CM065052.1, from coordinate 215,002,024 downwards.
CAATGGAGAAAAGCAGGTGTATTGCTCTTACTGCCAGCTCTCTGCACTAACGATAGGACACATAATCACTGAATGCTGAAAATTCGAAAACCAAAGAATGGAGGTGTCAATTGCCGGTCTCGATATAAACGAAGTGTTACAAGACAAAGAAGACATGTCACAGAAGCTACGACATTTTTTGAACATATCGAACCCTACTCAAGTTTTACAACATAATAATACTGTCTCACTGTTTTCATAAATATAAGACTTTAATTTTATACTATATCATGGACGCAAATGACCAGGTTAGTCGATCGTCGTTTAAATAAAATATAAAAAAGTATTACCATTATAAAACAAAACAATCTCTATATGTGAAGAAAAAATAATGAAAACTTCAATACAGTTGAACAATATAAAGCAAATCTTAAATAAAACTCTTAAACTCCAGTTAAAATAAAATTAAAGATTAAAGTTAATTGAAAGAAAAAAAGTATAGTTGACCACGTTATAAGAACTGCAACGATCCTACGGTCATTGCGAATTAGGAAATTTTAAATTTAAATCACATTATTCCGCCAACAAAGGAAACTCTTTTACTTCTCTACCAAGAGGAAATACATCGGTGCAGTTAATGCCCGGATTGCGACGCAGTTTACAAAAGTTTGATTTTCTCGAAAAAGTTTCCGTTTTAAAAAAAAAATCACTATTAGTCATTTTTATTAAAAAATGCGATGTTTAAAAAAAATGGCCGATGTTTTCCATGGTCGTCCAAATTGCTGTTCTTCTATAATTTTGTTAAACTCCGTGTAAAATATACCTGTGTGTGTGTGTGTGTGTATAAATCGATAGGCTTCACTTTTTCTTACGTATATGATGATAAAGGATGCGATTTAACATATATTTGATCAACTATATATTTATTTATTTATTTATTTATTTACAAAACAATACGGCGTATACAACAGCATAACGCCAATTACAGTGTACGCTCTTACAGATTAATTATAAAGTAAAAGTATGAACAAAAATAAAACTGAACCACACTCACACAACAAATTAATATAAATAATATTTAGATTGAAAACAAAAAATTACTAATACAAACCGAAAAATGATTCTAATGTAATACAATACCCACATACAAGCACACATCCAAAAAGCACAAAAAAAACAGAAATATACCAGTCATACAAACAGAAATACACCAGTCATACACCCATACTCTCATGTAAACAAACTCTCCATCAAGGCACGCACATATGACCAAAATAAAATAAACTTACTGAAAAGTAACAACTGAAATATAGAGTCTAAAAAAATTTATTATATACAAATTTACTATCAAAATGAATATCTAACTGTGGATAAATATTTAGTATGTTATTATATAGACGTAAGGTGGATAAAAGTGGTGAGTTGTAACCTAGATTTGTACGAGCATGCGATTCATAGAAAAACGATGTGACCTACATTCTACTTTATACAAATAATTAATGTAACATATACTTTATTAGTGACGCACTGCACGATCACCACCCACATATACCACTTATTATATTGATCCATAAGCTCTCCATTGTACCTAAATGATAATAATTTATTCATATAATTCGTTAAGTTTCTATTTAATTTAATACATATACATATATATATATATATATATATATATATATATATATATATATATATATATATATAAAATTTGTGTGCTTTGAAGCAGGTACTTTTTTATGAATGTAGATTGTCTTAACATTTTTGTTTATTTGTAGTATTGCTATATCATTCTTGAAGCTTATATATATATATATATATATATATATATATATATATATATATATATATATATATATACTTGATTACTAAAAATAGTTGAAATCACTAAATTTATTTAATTATGCGAAGCTTTTCGGCAATTACGCCATTTTCAAGCTATATACAATTAAAATTAATTAATATAAAATCATAAAATATTAATTTAAAACTAAGTTTACAATTTTACACAAAAATGAATTATGAATACTTAAGACTATCTGACAATGACTGTGGTACACAACACAATCAATTGTCAGTAATATAAAATTTACAGAACAGTAGCCAGAAAATAATTATTTTATAAAAATATGTGTTTATGTAATTAAAAAATTAACAGACAATGATAAATTGAATAAGGAAAAAAACAGTATAAACCAAACTGCAATAAGAAACAAATATAACCCTACTACAGTTGATCAAATATGGAATAAAACTAAAGTTAATATAAATATAGAAAAAGAAAAAAAGAAGTATTTAGGTTCAATAAATTATGTAGGCAGTCATACATATAAAATAATTAAAATATTTAACAAATACAACATCGATTTAGCAATAAGAAATAATAATACATTATTAAAATCAATAAATAATAACAAAATAGAAGATAAAAATATATTAAAAAATTCAGGAGTCTATAAATTAAATTGTAACCAATGTGAAAAAGAATACATAGGAGAAACAGGCAGACAATTCATAACAAGATTTAAAGAACATTTAAACTCATACACAAATAATTATGAAAAATCATTATTTGGAAAACATTGTATAGAATTAAAACACAAAATAAATAATATTAATCAAAATTATAAAATTTTACATACAGAAAAACATTTTAAAAAAAGAAAACTACTCGAAAAAATGGAAATAATAAAAGAAAGGGATAAAAATAATTTATTAAATTCAATGGTAAAGTTTGAGGAAGAATTAATTTTAAAAAGTGTATTGTAAAAATATTATTCCTAACTATTAATTTTTTAATCACATAAACACATATTTTTATAAAATAATTATTTTCTGGCTACTGTTCTGTAAATTTTATATTACTGACAATTGATTGTGTTGTGTACCACAGTCATTGTCAGATAGTCTTAAGTATTCATAATTCATTTTTGTGTAAAATTGTAAACTTAGTTTTAAATTAATATTTTATGATTTTATATTAATTAATTTTAATTGTATATAGCTTGAAAATGGCGTAATTGCCGAAAAGCTTCGCATAATTAAATAAATTTAGTGATTTCAACTATTTTTAGTAATCAAGTATAAATAAAATCACTACATTCCACAATCAAAACTTTATATATATATATATATATGCATGTATATATATACACATATATATGTACATACACAAGCATAACACATGTACATATACACACACGTATGTATATATACATATACATTAATATACACAACAATATGTATCCGTCGTATAAAATAAATCCTAAAATTTTAAACTAATTATACAGCGAGAAACACCTTCACTTAGTTTAATATATAATATATTTTATTGCTATCTGCACATAAACTTGTATACTACCCTCAACTGAGTTCCAACCTTTCACGTCAGAGGTCGCTTTTTTTTTAAAGTAAAGTTAATCTGTGAGATGCTTTTTCTCACTTTCATCTTTAACATGTTTTCTCATAGAATATGCTTGTATTATAGAGAACTGGCCCATTGTCAGTATCTGGATTTTAAAATTACACGCAATCCGTAATCATTGTCTTGTTAAACTAATTGACACGGTGATTTCACCAATAAATCATTTGTAAAACAGTTTCCATTTGTAGTCTTATGCATGTTACACAATTATCATTTTCGCTATCCAAGAACCTTATTAGAAATCTAACATGGAGCTTAACTTGGAAATTTTTCTTTCGTTTTAAAAATGACATATGTTCTTTTGCACATTTATTTTGCTTTCGTTTCGTCGATCATTGAAATATTGTAGTACGTCTCGTAGCGATAATTGTTGTACATTTCTTCGAGATGAGATATTACTTTATTGCGGTATTCATTTAATATAATTGATTTTTAAATTTGTACAACAGTAGTAAGTGTCGAAATTTATCTGGTGCTTGCGGTACATAGAGAAACGATGCCGAAGAATTATCATCTTGATCTTGGATTTGTTTTAAACAAATCCAAGGTCGATTTGCTTTTTTTGTACTGTTGATTGCGTAAGAAGGTAAACTCTAGTAATATGTGTCCCACGAAGAACGCTAATTCTAATTTTTAATGAAAAAAAATACCAGCGTTTGATTTTATCATTAAGGTGTTATATCGCTACTATGGCCAATGTGATAATGTTGGAGAACTACGTAAAGAATATGCAAAACAATTTTAGGTTGTTGGCTACTGATGGCGGGATGAGAGAATGTCATTTCGATCTAACATATGTTTGTAAGTAAGATACGTATGTTCAATACGGGGCCGAGCTAGAACCATCTCTTCGCCGTGCGGTGGTTGTATCTAAAGAGTTATATCTGATTTGACGACTCGTAACTCATTGATAGTCGAAATATCTATCCGTATCGCTAAATTTTAAAGTAGGATTACCCGATTTGATGGTCCGTAATTTATCGGTATTCGGTGTATTCCATATTCGCTAGAATTTAAGTAAGGTTCTATCGGGAAGAAAATGTACCCAGTTTAAGTCAGTCAAATGTGGCGGCTGTTAGGAAGAAATTCACCATTCCATCTCTACAGTATGACTACTCTACCAGTCGATTATCAAACCCATCTGATCATCTAACTTCGAGGATGCGCAAGCCTGCTATAATGGTTATTCGGCGTAATTAAAATAAATTTGTTCCTGCAATTACCAATGCAGGTTGGTATCAGAGAAACGAGGACCTGCATGCTGATCTGAATCTGAAGTAGGTAGCCGAGACCATTTATGACTTCGCCACCAAGTACAAAAAGCGACTCTATAAATTTCCGACTGTCGAGGAAACTAATTTGCTCGAAACACTGGAAGATGTTAGATACCTTAAGCAAGTAAATCCAAACGATTTACTTATGTAAACAATACTTGTGTACACATTTGTAAATCGTGTTAATTTTTAAGTTTGAAAATAGCAATTGTTTTCGGAGCGTTAAATAATAAAAAAATTGGCATAGTTTAAACCGAAATAAAATCGCGAATATATGGATACCAAACACGTGAAAGTTTCAAAGTGTGATACTTAAGTATATAAATAATATAAATTAATCGTTAATGAACTAATATTCTGTACATGTTTAATTACTAATTAATCGTAAAATATTGATCATTTAAACACGTTAGTTTATGAGTGCAATATATATATATATATATATATATATATATATATATATATATATATATATGAGATTAAAATTCGGGATTAGAAATACTTGAAAATTAAATAAACGACGATGTCGATAATGAGTGAATTAGATTACAGCAAACTTATTTATTCGATAATTTAATTTGATAGTGGCTAAATTACGCAATACATAGAGCGATTAATTCTCGTACCTCCATCTGCAGGGTCCTTCTAGTAATTCTAGATATTAATGCTTAAAACCACCTGAAGATAGCGCGTCATATGCGCGTGTATTTAAGATATTTGATTTCAAATTAATAGGGTCTATAAGTGGAATTCAATTATTTTATAAATATATAATTATTGTAACTGTAAATATTTTAAAGCATAAAAAAAAATTACTCGTAAAATTAAAACGTCAAATATATAGTCCTGTTATATCGTAACATTGAGATACTAGCAGTAGCATTACTGACAATAAGCGTCTATGTTATGTTGATAGGGGGGTAAAAATAGATACGCTAATGAGTACGTCCTCGTTTGACCGGTGTTATTAGATATACTCGGTAAGTAGGTAGAAAAATATTATTTTATACGATACGGATGCTATTTATCTAATTTTATTTGACAATTAACATCTTCTACTAATTTTTTCGACTGGAATTGTTATTTTTAATTTTAATTAACACGTATTGATAATTCTAAATTCCACCCGTTTATAGAAATTTAACGATATCTAAAACAGTGTTAATCTTCTAGTAAATATCACTTTCAAATTACGAAATTTCGTAATATTATTGAATAAGCTAGAACTGTACTAATAAAAATGAGGTTCCTTTTTAACGTCGAGAGTTTGGATCTAAGACTTCTGAAATGTTACATCTTCTCTATTCTGCTTTATGGATGCGAATATTGAACATTAAATTCAACATTGATAAAAAAGATCAACGCGTTTGAGATGTACTGCTACTGCCGGTTGCTGAAAATACCATGGGTACAAGAACAACGAAGTGCTTAATAGATTTGGAAGAAACTGTGAAATTAAGGAAACTATCGAAAAAAGACAATTGCAATACTTGGGATATATTATCGGAGGAACAAAATATATTGTACAAAAACTGTTACTCGAGGGTAAATTTAATGGGAAACGGTCCAGAGGAAGACCTCAAACAACACGGATAGACAACAAATGGTTCCGATATTCATCATTAGAACTTTCCGGTCGGCCCTTGATAGGAATTGCTTTCGACTGTGAATCGCCAATAGAGACGGCGGATGGAAGGAAATTTCTTAGGAGATTTCATTTGCACCGCCAACTTAATCTTATCACATATAACAAGCTAATCTTGCAATTAGATATAAAGAATATCGTGCGTTCGGAGTTATTAATCCTGAAGTAAACAAGTAGTCTATTAAAATTCTAATTACAAAAATGGAATATCGGAGTAAAATACCGAAAATACATTTATCCGGGGCTGGTTGTTCTTAATGCAACAGGTTCGAAGCACTCTCAAATTAACATGGATCACGCAGGTCGTTTAAAACCATATTCTGTTCTACGATATTTCATTTTATTGGTTGGATGATATGGTATTATTGAATTTAAGACGACGAATCCATTATTTACGGTATGTACGAATTTCGTAGCATGTTAATTTCCAGCGAATATGTAATCTACAGCACAGGCTACATGATAATAATTCAGCAGCTTTTCTAACTGTTTGTTTCTCAATGGTGAAAACAAGTAAATAATGCTGATTAATTTTATGGGTATATTTTAAATCTCCAGTTGCTAATTTTACAATTATATCTTTCGTAATAACTTGTCCGGTTGATGATTTAGATACTTCGTCTAAAAGGTGATTTTGAAATAATTTTAAAACGTGAGTAACATCATAAAATGCGTAAATTTTACGATGTTAGCAATATGAATTTACGATACGTCTGTTCTGTGAGTTTATCACCAAGTTCTGTAAAAAGTTTTCTAATAGAAAGTCCCATATCTGAAACAATTACTCTGACTAAATCTAGTATCTTCGATATGTTCCATAGCTTCGAACAACAAATTTTTATTTATTGGGCGATCAAATTCATAGTATATTGGTTGTTATAAAATTAATAAAATGTATATACAAGCACATATATATACATATATGTGTGTGTGTATATATATATATAAGAAAATTAAAAAAAAGGAAAAAAATAAACCGTAATACATTACGAGGAAAACAATAAGAGCTAGTGCTATTAGTAGGCGATCGTATGGGTTCCAGTGACGTCACAATACCGCAGCTAGCTGCTACGTTGATTTACCTTGCTTCTAATGATTTATTGTGAATACGTTTACGCTGTTAATGACAAATTATTTTATTTATCATTTCCAGTGATCAAAGTTGCGCTCAATGCGGTGAATATTTTTTACTTTGCGCTAATTAGTGTGATATAAGTGAGTATAAAATACTTCACGTTTTGAAGTGAAGATGGATTTTTGTGAGTAAACTCTACTCATTGTTAGTATATACGTATGTGTAATTATTAACGAATTGGTTTTTTGCTTTCAGATTATACAGTACCACACAAACCCACTAGCAGATAGTCTGTTGAAGAAACCAACACAGGTCAAAAGATTGAAAAGAAGAACGATGATGGATTGGATATAGCCTATAGCCATTTCAAAATAAATTGAGACCTTGCTAATGGGCATATTCTCAAGAAGTCAAGTGCGTTCTCAAGAGACAACATCCGGTTGATGACATAAAATTGTCAGTACCTGATAAGAAGAGGATTAAAAAAAAAAAAAGATTATTTTACGAATTTAAATGAGTAGCTCTTCTTTGAAATTCCTTAATGAGAACAACATTCATGGATAATCATTGGGCTTAAGTCTAATAACCAAAATTACTCATTGTGTGCACTGTTAAAAAATTCAAAAAGAAAAAAAGAAAAGAAAAAAGAAAAAAAAATTTCGATATAAAGACGTAGGTGGCCAGAGCCGTGAGGATATCGTTGTTATTCAGGGCCAATGAGTAGGCAACCGAGTAGGGGGTAAATATTTAATTGTAAAATTTTCTTGATAAAGGTATACCTCTACCTCTGGTATTCACAAGCAAAAATCACATGATTAGCGTCGGCTATATTTCCCGCATGCACAGGGCAGTATACAGTTGGAGTGAGATTGATAGAGTGCAAATGGCTAGGAAGGTAATTGTGGTTGGAACGAAGTCTGACCAGGATTGAAAAGAACAGTCGAGCTGAGAGATTTTTAGGATGCGTAAGAGCGAGAATGGATGTGGAAGGGAGGTTAGGTTGGATGGATCTATAAAAGTTAAACCGTCTTTTACAAAACATAGACTTCCATCGATGAAGAAGATCTGCTCGGGCGGATGCTACCAAACAGGAAGAGGGAACCCTCGGAATGAGAATGCCCTCCATTGCCCCAAGTTTTGCAGCCCGATCACACACTTCATTACCCTGAATACCCTCATGGGCGGGAACCCAAACGAAAGATATCACAGGGCATGGTTATTGTATAAGTAAACTAAATTTTCTACTATAGATAACAGAATGCAGTCCTTATGTAGGGTAGTTTCTTCAGGGCTTTAAGAACACTAAGAGAGTCACTTGCTATTAATATTTTCCCTCTGATCCCAATATATCAGATATACTGAATGGCATTGAGAATGCAAAAGCCTCTGATGTAAACACACTACAAAATTTAGGGAATCTAAACAGTTTGGTGTAATTTAAATGAGGAATATAAAATGCTGCACCAGTAAGTTGAGATACCGTATTTTTTAACCATCTGTAAAAACTAACATGTGATCTGGCCATAAGCTAGCGGCGATTGATAAAAATAAACTATTCATTTGGTAATGATTTTTCATTTGGGGTATTGAAGAAAAACATGTAGTGTCAATATCGATCTTTAAAAAACCACACTTGTAGTGAATGGTTGAATATTTGAGGGGAAAATTAGGTATAATAAGGTCAGCATAAGGTAGCCAAGTCTGAGTTCTGTCAGCTAAGCGGGGGATTTTATGCCGGACAAATCTCCAATGTCGGTTAACGTGGCTGAAAAGACTAAAGATAGAAACTCTAGAACTATATCCACCCATTTCAGAAGGAATCTACCTGCCAGCAAGGTAAAACCTTAATTCCAAGGGAGGAAGAAGAGTTTCAACCTCTAGAACAGAAGTAGGAGTTGATACAAAAGCTCCTGTTAACAAGAATTTTGAACAACTGTTAACCTCTTGAGATGAGATTTACAGGCTCCACTGAAGATAAAACAGCCATATTCTAGACGAGAGCGAATGGCAGCAACATAAATGATAATAATTATACTCGGATCAGCCCCCCACCAAACAGAAAAGACTTCAAAATGTTGGAGGCTCGGAAAGATTTCCCTGCTAAGTCCTTGATATGTGGATCCCATGTTAATTTTTGATCGAGTATAATCCCCAAGAAACGTTTCTGCGAGGCAAAGGTGAGTGGTTCGCAGTTTAGTGTAACCGAAAGATGAGCCAGATTTAGCTGTTTGAAGGAAAAAACCATACAGGTTGACTTAGTTGTTGATAATGATAAGTGGGAGCTATGCATGAAAGAATTCGTGAAATCTAAGGTCTGTTGTAAAACATACAAGCATTCCTGCAAATCTTTTCCTTTATTATATGCAACAATATCATCCGCATAGGAAATGCAATATACCTTATCTGGTATTTGATCAAAGAGACGAGAAATGTACAAGTTAAAAAAGGACTTACTACAGACCCTTGTGGGAGACCAGTGTAGGCTGTTCTGAGTAAGCAACTAAAGTAATTTGAAGGGTGAAAAACAAGTGTACGCTTAATCAACAGATTATGAAGGAATACCGCAAGGGGATTAGGAATACCAATCTGAATAATTCTATTAAACAGAGTCGGAATATGGACATTATCATAAGCTGACTGAATATATAGAAAGCAGGCAGTAAGGTAAGCTCTGTTGATAAAGGAATCATATACGTCAGCGGTGAGGTGGGCTAGACAATCCATTATAGACTATCCTGGGCGAAACCATAAATAAATTTTGGTAATTTGACATTGGACTCCATCCACCATCTCAGAAGATTATTTAGAATCATCTCCGTGATATTTCTTAGACAAGAGCCAAGGGCAATTGGTCTGTATGAGTTGAAATTATAGATCGGTTTATCTGTTGTTTTTTTTTTATAGCTATAACAAAAAATTTGCGTCAATCTTCAGGGACAATATTATTAGTCCATAAGAGGTTATATATATCACATAATTTGGAAAGAGCGAAATTGGAACACTGTTTAATGGCAAAGTACGGGATGAAATCTAGACCAGGAGAAGTGTCTGCTTTACTCCATACAGCAGTTGATAATTCTTCCAAAATAATTTCTGCTGTTAACATGTGAGATTGTTGGGAGGAACACGTGTAGGGGTGTATGGTGGACAAATTTTATCAATAAACTGATAAAAGTTAGAACAATTATTGTAGAGAGGGGGCCTTCATTCACTTTGTGGTTACGGAAGGATTTACATTTTTTCCAGATATCATGGAGAGTTGTATTCCAATTGACAGATGTGCAGAATCTGTGCCATGCTACTCGCTTAGTGGTCTTAAGAATCGTCTTCTCTCGGCATCGGCTTTCTTGAAGTTGAGGTTAGAGTTGGTCATGGTTTTATTTTTCCGAAAAGTTGTAAAACACTTATTTCTCCTAATAATATAATCTGTAAATTCAAGATTCCACCAAGGGAGAGATGATCTGGACCTAATAACGCTTCTTGCGGTGACAGCAGCTAACATAGCTTTATTTAAAGTCAGGATATAGGCATCGTACTGTTCAGAAGGATCGAGATGGTGATCGAAGTTGGCCAGAATGTCATCGAGTACTTTTGAAAACATATGCCATTTACCTTTATGAACATTTCAAGTCCTATTAGGGAAGAAAGAGGGTGAACATTGTGAAACGTTATTAAAATAGGCCCCAATGGGTACCCCCAGGAATTCCTGGCATACCATCCAATGCAGCTTTAATGACAAGGGTGGGGATGCGAATGTAAGATCAATAGTTGAAGAAGATTTTAGAGACGTAGGAAGAGTGGTATGCTCCCCAGAATTCAGTAAACAAAGGTTGGAAATGCTCCACAACTGAAAGATATCCCTCCCAATTGGGTTAGTAGATGGTTCTCCCTAAACTAGATGATGGCCATTGAAGTCTCCGCCTAAAATAATTTCTGAATTCAGGTCGGTCAAAAAGTTGTTAAAAGCATTGGGATTAATTCTAGCTCCGGGGGGGGGCAATATACTGAAATAACAGAAATATCTTTATTATCAGAATAAATTTTTATCGATACCAGGTTACACGTTTTCCCATAAAAAAGATTCGGAGGAGAGAAGTAATTAATTACTGTATGCCATATACTATTCCTGATAAGAATAGCTGCCCCACCATATCCGTCATATCTATCATCACGATAACACAAATATCCTGAAAAATTACAAGTGGCCCCAGGTTTGAGCCACGTTTCGGAGAGTAATATAATGTCCACTGAATTCTGCAGAATGAAACCCTCGAAATATAGAGCATTACTTTAGATACTATGTGAATTCCATTACATAAAGCGAAGCATTCTTGGTTAATTATTAATACATGAACGCAAATGGAAAATACGGAGAGGGTTTACAGAAGGTAAAAAAGGACGTACACAATATACAACAAATCTCCCAACTCGGGCCACCTAGGAAATAAGTGATACTAGTAAGATTATTACGAACAAAACTTAACAATACCATGTACGATATCCGTAGAAGGCATACACACCACACTCCCACATTCCCACACACGAACACACACGCAACCACATACAGTTGCACGCACAGATACAACACACACATACATATTACCGTTACCTACATTAAAGGCTGTGCTTATACCCATAACATAAAAAGGGGAAAAAAAGGAAAACATTTAAAATTATAACTATACTTATCGTATAAAAATTATAAGTACACTTATTTTTAAGACAGAGGGCGGGAAGACTAGTGGCTTGAATTAGTGTTTGAATTATTCATTTTACAAGAGGAGAAATTATTATTTTTATTCGATTTAGGAACACTTCGGGACCTAGAATGATTGGACATTTGGTTATTCGAAGATAACTTGTTTGAGGAAACTGTCATGGACTTAGCGATAGTGGTAATCGGAACAGATTTGGATAAGGAAGGACCTACTGTAGATATCGAGACATCATTAGAAGCATTACATTCAGTAGCCTGTACTTCTTCTTTTGCAACAGAAGATTGATTACTAGTTAAAACAGCAGGAACTTCTCCAGAGGGAAAAACGTGAATAGAGTTTAAATTAAAAGATTGTTTCGGTTTAGGAGTATATTTACGTTTCGATAATTCTGGAAAATGCGAAAGGGCCGAGGACAACTCAATAGGGAAATTATTTATTGGAGGATTAAAATTATTCTTACCATTATATCGATTGTTATACTTATAATATACGCGTTAGAATTTTCAGTATTTTTTCCTGTACTTAAAAGTTTAAAACTTTAAATTTTACGTTTTAAATTTTAATTTTATTACATATACATTAGATGTCGTTATACATTATAACTGTTAAGGTATATATAAGATACTTAACATTCTTCATTATTCAATTATTCATGTATTCATGATTTTGTTTATTTGTAAATATATATATTCTTTTTCTTCTTCTTCAGTACCATTCAATGAATTTCGAACTCGATCCGAATAAGAGAAGGCACTGGAGACTTCTGTTGAGGCTAGTTTTTTCTTAGCTTCGAAAAAAGAAATATTATCGTGGGCCATCACTTTTCTGATTTCGAACTATTTAAAGTAACAAGGGCAAATCCTGTCAGTGGTAGCGTGCGCGCCCCTGCAGTTTAAACAAATATCGTTAATCTCCGTCGCTGTCACGTCCCTCACCACATCTGTAACACCCCGGCCTACTTCTGCATTGAGTAGTCATATGACCATATCGGTTGCAGTTTAAACATATTCTTGGAGGAGTGACACTTACAGAGACTCTAAACCGTAGCTTATACATATATGTATATAAATTCGGGCAATTCATTTCCCAAGAAGGCGATTCGACCGAATTTGTATGTGTACTAATGATGAGCCATTTCTCCGATTTATCCGTCGAACTGATGAAATAGGAACTAAAGAAAGTGAGTGTGATTTTCTTCTACTATGTCTGTAGGGACACCTTTGATAATACCATATCGAAATAGACGTGTAGAAGGAATATAGGCTTCCAAACCATTGTTGTCGTTATTATCAATAGAAAGGATAAAATTATTAGCGAGCATAGGTGAGTTAAAACTAGCTTTAACTTTATTTCTGCCAACGACATCAAAATATTCGACTTCTGAGTAAGAGGACAAGAGTTTGCATAAAGCAAGTGGATGTAAATTACCGATGTTTTTAACTTTATGTTGAATAATGACTATATACGGGCCGCAGTGAATATTAGGATTATAAAGTTGATTGTTGAACGAATTATTTCGAACTAACGAAGAGGGTCTGCTATCAGGTTCCGAATTATTTGAAATTGATCGTTTAAGTGAGGTATTATAAACAGTATTACCTGCTACGAAGAAATTTTTCTGATCCGTTACCTCCATATCCATAACGTTATTTATTCTCGTCCCGTAAGCGGGCGAAGGGGAAAGGGGAACCCCCTACAACCCGAATCGTCGGCCATAATTCGGCTAACTTATATATATATATATATATACGTGCAATACGATTAGCTTATATATACACGTGCGTATTCGTAGACTCGATAAAAGATAAAAATGAAAACAAACAAGTTACTTAATGTATAAGTTTATATATATATATATATATATATATATATATATATATATATATATATGTATATAGAACGCACCAAAACGCAACCCGACTTTAACAACAACTTTGTGATGATTCGGATAATTTAGAGTGTGATAGTTCTGAAGAATCTGAGGATAATGAAGATTTAACGTGGATGGAGGAAGATAATACGAAAATAAATTACTTCAGCTATGGAAAATAACGGTAACTACGTTTTTAGATAATGTAGATTAGCATATTACAGTTATTTCTAAATAAACAAAATGTTAAATTTAACTATTATCTTTATAGGGACAAAACCATGTAGAAAGAGACAACAAACTGGTTGTAGTAATGTTCCAGCTGCTCCTACAGATAATATTGTGGCTTCAATATCAGCAAAAACTGAAAATATATTACCAGTATAATTACTATCCATACTGACACAGGTACTGTTAAAGACAAGGTCATACAACACCAGTACAAACTGGGTAAAAAGCGCATAGTAAAAATGTTGTACATATTGTTTCAGGACCAACTGAGATGTCAGGATGCTTCAGCGATCCTGTGAGTACATTTCAATTTTTTTTTTACAGATGAGATTATCTTAAAAATTGTAAAACACACAAATGAATGAATTTTGTGAAAAAATGAAAAATGTAAAGTTAAGATTACTACTTTTAATGAAATCAATGCTCTCGTTGGACTCGCTGTGTTGTCAGGAACACTCAAAATTTGTGGAAGCAGATAACACTACACAATGAGAAGATTTTATTTTATACTAAACTGTTTACCCTTTGATAGTCAAGAAACAAGAGAAGAATGAAAAACTGTCCCAAGAGGTGCTTTTGCGCGGCAAAAAATTCGTCTAATAAAACTAGTAACCAGAGAAATCAGGACGGAAATAGAAAAGTCCCTCGAAACAGAAAATGCAACTACAGATACTTCCGATGCCACATCAACGGAAAAACGGACATATTATGTTCTTTGTCACTATTCCAAAAGAAGATACACAAAATTACTTGCAGTAGTTGTAAAAAGCCAATATGCGGTGAACATCAGAAAAAACATTTTACATGCCTACATTGTTCAAATTAAATACGCATAACATTTGAATTATAGTTTATTTCCTCATTTTTAAAAACATTTTAGTGGCGTTGGTAAGATTTTATTATCGATTAAACATTCTTCACATAATTATTTTTATTTTGTTTTTATTATTTTTAAGCTTTATCGATATAAAATAAAATTTCTAAATAGTGTTTATAATACTTCCATATAAATTATTGCTAATATTTTAGTTATATTTCGTTATAGTTGTATTTAATCTTCGTTTTATTAAAAACGTGAAGTGAGTAAACTTTACGCCGCGTTATGAAAGTGCGTTTACTCAAACGGGTTAGTATTCTAGGGTTAATACAGGTATGTAAGGAGATCTGCACAGTGTCATCATTATAAAATGTTACATATAAAAAGTAGAGTGTTTTATATATATAAATAAATGATAGAATGTTACATATAAAAGAAAAAATGTTGTGTATAAAAGTCAGTGTCATATATAAAAAGCTGATTGTTATGTATAAAAGGCAGAATGTTATGTAATAAAGGCAGAATATTAATTGGTTACGAAAATTATCCAAGTTTGTATATTAAAGATCTGCGGTTTACAATAATTTTCTAATAATATTTTTATCTATTGTCAGTATCACTGGTGAATGATCAGATTCATTGTCTGATTTAACATCAAGTAAATTTTCCGTTAGTGTTCTAGTTATAAAAAAATTCTAACAAATCTGATATTTTCATTGGATCAGATGGCCAATAAGTAGGAATTGAGAAACGGTACTTTTTTTTATCATAAATTCCTAATTACTGCTTATCTCTTAACCTAATAAATGTTCTTGGCGTTAAAATCACTACCAATTATATATATATATATATATATACGGGGTGGGGTACCACTGCCTTCTACGTGATAATTAAGAAATAAATAATGATGAAAAACTTTCTACGTCGCGTAATAGTTTCGATACCTCGACCGACGAGTTGCCAGTCGAGCACTCTAGCAATTACGTCACCGCGACATAGTTACATATAGCAGAGTGAAGGTAAAAATCTATTAAGTTATATTCTTAAGAAAAACAACCAAATTAATATTACGTATTTATGTATGTATATATATATATTTATATATATATACATACATATATATCTGTGTGTGTGTGCGCATGTATGTTCTAGCCTGCATATACCTAAATTTATATTTCATTACGTAGACCGTTTAAAATTTAATTATTTTGACGTCGTTTTTATTATCGAATGTCCATTTTTAATAACAGCCGGACCGATTTATCAATCAACCCGAAATGGTTAAAGCAACGGATTAGATCGAGCGAATAAATCATCTCGACGAGTACGTACCACTCGACTGTTATTACGAAACTTGGCCAATTTCCAGTAATACGTTTGTTTATTTATCTTTTCTCATGATTTAAATCTAACCGCGAAAAGATTATCATATCGCTAAGTCGGACGAGTAGTAGAAATTTACCCATCTTTATTAAAACTTTTTAAACAACTGAAATTTCCGTGCAAAATTAAACGAACTTTCATACACGAAAATACAAGAAAATGGCACTCTACAAGGTTCCGTAATTAGTCCCACACTATTTATAGTAGCTATGAAAAGTATTAAACACCACATTTAATCTCCAGTAAATTACTGGATTTATATGCCGATGGCCTAGCCTTATAATTTACCATTCGCACTGTGAAATAAAGTATATAGCTGAAAATAAGTTGTACACAGAAATTAAATATGTGGAAAATGATTAAGCACATCTCATGGGGAGCTGACAGAAAAACATTTACTCATTTATACAAATTTTTTATATTAAGCAGATTAGATTATGTTAGTTGTAGTATATAATAGCGTAGCAGAGAACATTATTACAAAACTGGATACAAAATACAGCCCTTAGAATAACATTAAAAGCTTTTCATACAAGCCCCCGTCTCATCATTGCATAGTCGAAACTAACATACTGCCATTCAAATACAGAATATACTCGTTCTAAAATACTACAGTAAAGTTCTTTCAACCCCCTCCAGCCCAGCTTATCATAATTTACAAACGAGTAAGTTTCAACAGTAATTTCAAAACAAACTTCGTGCATCCAAACCTATATCAGAGCGTGCAAGAAACATCGTACAAAATCTTCACAATATATATTACCAACTATTAAAATAAATAGCCCTCTAAAATTTCCATCATGGATAAACTTCTCAATAACAATAAACACCGAATTAAATAATTATACTAGAAACACTACCACCGTCCATGTTTTAAAATTTAAATTCTATAAAATATTAAAAGATACACGGACCACATACAAGTATATACGGATGCATCTAAATCTTTACAGAACTACCTCCGCTTTCCATGTAAACAATGAAACTCACTTATAATAACATACGTTTATACAGCTGAACTTATTGTTATAAAGGTCTAAAATACATTCTAAAACAAACGGTTCCTAAATCAGTGCGCATATGACAGAAATATATAATTAAGAGCTAACAACTTAAAATATATTATATACAAATTAACTTCGTAGAATAATAAGTTGGGTTTCAATTATGAAAAAGCAGATAAAGCAGCTAAAACCATTATAAGGAAACCTGAAAATACTTAAAGCCACCCGCTTTAATGATTTACATAAAAACCATCAAACAGAAAGTCACAGCACTAGAACTACTGGGAAACACACTGCGCACGTACACACCGCTATCAAATAAAACCAAAGTTAGGATATTGGATGACAGCACACAAAAAAAATTAACATGCGTAAGGAAGCGGCTTTAACTAGATTACACCTAGAGCATACACTGCTCACGTCTCGACATGTATTGAACGGAGATCCTCCACCTGTCTGCTCAATAACGAACAACTAAGCTTACACCACATATTACTAGAATGCAAAAATTACGAACAAGAAAGGTTAACCTACAGACTAACGGACTATACAATAGACACCGTACTACTACAGGATAATATATCGAATACTTATTAAAGTTTATTACAACCGTCGGAATAATTAACGCAATATAAACTCAACAACAGACGCAAATTAGCAATCGAGCGTCTATAAATAAAAAATGGAAAAAGAAAATAAAAATAAGAGGAGTAGCAATAATAATTAGTCGACGAGGAAAAAAAAAATCTGAAAATATACCGTGTGAAGCGTTAATAACTTAAAGTAAATACTTTCGTAAGAAGTAAGTCCTGTATAATACTTAACCCTTTCAGTCTCAATCTTCTCTATACGGCACGTAAACTTTTAATACGTATAGTTTTATAATGAGGTCATTCGGTTGACATTGAAAGTTTCAATTCTAGCACTATTAGTACAGCGCATATCTATTCATCTAAAAACCAATCTCTTCTTCGCCACTTGGTTCTATTTTCACCTCCAACAGGCCAACCGAAATGTATAATTCTGCAGGAAAAAAATGATAACGTCCGACTACTCGCATACCAATAGTATCGACTGGTTGTATCGAAGATCGATTCTGATTTCTTCGTACTTTACTTTTTTCAATAGGACAATTACATTTCTAATCGAGTGACATCGGAGATTGTTGTTGGAAAATTCTAGTCGTATTTTACGAAATGTAAAATTTTCGCAACGAACAATATTCGAATAAATTGGACTGACCCCACATTTTTGATCATTCGCAATTACACTTTATGTTTTACTATGTAAAAGATGCCGCAACCACTCTCTGATTAGAAATAATATCGGTACGTATATAAACACAGCAAAAAAAAGAAGTTAAATCTCTATATTTTTTTAAAAATTTTCTGAATTTTTTTCGTTGTACATTTTAATAAAAAATCATTACATTCCACATTCTTCAAATTAACATAATAATCATTTTAAACTCGTGAATAATTTAGCTAATAACTCTGTTTTTAAAGAAATGCATAACACGTAGTGAAAAAGCCTACTAAGTAGAATTTTATGCAAAAATCGGAAAACGATAATATTTCCTTATTGCTATTACTAAACGTTATAATGGAATTTTTTAGACGTTTTGGAAATTTTTTTTATTAAGTTTGAATGAATTCGGATAATGTTTTCTATTTGTGTTCACCCATACATGCTTAAGGTAACATAATTTTTATTTATAATATACACGAAGCTAATTGTTGTATATATATATATATAAATGTTGAATATATTTTTTTTATTTTATTTTATTTTATTTTATTTTATTTATAGACGCTCGATTTATCATTTGCGTCTTAGAGTTGATTATAAGCTGTTTATTAGGTTAGTGTCTGTAAGGTACTGTAAAAGATTTTTAATTTTGTCCGGGTTATCTTCGAGTATATTGTTTTTATTGTGTCATGATTTAGTATTTTATACGTTCGTTTCTGTATTTTGTACATTCTAATAGTATGTGCTTTATATTTAATTGTGAATTGCATTCATGATGGGTGGAGGGGTCCTATTGAGTAGGTGTTGTAAAGTAACGTGTGTCCTGTACGTAGTCGAGCTAGCGTTTTTTCTGTTTTTCTTTCTTTCTGGTCTGTTGTTTTCCAGTTTCCTAATTTCGGCTTAATCTGATATAGGTGTGTATGTGTACATTGGGTCTCCCGGAATTTTTGAAATGACATTTTAATTGTTTGTATAAGGACTGTATGTAAATCAGTAATGCGAGTTGATTTTATTGTTTTTATATTCGTAGGAGTTGTTTTGACTATTCTATCAATGTTTTCATTCCCAGCTATTCCCGAATGGGCTGGTGTCCATAAAAGAACAAGTTCATTGTTATTTGAGATGAGGTTGTTAATAATGTGTTTTAAGTTGAAAGTATCTGAGTTTGTGTTTTTAATATATTTTTGACTATGTTTAAGAGCGCTGTAAGAATCTGTGCAGATTACATATTTATTCGGTTGTGCTTGTTTAGATATGTATTTTAAAGCTTTATAAATTGCAAGAAGTTCTGCAGTAAAAACTGAGACTGATTCTGGTAGATAGTACACTTGGGATTGGTTGGGTGTAAGATAGGCCGATGAGGTTTGGTTTGTGGACTTTGATGCGTCAGTGTATATTTGTGTATAATCGCCGTACTGTTTTTCCAAAATGTTGTAAAATTTCGATTTGAGTATATTTGTAGGTGTTAAATTTTTCTTATATTTTTCCATTTCTGTGTTTATTGCTATTGTAAGCTTTGTCCAAGATGGTATTTTTGGAGCTTGGTTTGTTTTAATTTGCGGTAATCGATATTGAATAATGTATTGTTAACGCGTTCTGATAGGGGTTTTGAAGCATGTGACTTGTTTGAGAAAGTATGATGAGATTTATTCGTTTGTAAGGACTGGGATGTTGGATTGGATGGTGTGCAAATTGATTGTGTGTAATATTTTAGTGCTAATATTTGTCTTCTGTATCGGAGTGGTAATTGGAGAGTAGTGATTTTATAAATTATAAACCGAACAAAATCATAACACCATTTAATCAGTGAAAGCTTTTTATCGCGAAGCTTTTCGACAGTTACGTCATTTTCAAGCACACAATAAAAATATATATATATGTCTTAACATCATAAAGTTAATTGATAATTATTTATCCGATATAAAAGTAAAATGGACCTATCCAAGATGATACTATCACTGTTGAATACAATGACGGTGTTCCACAAGGATTGATCATTGGATCAGTTCTATTGAAGGTACTATATTCAGTAATTCATCGAAATATGTGTAATTTGTATCGCAACGACCGATTGTACGGTTGCGCCGATGATTTATTAATTATTTATAATGTACCCCCGGCAAAAAGTTGATCTTTCCGCTCGTGTTGACAGATGCAACGCGGTAGTTAATAACCTTTTTTATTTTTTTTAAAGTTTATTCTTTAAACTCAATAATTTGAAGTTAACAAATCGCATGGTGTTGTCACACGTTGTTATTCTACATACGAGCAAATGATATATAATAATATTAAACGTAATAATTTTATCTTTAACACCGTCCGTTCAAATTAAATATCTAGATTAGGTTATAGGCAATAAATTAACTTTCTCCAAGCATATAACGTATATAAATGATTAATAATAAACATTAATATATTATTTTTAAATCGCTCGAAGCCCCAAATTACGGGATTTAAATTACACACAGCTAAGATAAATTTATATAAACGACTAATAGAGTCGCTGTATTCTTATTATCCTAATTTAAATAAACAATATATTCGTAATATTAATTCTAATGGTAGGAAAGGCGTGTCCGGTTACAATGCAATTTCGAAGACGTCGCAATATTGAAAAAGGTAATTGATTTCTCGGATTATCGGAAATCTGTACCGTCAGCTGCTTCGTCCGACGCGAAGAAAAAATAATAAGAAAAAGATAGCCAAAAGCCGATTGAAATCTAAACGTAGCTTCCATAGAACGGTAATGAAACTAAAGAATCCGGACCAGGTAGAAAAAAGAAAATATGGATAGCTGACAACAACCAGGGAGTAGAATCACTTCCAGTAGACTGTCTCACTAAATTATTCATCGTGGCTTACACTAAATAGAATACAAAGTCCCGGACGAACCGCAATCTATTTAAATAGGGTTCGGCAATCAATGTCAATTTGGTGAAAAGCAAGATGGAGATCATTTATTCTATTGCAAATTAATCGAAGCTTTCGATCTATTGAAACTTTATTGCAGTGACTTCGGAGAAGAAGTATTGAATAGATTAATGGACACACATAAGTCGAACGGATATGCAAAAAAAAACAAACAGTTTTATCGTACTGATTTATTATTATTTTTCATTAACGCGTCGATATTTGAAAATAGGTTTAAATTACTTAAATAATAAAGCGTATTTAATTGTGCTTATTTAAATAGTCGAGACTTCCCAAGTCAATAAACCGCACGTTATAAGACTTCGTGTGTGTAGGCACATCTGATTTATATAAAAGCGGAAATTTTACACAGTTTTTTAATAGTCCCTGATGAAATATTATTTTCGACTATTTTATAAATAATATTATTGTCGATTTAAACGGTTATTCTTACTTGTTTGTTTGCTAGGTTGCCGTGTGAATGTATGCAATCGATCAGTTCGAGGTATTGCGTTAAAGTTAGACTTTTAGTTAGACTTTTGACGTGATGAGATAACTTTGTGTTAAACCTAAACATATGAGGTCCGTGTAATTTGTTACATTTGACACACCGTTAATTGAAGGAATTAATCTTATATTTTAATTACGATATTAAATAAATAAAGAAATATTATAACACGGAATTCGTATATTTATTTATTCCACAATTACACTCGATGAAACATTACCGTGGAGACTAGAATAATTTCCAGTTGGATTACTAGGACGTCCGGATATTTAACGTATATATATATATATATATATATATATATATATTATATATATATATCTATGTTAAAGTATAATTTACGATACTTGTATAAAACAAATTATTAATAACAATAAAATAACAGTATATAAATAATAATTATTATCAATAAATAATGACATATAAATAACGAATACAACCTGAATTTTAATATCGGCGATCTTACCGGTAATCATGAAATGGCGTTGGCCAGGCAGTTCCTTCCTCGCAGTAATAAACAAATAAAGTGATTTATTTGTTTTCATTTTTATATATATATATATATATATATATATATATATATATATATATATAAATATAATACATATTTATTTATGAAAATCGTTCATTATACCAAAAACGAAAATTGATTTTCCGTAGTATATTTACCGTTTCCCGTTTGATTGATATTACGATTCAACGATATCATTAATTCCTCGTTCTGACTTCTTACTGAAACGATAAAAACATAAATGTAAATGAACATTTAAAAAAAAAAAAAAAAAAAACAATCTAGACGACGACGTAATGGAAACGATAATAATCAGTTCAGTACAGGACCACACTGACGTACGTTAACATCGTTTATATTGTATGTTTATATTATAGGACTTCAAATCGTTATTGGCACGCGTGGAATTTCCCCGGTGTTCTCCATCTTTACCTATAGGGAATAAACTCCAACATATCGATGCCTTTGAAATGAAATGCTGATGCATAATATCGGGAGCGAAAGTGGTACGATAAACAAAGGAACGACGCGATCATTAAACGTATTATTATATATAGATAAACTGCTTTCGCGAGACACACGCGAAAAATTGCGCACATTTTTCTGTCACATAATGCGTGCACGGGATTTAGACAGGACAGTTGCGTTAGGATGAATGAACGGACATAGAAGAAAAGGTCGGTCAATGATACACGATGGACGCAACAAATATGTCGGGGTGGTGAAACTGTCAATATCAGACTTGGTACACTCAACGGATGATCGACAACTGTATTGACATTTAGTCGCAACATAACGACCACGACGGTCAACGATGATCAATATACGACTGATATATGTATACTAACGGCAAATTCTCCATGAATGCGCAGCTTACGGCCTGATGTTGGAGAAGAATAGATTGTTCATAAATTATTTTATCAATCCGTACATAAATTAATTTTTCAAGTAGCTTAGCTAGTGTCAATAATAGGGAGATTAATTTACTATTTGCCTGGTTTTAAGACCATCAGAATTCGAGGAAAATTTCCATTAGTATTGCATCATCGAATATGTGAGTAATTAGCATTATTGCCTTCCTAGGTAGCTAATACACGATATAAAAGAAATAATAGAATTGACGAAATTGGTATCTATGAAGAAGAAAAAAGGATAGAAATCAAGAAGATGTACAAGCAACGGGACATAACGTGAAAGAAATAACGCTATCAAGAAAATTCTAACATTTCAATTTGTTCTCGTGTATAAATTAGATAGAATAAATAAGCGGCAAAGTGTGGTAGTCAATCCCAAACATTCCAGTTCGAGGTATTGATGTACGTAACTATGTTCAAGACTTTTTGTTTCGTGGCAACAATGGAAGTCAATCTCCTCATTAAACAAGCTTCGCCGGATCAAGAATTCCGTTTTACTTTGGAATCGCAGACACGACGTTGTCCTCAACAGACTACGGCTGGGCCGTATAAGAATAATTGGCTCCTCAGTGCGTCGTGTTGTGTAGCCGCCACGCTTTCCGTCTCTCATATCCTCGTAGGCCTACTTTAGCATGTTCACTCCAGTTTAATCTTCAATCTTGAATGACATCAATAGACTGCAATTGGTCCAAAATCGATGTCTTAAACGTATTCTTAATGTCCCCCTGTGTACAATAAAATTTTAAATATGCACAGTGCGTCTACTGATATAATATGCGAAAGACTATATCCTCAAACTATTCTGAGAAACTTTTTTTTTTTGTATCAGCTGTAGCGCGCACCGTAATAATTTATTTCCAGCGTTAGGAAATAACGATTCCAAGCAACTAAGTGCTGGGTGTACAAAATATAGGCATCGATGTATTAAACGTAATTTGGTTATTCTCGTAACGTTCCCGAAACTTGTAAATAACATTACATTTTCGGTTTATAAATAAATTTATATTTACTCTCGTCTAAATTAATTGTTTGTTTTTTTTTTTTGCGATGATTTTTCGTCCGTCAGTACTATTCATATTACTTATATTAAATTTATATCGTTAGAATTTTTAATTGTCGCGAATGGAGATGGAATTTACACGATATTATTATAACAACTTTTTAAATTTATTGTCAAATATATAAACGCGTTTTTTATGTATTATTTATTATTATCATATTTTGACGTTATATCTACGTCGTATGTAGCGAAATGGATAACGTGCTTTGGAAAGTAGACAAGTAACCGTCCGTACGAATAAATCTGTACACGCGTTTGAAAACAAATCAACTGTGGAAAAGTTCTTCACGTAGATGTTAAGAAACTCGTCGACAAATGCGAGTAACAATAATGAGACAAAACTAACGAACAAAACCACTCGACAGCTAACTTGTGCTTTTTCATTCGGTGTACATACTTCCACAGTACCCGTGGTTGGGGTTGCCTGAGCGGTGGTAATAAGGGAAAAACGAAACGCGGTTAACTTATTATTCTAATTAGAAGACAGTCGGGAGTTACTAAAGTGACATGAAAAACGAGTGAAAACGGTTTTTGCTAAAGACATTGAAAATGAAAATGACCCGCTTATCAAGAAACGTTACGAGAATCACAAATATTTTCGTCTCAGATAACGTCGTTACGAATAATATATATATATATATATATATATATATATATATATATATATATATATATATATGTATATATATATATATATAAAATATATGTACATATATATGTGTCTATACATATATATATGTATATGTGTGTGTGTACATATAGTGCTATACCAATCGCGCCAAAACGTCCCCTCATACATATGTGCACACACACACATATATATATATATAAATTCATCTAATGTATATAAATATATATATATAAATAGATGCAACCTGATTATATGAATTGAATATGATCATACGATACTAAAGAAAAACATATAGATTAAACTGCTCAAAGTCATTTAAAAAAAGTAAACACAACTAAAGCAAGATACAATGGAAATATGGCAAAATAGTTTCGATAGCTGGACAAAATTATTTCAGCATTAAATGATTATATGATAGACAGACTTATTCAAATTATTTTATCACTCGAGCGATTACAGGCCACGTAGGCTGTGAGGAATATTTGTATAAATTTAATTTTAAAAATACGCGAAATCTGCGGAAGTGATGAAAATGCGGAACACACGTTTGCCGGAATTATACCGAACATAATTTTGCTCAACGTATATAGATGGTACGTATTAGACGATATTATTAACATGACACTCAAAGAAAAAAAAAACAGAAGTTGCGTCTATAATAATATAGAGGATTTACAATATATTTAAAAAAAACATAATAACAAATAAAAAAGTAAAATAAAAAAAAATTGAAAATAAAAAAAAATTGAAATTAAAAAAAAACTGGAAAATTACTGTCACAAGAGCACGTGTAATAAATAACACATAAAAAAATATATCATAATTATAATAATTGGGTGATGTATTCATATTGATTATAGTCTACTTAAACGTTGAGAATCTGTTTGTAATATTACCTCGTTTGGACACTAAGTTGCAAATCACGGCCAAGTGGTTGAAATTTATAGCTGATCTGATTCGTACTTATAATTATGTAATATATATAAAATTTATACATATGTACACAAACACACATACACAAATATATAAATACAACTTCCTTATATATATATACACATACACACACACATTTGAATATAGTCCAACAACTCTGTTAAGTACTGTTAACCTTTTTTTGCGCATGAAACGTGTACAATGTTGTTAGACGCCGAAAAGACCTACATTTAATAGCAGTTCCCACTGCTAAACTGTGACGGTGACGATACGTCTAGTAGAAATATCATCACTATTACAAACCCTGCACACGACTTTAGCGAAAACGATAAATTGAACTGTATTGCGATTTTCGCAATTCCCCTCTCCACTAAAACGCGGTTGGTTCCCTAATTCGAGAGCAAACCTGTTTTTCGTCTGGGAAATACACCTGTTGAATATACATTTTCTACGCTGATTTTTCGATGATCCTTCAGAAAACTACTCACACGATGGTGAGAGAGTAAACATTCGATATCCATTTTAGATACTTCAATTCGATAAATTTCACGCAAAAACGTACACATATATCATACGTGTGTTTATACATACGTATAAGTACATATTTTACTTACATATAATATATATATATATATATATATATATATATATATTTCAGAAAAATTCAACTTATGACAACATCATTTCGACTATTTTTTATTTGTCTTCTGTATCCAAAATTACCGCATTCGTTATCGACGTTGCTCTTTTACCACTCCTGTTTGCAATTTCCTTCACGTTGTCCAAGAATCTCGCATATGCAGCCGTTTTTTTTCCGGAATGTAGCACTTCTACTAATGAAAATTTCGTTTAGATAACTTTCTACCTCCTAGAACTGTCTCCATCTGTTCTTTGGACACTCCGAACGTAAGTAAATGTCCGGTTAATTAGCTTGTAAAGTTCAAACGTTTAATTATTTTCATCGCGTCGATTAACCTAACAGAGTATTTGTATAATTCTTCGTCGAATCTTTATACTCTTCGTTTGCTTCATTTCGTCCGAAAATTTTTCATAACCCATTCCCTTCTTTGGGTCGCGCGAGCGTGCTCTTTGTATTCGATGACAAGCTTTCTGCCGCTGTATATTTCTTAACGTAAACATTCTTTGCCGGTTGAAAAGTTTTTTTCTAATTTTTTTTTATCTTAGTAGGTAGCTTTTACTTTCTAATGCATTAGCTTCGATTCACTCTCCCAGGTATTTGAATTTGTCTACTCGGCTATTTCAGGTAATAGGAAAATTGTTCGTCATTTTATATTAGCGATAAATTTTACATTATTCCCACAGATTTCGGGACCGACCACCGTTTGCTGGCTCTTTCTCCGTTAGCTAAATTTTGTATTAGCGCTTCTTCTTCCGTATTTGCAAAAAAATCCCTATATCTCGAGCAATAGACAATTGATTTTTAAGTTATTCCACTATACCCTAATCTAATTTCGCCATCTAATTTTTCTTTTACCAACTTAAGCCGCCATTCACGAATGATTTTTTTTCTATACGCAGTTAAAGAGTAGCGGCGATATTGCACGTTGTTGCCGAACTTCTAATGCCTCGGGTATCGCTCCTCTAAATTTTTCCTCGCAGTTTGTCGAATGATCATTCTGGTCTTATTGTCTAGAATAATTTCTTTTAAAATCGACAGTAAGATATATGCCGGTTTAACGAATCGTACGTTTTCTGTAAATTAACGGAAGTCGCTGTAAATTTTTTCTGTCTAATTTTTACGTACGATAAAATGAATTTTAAATTCGCAATCTGTTCGACGCATTTACGATCCTTCCTTCTGCTTAGTATTCTCCTACCTGTGTTTCGAGTTATTTCTCTACTCTTGTTTGTACGGCTTTTGATAACGTATATTGTACTTTACCGATAAAATGGAAATCTGGTTTTATCGCCTTTCTTATGCATGAGATGGCGTCCAATTATTTGATAACTTTGAGGTTTCCCAAAATTATACCGATCAATTCGGTTAATTTATTTAATAAAACAGGATTCGATAATTAACAAACAATTAAATCCTCCCGGTTATGTTTATTGTTATTGCATAGCGACTAAGTAGTTTTTATAATTTCTTGTTTAGTCGACACCGTTGAATTTGAGAATTGATATTTGTGTTATATTTAAAAGTATCTCTTTTAAAGGTTTATTAATTGAAGGCGCGTAAACTCGGCGGTGTGTATTTCTCGATATTATTTTCAAAAATGCTGTATAAAACCTCAATCACGTTCTCCGTATTATTTCAAACGGGGTGTTTTTCTTCGCTATGTTTTACTCTTCCCGTTATTGTGTTGATTCAATTTTTATCATAGATTTTTTTCAGTCTCTTCGCATTCTTTGTTAGGCGTGTCTTCCCAGTTTGTTCTTCGACTCCTTTTACTAACGCCACCTGTAATTCATCCAAATTATTTGGATTAACTCTTTGTACTTTTACCGCATATTATCTTTCAGTTTTTCGAATTTCCTTCATTATTTCCTCGGATTTTTTTTTTTTTTTTTTTATTATCTTGACTTTTATCTTCGATGAATAGTTAATTTCTTAAAAATCTTCATAAAATTTATCTGTTCCTATTGAGTCTTTTTTTTTTTTACGTTTACCACCGAACATACTTTCTTCTAAATGATAGAATGGATACCCGAGAGTTAAAGAACGAGGTATATTCTTATTGACGATAAAGGGGGCAAGACAGCAACCACCCCCTGGTACCCCTGGGTGCAGTCGTGCTAGTATAATAAATGTTGCGGAAAAGTGACTGTAACGAATGCTTTTAAAGCAGCTAGAATATCCCAAAAAAGCCCTTCTCAAGGCTATAAAATGACAAACAGAAAGTTCGGAGGACTTAAGAATTTGTAAATAAACACAGAAGGAATCTCCCGTAATGAATATGAATGCGTTAGTATTATCGCGGAATCAACCTGACTCGGGAGACACACGTAGTAGAAAACAATGAAGATCTTAAAATAAGAAGTGGGATCAAGTGTTTTAAGATTATAGCGGCTGTTCGCCATACATAATATGGAATAGCGACATATCTTAAAAACAATATATAACATTTTCAAGCAGACTCCGAGTATAGTCAAAATGTTGCACTCGTTAAAATTGACAATATCCATATTATAAATATGTATAAACCGCCAACAGTGAAGTCGTTGTGTCAAATTTGAGAGTTTTCCCCAGGCGAAAGTATACATAGGTAACTTCAACAGTCACAGCTGCTCACGGTGATATAATACAACTGACGAAAATGGTGGAATCTTAGACTGGATGGATGTTAATCATAAACTGGTATATGACGCGAAAGAAGAACTTTTCACTGGACGACGTGGAACAAGGACTACACTGCGGACCTTTGCATTCGGGCTGCTTACAAGTGTCCGAATATAGTAAATCAATTAGGGAACAAATCAAAAAATAAGAATCCTCAACAAAATAAAAAAGAGAAAGATGATTATTTAGGATCAATTAAATATATAGGAAAATACACTTATAAATTCTTTAAAATATTTATTAAAAAGTATAATATCACGATAGCAATAATGATAAAACATGATTTAAATTAATTTGCGACGATTAAATAGAAGTGAATGAGGTATTAAAAAAATCTAAGGAGCATAGAGAATAAACTGCACGGTAATAAGTTTTATATATATATATATATATATGTGAAACCGGGCGACAAATAGAGGAAATTCATATAAAAATGAAAATTATGATAAGTCATTTTATGGAAAGCACTATAGAAAAGAAAAACATTTCATAGAAAACATTACAGATAATATAAAAATTTTACACATAGAATATAAATTTAAAAAAAAAAAAAAAATATTAGGAAAATTACGAATTATAAAATTTATTAAATAATATGATCGATTTTGATGGAGAATTAATTTTAAACTCGGTTTTATACTTTGAAATGTTATCGTAAAAATAATTTATTTTTATTAAGTTAAATTACATCTGGCTATTTAATATAAATCGATGTATATAAATATTTGTTATATTAATACTACAGTTAATTTTATAATGTTTATTGTATATGCTCGATAATGACGTGATTGTCGAAAAGTTTTGCATTAATAAATTTTTTTATAGCGATTAATTGTGTTTTTATTTTGTTTTATTAATGTTTGATTTATTTCTATCCTACTACTACTACTACTACTACTACTATAATTCATTTGAAAAGTTTGGAATGTAATAATTTTCTAAGAAAGAAAAAAGGAAAGAAACGTAATCAAAATAGCGAAACTTTTATATAAAAAGATCCCAAAGATTTTCGTTTTTTTTTTTTACTTTGCTACTTTTTGTGAATTGTGTATTTAAATTAGTATTTTTTTCAACATTTTATTTTTCATTTTTTTTTCATATACAGTTTTTATAAATTTTATATATACTTTTATATTATCGATAATGGCTTAACAGCTGAAAAGGTTTGTGATCTTTTCATATAAAGTTTAATTATTTCAACTACTTTTTCCTTGTTTACTATTATAATTATTATTATTACGTTATTATTATTATTTATTATTGAAATTATTGAACGAAGTTTTTAACTTCAAACTTGAATTATACCGACCCATTTGATCGATGATGGGAGCCATTCTGAGCGTTATACCGACTAAGAACATGCAGGCTAATATTAAAAGGCCGGAAGTGATGATTATCGTCCAACGAGCTCTTTTCGGCAGATCTTCCGGATCCAAACTTCGAGAGCCTTTGCTAATTTGACGTTCCATTCGACGACGTCGTTTCTTTTTCTTCTTTTTTTTACGCTTCGCCATCGGTCTGTCCACGTTCCCGACGCAGCCGTTATTGTCCACACTTACGACAGTGTAACCGTCTTTGTGATGAATAATACTTCTGAAGAATGTAATAATAAAATAACAAAGTTAATCAATGAACTTTAAGAAACATATAAAAACCGCCACCTCTGAATACAACAAATAAATATCTATAATCGAATCGACTTAATAGTTCTGTAAAATCCGTCTTCAATATTCTTTTTGCACGACACGAGTTTTGGAATCCCCACGAGAAGACACGAGAATTTTTATAAAGCCTATAAAAAAACCAAACAATTGGAAGAACGAGATTTTGCTGCGTGAAATAAATCATATCGACGATTAACTATATATAGTAATTTTTTAATAGTTTCCCAGATGTTACGCAAAAGCATCTAAAATATTTAAGTACATAAACAGAAACGAATTTTTTTTTATTATTATTTATTTAACGCGCCTTATACCGCTTCTAAGGCCAGAGGCACGGAAGGATAGTTAGATTAAGGGGGAGAAGGTTGGATAAAGTAAGGAAAGTTATAAGCTTTGGATTCGGCAGATGATGAATACTGTATTAGAGAGGATGCAAGTCCAACAGTAAGACGGTGAGCTGAGACTACAAAGGACGTGATAATGTGAGGAATAGTAAGGGGTATGTTACATGGCGAGCATAACGGTACACTCTGGCCTAGAAAGAAATGCTTGTGTGTAAGAAGTGTGCGTCCACAGCGTATGTGGAACAGAGCGACTTCATATTTTTTTTATTATCGGTAATTAATAAATAATACATCGAGCCGAATAAGCGATAGGTCTGGGAAATAATAGAGAAAGGAAAAATTGCTCGAGAAATAAAGGAAAGGATCGACTTCCTGAAACTATATATACTTTCATGCGGAAATATGTCGTAATAACTAGCAGAAGTACCGATATAAAGCTAAAGAAATAACTAGATTGAGCGTAATGATAAATGACAACAAAGCCAACGATAAGCTAAAAAGCGCGGAAACGTGCGGTTTTAAACGAAACTGTTTTTAATTAAACGGACTGAAAAACTAAGTGGTTCCGATGAATAAACTTTTAACTAACTGAATGCCCTCCAGGAAAAGTCCGAATGATCGGACGTATAGTAAGAAATGATATGATCCAAATTGCGGAAGGGAAAAGAAACGAGACCAAATATAAAAAGAGAAATATTTAGTAGCATATCAACATTAATCATAAAAGTTACACAGCATTGTATAGAATAACGTCCTTAGGAAAGAACTTGGTAACAACACGTATTTCTACTTTCATAATTCTAGATTACCGATTGTCTAAAATCTCTAGAGAGTAGTATATCGTAATATCCACTTTTACTTGATCGACGCTGCAGCGTGTATAACGTCCTTTCCGTGGATGCTTATAGCTTATATTATTGTTCGTTCTATCAAATCACTACTTCTCACCTAATGGTACTGTATATATATATATATATATATATATATATATATATATATATATATATTAAATTTCAAAGATACGAACTAATTCGAGAATACTAACGAAGACTAAAATATTAAATAACTCACCTTTTAACGCCCACCGGAAATTCATTCGGGGACGTTGGCGTTCCATCCCAATCATCGAAAGGTGGTGGATCGACAAAAGTGCCTTCCATATCCAAGTCTTCCGACCAACGCTGTACTTTTGATATAGAAGAACATCTTTCATACAGATTCTCATTATCGCTATGTTCGTGATGCGTTCCATGACGGTGATAATGCCGATGTCCTTCGCAATTACAGTGATTATGATGATGATGATGATGATGATGATGATGACGATGCTGGTGACGATGGTGCGATTTATGAGCGTGTGCGTGAGTTGCATCTTGATCGCCGTAGCGTTTCCTGTGTTCAGATATTTCGTAATATATATATATATATATATATATATATATATAAATCGGAATAATTCACATCGCCTTTCTTTTTAGTCAAATTTTTGTATTAATTATGTCGTAGTTGTTAATATAACTACGTTTTTATAAGTCTGATCGTTCTTTAAATTCGTTTTTTTTTGTTTTTGTTTAGAAACTGCAAAGTAGCAATTGCTAACAAGTGATTAAATTAAAAATTTAGAAATGAAAAGAAAAACTCGAATGTTATCCGAGTGAATTGATGAGGTAAGGGAAGAAGTAGGATGATAGCCGATTGATATTAAGGGATTTAGGAAAGTGGTGTAACGATAGATTTTGCGATAGCCGATGTGCATAGTAGTAGACGTATGTTCGAAATATCGAGGAACTGAAGCGAGATAACAACGCCGGCTTGAAGAATTGACTAACCATGAAATTCAATCATAGACTACCCGATGAGTCTGCGATAGATACCAGATCTGACGTGGTACTACCGGAATAAGTGCGCCGTTAAAAACGAGGCTTCACTGACGACTACATCGGCGAATGAATTCTGGAATGTCTAGGAATACAGGCGTACGACTATATACCACAGTGCAACGGCAAATACTGTCACACCGGCAGTGGTAGGTATACAGAATTATATATGAAGAAGTAGTCGTGTCATCCACTTTTTACATGTGTATGTATATGTGGAGTGTTTTAATAACGCTAGAATGGTTATTAAATATCGATTGAAATAGCGGCAATAAAGTCGGGATAAAACTGGAAGTGCTTTATAATGTTGAAATGAATGAGGAGAATACGAACTGTTTAGAAATATTGTAATGGGGGTATGAAGAATTCTCTTGTAATGGTGAAAGGGAAAGGACCGGGAAGTTGGGAGCCGTCTGAAACGTCGGAACACGATTAGGTTATTTGTCGGGTATGACCAAGTTGAAATTAATGTGGAGGAATGAGAATGAATTTTAATATTGAGAAGATCGCTGAATTATCGTTTAATCTTTTCAGTCGTACATTATAAAATCTTTTATAAGTGTTATAGGGCTGCTTATTATAATAATATTGCTTCTTGTGTGAACCGTAGAAAATTTGTAAATGTATTTATATAAATATTTTTAAAATTGAGGCATAAAAATTTTTGTTAACATTAAAATCCCATATAGTTGTGACTGAACTGCGTTAAAATCTGAGCATATTTCGTATACCATCAGACATAATACAACATCGGTGGAATTATTTAAATATCTATTCAGTCGGACGTTATTAAGTTTTCCTATATCAAATTTTCGTCGTTGCGCGAAGGAATTAAAATAACTCGAGAAGAAAAAAAATAAGCATTTCCCTGATAATATTAAATAAGTCTAAAAAAAAAAAATTTAACGCGTTTTGTATAAATATTTTCAGAAAAAATTGAAATATTTCACAACTACCAAATTTCATTTAGCATTAAAGGCTCACGTATCGTATAAAGAGGATACCGTTATTGGAAAGAGTTAATAATTTTCGGCCAAGCTGTCTTTGAATTATCGGTTTTCGAATAATAATAATAATAATAATACACTTCGTAGGTGTGCGCGTAAATCAAGCGGTATCCAAAATTTCTAATCATACGCGATCTGGCGACGTTTTTATTCGTAATACGAACAAGAAGAAAGTGGAAACTGAAATTACCTTCTATCTGAGGATATTCCCGTTCGATTATTTTCGCACGAGTCGGAAGATATTTTTATGGCCGTTATTTTATTTTCTATAAGCAGCCTCAGTAGCTGATCGACCGATTGGATATCCCATTGCGCCATTTCCGCAGACCTATCACTCGTATTCGACTCGCAATTAAAATTCACCTAGTAAATAATATTTACGATTTTTTACGAAGTCTACTTAGTAATTTAAGTAAAATTGCTGAAAAAGTTTTCGCTTTAAAATTATTACGCCGACGTGTGAGTAATAAATCCTTAGCTTTCAATTCCGTCCTACTTATTCTAACAAATATGCAGAATGACTAGCTAAATTTATTACACATAATCTAAACTTAAATAAGCACATATGGCGCTATTCGATGTTTGCTAAAGCGTTCGATACAACGTGGCATGCCGGTATTTAGGGTGAAACGTGCTTATAACAGATAAAATAAATCGAATAATACAAATTAATATAAACATAATAATACAAATAGGAAAAACACGCGGATTAAACATAAATCGTAAATTACGTATTGGAATCGTGTTTAATTCGTCGTATCGTTTGGACAAAGGTCGATCGACCAAATCGGTAAAAGTCGAAATTAGGAAATTTCAGAAGAAAAAGAATAGAGATGTACGTAACGTTGCGGAGTAGTCGATGGTGGGAGTAGGAAATCATATACCTTACTATGTTATTGGAGACTCATTCGAGACTCATTTGAGACTTATCCCGCCGTCTATAGGCTCCGTTGCTAGAGGTACTTCTCTCGCTGTCGAATTTCGGTAGTCGGACGATTTAGGCGGTAAATAATAAATAATCGGACCGTTGAGAGATGAAGTTATGAAGAATAAGCGTGAGTAATACGATAAAATTAATAAATCAATAAATAATTCGGTACGTTCGTCACGCCATTACGCGTAATTCGAAAAGATAAAAAAAATTTAGTCTATTTTAAGAATTAAAATTTTAGTCTTCGCTCAACTAAAAAAAAATAAATTTCAAATTATATTAATATAGTAATAATGATATTAATTCCACCGAAAAAATTATAAAATTAACATGGAAACAGCGAAATCAGATCGTCTCAGTAAGCGAAGCATCGCTTCCTTCGGCACACCGTCATTTTTTCACGTTCCTAACATGTATCATCATTTTGTTGTATCTCCTTTCAGTGCACATCAAAAACCATTAGGCATCTAATATCTTTCTGTGTCTAGCTGGATTTATTACTTCATAAGTTCTGCCAATCCCTATGTTCGTTATTACGTATTCCGTTATTTTCCCCCTTGCTGTCATCTTCCTTTGGACCGCTAACATAAAAAATACCTTCTTCTCGTAATTTATGTCCGATATAATTTCGCTTTTTTCCTTTTATATCTTCGACGATTGTCAATTTATCGACGTTGCATCGATGTAGCACGATCTTATTCGAAACGAAATCTGTCCGCATCATCTTAAGCAATATACGTCCGCATTTCGAATTCGTTAATTCTTCTCTCGCTTTTGGCGTTAATTGTCCAAGATTCCGCATATATACATGTATATATATATATATATATATATATATATATATATATATATATATATATATTCATTTATCATTAAGTGCCGTCTCCGTATCAGGGGTAGGCGACTACTTACATGTTCATAAACAATGTATGCAGCGTACAAAGCAATCATCATATGTCGTTAGCGTAGATAAATACATACACCCGGCAGTACTGAAATCGATTTGTTGTCTCGACACAGCCCCACGTGTTTTTGTAGTTTACTATGTTATTACTACTAGCGCGCATATGGTGTTGTGCGTAGTGGTTTTCCATTCCACGCGATAATATTAAGATTATTTATATTTTTATTTTCATCGTATTCGAACTCCGTGCCTTCCGTATAGATGTCCGTGCTCTAGCCAGTAGGCTATTGCGACAACATAGCATTTCCAACATTACATACACCAAAATAATGGTAATAGTTAATAATAATTCAATTCAATTAATTTTATTAATTTTTGTTTCAATACACTTGAATTTATAAAAACATAAAATATCCTAACACAGAAATCAATTCGAAATATACGACGTTCATCGATGAAATCAAACAAAAATATTAAAAATAAATAACAAAAAAAAACTGAATATTTTTTAAAGTAAAACTTATAATAGAATTTAATAAATAATTGATAATCAAACTATATTTTTGTACCGAACGTATAACCTAGTTACGCGCAAAGAACTTACGTAATATGTTCGTTAAATAAATTATTAGTAAATTTCATAATTCCACTCTTACTATATACGCATTTTTGACAATAAACGTTTAAACATTCACACATCCACTCTTATTCTGTTTCTTGACTACTTAAAAATTATTCAGACACATCGAAATTGCGATTAAATAAAATATTAAAAGATAAAAATAATACTGTTCAAAACGAAAATTCTACTTTATTATGTAGGACATTTTTTGTTTAAAAAAAAAAAAACTAAATATATTAGACATATTAGGTGTAAATCGGACTGTCGGTATTTCAATAAAATGCGCCGTCAAGTATTTTCATCGCAACTTTAGAAACACTATGAAACTGATTAATTGACAATTCTTAGCTAGCAAATATTTAATTAGTAATTTTCTACGTCTTCGTTTATAATTAATGAGACCCATTTTTAATTATTTAGTTAACCAACTTAACTGTTTGCATACGCATTTTACTTTAGTTATATAACCGCTCCAATACCACCACCTAATCGCGTATTGCTTTCATAATTCGACGCATTAAATTTATTTAAATTTTTTAGTACAAAAAGTAATACATGCCGATTATATAAACCATCTGCACTCGGAAAAATTCTATCCAGTTTATCGCTATTTTTTGGAATTAGTTGATTTCAAATAGATTTTTGCGGCTTTCTTAAAGGTTTGATATAGTAATTTGTCATACCCCAATTAAGTATGGCTATAAGTTAAAACTGATTGGTATAATGTGAAATATATTCTTCTTAAATGTTTTAGAGAAAAATAAAACTGATTCAAATAATAAAAAATATAATTTACCTCAAATTTTCCGCTAAATATAAAGATTGATTAGACCATGAGAGTTTACAATCTATCCGTATTCCTAAATATCGTCAACCCTACCTAACTTTACACCACTGGTCGATACTATCTGAATATTCTTCCAATTACTCTGATTCTGATTTGTATAAACCTTGAACTTTATTTTCTCATCATTAATAACTAACTTATTATTATTCGACCACTGAAAAATATTTTTTTTATCTTCTCGTATTAGGCCTTGTAATACACGAGGATGTCAGGAATTAATAGCAAGTACCTTATCGTCAGCAAACTGAAAAGCTTCCCATTGACGTTCAAACCACACAAACTACTCACATATATAAGAAATAGGTAAGGTCCAATTCCCTGTGGCACTCCATTATTCATTACAATACGGTCGCTAAATATATTATTTAATTTAACAGCATATTTTCCGGTTATTAATAACTGTTAAACAAATTATAAATCCTGCGTTATACAACTTCTGCAATAAAATTTGATGATCTTTGTGTCAAATTCTTTTCATATATCAAAGTATACTGAAACGACCTATCCGCGTTTCTCAAGATTTTCAGTAATATACAAAATGTGCTCAAATAATACGTCATCTGTGCTTTTGCCCGGTGTGAATCCATATTGATTAGCGCTAGAAATTTATTTTATTTCGTTTTCCGCGCTATGTACAGCAGCAAGGCTAGGGGCGCGACTAGCAAATTTAAATTTTGTTAAACAGGTTTACCGACCTAAGCTTAACAAGAAAGGATCAGACGGATGGGTAATCTTGGACCAGCCATTGTAAACCGTGTAAGTGGTAAAACGAACGAAACTCTGAAAGAGGTGAAGGTGTACGACAGGGTGGTGAAGGTAGAAGGCAATGAAAAACAAATCGCTGAAGTATTTAACGAATACTTTCATGACTCCGTAATTAACCTATTAAATAGCCGCATTTCCATCAGTGATGAACAGCTTACAAACATCAGATCGGCGGCTCGTACAACAACTAGCTCCTTTGGCTTTATAGAATTCTCGAATGATGACATACTACACTCAATCCAATCACTGCCAAATAAGTCTTCCTTTGGGTTTGACAAAATATCCATTAATTTAATTAAAGAGAACAAGTATTTCTTCGTACAACCACTCACGTTTTTATTCAATGAATCAGTAATTAAAATTTCCGGAAATATTAAAATTAGGTATTATCACACCAATATATAAAAATGGTGATAAACGTAACGTTGCAAATTATAGACCCATTTGTATACTTTCTACAATTTCCAAAATGTTTGAGAAATGTGTAAAGAAGATTATTTTAAACTATCTACAAAAACTAAAATACTTTAGTCTAAATCAATATGGATTCTTGCCTAACAAGGGACCTGATAATGCAATTTTTCAACATGTAAAGTATATCACTGAAAATGTTGAGAACGGGCACTCTGCTATTGCTGTATATTTTGACTTATGTAAAGCTTTCGACACCTTAGATCATGATATTTCGTTGAGAAAACTGTATGCTTGTGGAATAAGAGGAAATATGTACAACTGGTTTAAAACTTATTTAGTAAATAGGCGTTACGTCACAAAAGTGAAGCATGTTCAGAGTGAAGTGTAACCCAAACTTTCGGGGTACCGCAGGAAAGCGTGTTAGGTCCCTATCTATTTTTAATATATATAAATGACTTGTGTGATGTCAATGTTACAGGGAAAATATTTAGCTATGCTGACGACACCGTGCTTGTGGTTACTTCTCGCTACTCGAATATATTGCAGAATATGGCACAAACTGATATTAATATAGTTGCAGAATGGTTGAGACAAAATCGACTGATTGTGAATGAAAAGAAAACTAAATATCTAGTATATGGTCATCAGTCTCCTAAGTTGTGGGGTGACACAAAACTTACACTCAATAATGAAACCGAGCTAAAAAGAGCTTATGAGGTAAAATATTTAGGCATACAGTTTGACTGCAAGCTGACTTGGAATAAACATACATTGTGCCTGGCTAAAAAATTAAGAAAATTGAATTATCTTTTTTACTACTTAAAACAATACTTCTCTGCTGAACACCTTAAACGCTTATATTTCGCTTTGTATCAGCCTACTCTTAGTTATGTAATTATGCACTGGGAGGGGGCAGCTAAGCAACATATTAGACCACTTCAAGTGCTGCAAAATTTATTGTTTAAATTTGCCCTTAGGGTAAAAATAGCAGTAACGCATGAACACCCTTTGTATGTTCGAGAACTGCATCAGCTGCAGCTACTGGAATACATATTTAAGAACAAACCATATGCTGAACTAAACCCCAGTGGCCACTTTACCAGATCAGAGGGACAAGGTTTGTTGCAAGAGCCAAAATTAAATAAACATCATTCTAGAACACAATCTATCTACAAAGGTGTTAAAATTTATAACACATTACCGTTAGTAGTAAAAAATAGCCTAAAGAATTATAAAAAGCGTCGTAAGTGGCACGATACATAAAAAATAGAAACAAGCAAACAAGTAGTAGACTGCTTTAGTAGAATACAACAACAATGTCTTGCATACAACGTTCAGAGAAGACGGACTCGTCTAGTTTTAAAATAGGAAGTTACGTTTTATTTAGAGTATTTCTTAATGTGGTAAAGCTGGTTTCGGATTTATTTTTACGTGTATTTACACATCAACATCCTCAGGCATGTGTGTAATTTATAGTGTGTTTATACTTGCATATCATGTATCAATTAATATATTTATAAGTTGCTACATTTATATGTGTATGTATATGGTATGCGAGTATCTTATAATTTATACGTTTCAACAAATGTAAGAAGCAAACAATATTTTACGTTTCTAAAGTTATGTGTGTATACACGATTATTTTCAGGTGTGTGTATGTGTGAGTTAGTTAGATTAACGTGTTGTTTCTTATGTATCGAGTCGATTATTTTCTTTTTATTTTTTACACGAGATATATTTATTCTTTATACGGTTGTAATAAACTCGCGATGCGGTTTCTCTCTTTATAGCATGTGCGCGTGTGGGAATGTGACCTAGTTGAGCATGAATAACACTGATATAATATATCAATTGTACTCTGCCATTCGCGCAATGTTTGCGCATAGTCAGTTAGATTTAAACATACTTCATTTGTAAAACTGTAACGTATTAAATATATTAGATTTGATTTGATTTGATTTGATTTGAAGAATTGATGAAATATTTAAGGAAGAAGGATTTGGGATTTTGGGACATTCTGTTAAGAGGTGGTGAATTGTAATCGGAACTTCACATCTATCACAGGTTGGCGGGACTAGTTTTTTGGAATATGTGTCCATGTGTAAGTTGCGTATGACCGATCCGGAGGCGACACAGCACCACCTGATCCCTTCGGTTGCGAACTGACGGTTTATTGCCACATTATATATTAGGTTCACTTTAGTTAAATTATATCGCAAAAGTAGCTGCTTACATATAGCGTAAGTAGGTATAAATTAAGATACACAAGATTTAAATATTAAGATACAAGTGTATAAAAAGGTATTATCGTCATTGTTTATTATTACTATTATTATAATATTATTAAACATTAGTGTAAGAACTAGTTAATAAGATTTACCATATATACATACATGCACATACATACACATATACACATATAAACACACATGTATTAAGAGGATTGATCAGGCGCTGGCAGGCTCAAATTTAATTTCCTTTTCATAATAATATGAAAATATTCTAACAAATGATCAGCATTTTTTACATTTAGAACTAAAGGTAAGTTTTCATTAATTTGGTATTTATTCCTTATTTCGTTAAAGGCACAGCATTTGAAGATAGTATGATGTATATTATCAATTTCTTTGAGATCGCAGTACTGGCAATAAGGTGAAGAGGTCAATTTAAACCGATGTAAATACTCTCCAAAATTACCATGCCCAGACAAAATCTGCGCATTAAAAAAAGTAATTTCAAGGTTGTGTAATTTAGACCTATAATTAATGTTTGGAATGAATGAAAATGTTTTCCTACCAGTAGTTTGCAGTTCCCAACGCAGTTGCCAAATGTCGATTAATTTATGTTTAAGATAGGGGTTTTCAATGTATTAACTTATTAACAACAACAATAATAATATTATTATTATTATTATTACCAGTCAATATCAAAATAATACGCATGTTATTGCAATATCGTTTTGAATATGTGTAAACGTATATATGTACATGTATGTGTGTATGTGCATTAGTGTATATATATATTTTTTTTCTTTTAATAATTAAAATAGTAATAATAATGGTGATATAGTAATAATTCCTCGGAAAGCGTTGTGATCGTCAATAACTTCAACTGTAATAAGCACACACCTGTATGGTGTTACACTACGCGGTACAATGGTTTTTAAAATGATCCAAACTCCCTCCATATCGAACTAAGTAAT
Source organism: Coronaproctus castanopsis (assembly GCA_032883995.1). NCBI lineage: Eukaryota > Metazoa > Arthropoda > Insecta > Hemiptera > Monophlebidae > Coronaproctus > Coronaproctus castanopsis. The sequence continues at coordinate 214,960,014 of CM065052.1, read as the reverse complement.
TTATGTTTATTTAAGTAATAAAACATATTTAAAATTCGAAATAAATGGCTATGAGTCTTCCATTAAAACCTGTTTATCCGGAGTACCACAAGCTACTAGGTCAATTTTTGTTTTCATTTTATTTACACAATGTTCCATTTGCTCTATACAACGTAGTAACGTTATTCTGCAGTTCATTTACACCATCCACCATTGATAATCATCTCTACAAATAGGCGTTTCACGTTTTAATTTAAAAAATGGAAAATTACTATCAATTGGTATTTTTTACGCGCAAGCGACCAATACTGCCGACAAATCTTACCGTTGAAGACGAGGACATTGTTTGATCAAAGAATATTAGTTATCTAGGTATAGTCCTAGATAAGCGATTGAAATTTGCTGATCACATTAATAGGTTCTATAAAGTAATTAGTGCAATTCACACACTTTTTTTAATTTCTGAATTTGAAAAGCAAATTAATCGTTTATAAAACTCTTATTCGATCAATTGTCACATATCCCTGTCCCGCTTTATATTCCCAATAGTAATTTTTAATAACTTATAATTAATACAGATACAAAAGAAATAGTATTAAGTACTCTTCAAAAATACAACGACTACACACACGCATACACAGACGGAGCAAAATCCACAGCAGGCGGCGAGAATTCACCAGCAGCTTGCTCCTACCAAATTGATAATATACTAAACTCTATTCGACTAAGCGATAGATGCACTTCTCTGGATGCAGAGTTGTATGGAATTATGTACTGCATTGAGTACATCAGATCAGCTGTACTTCCACATCGCAAAACACTGGTCATAACAGACTCCCTCTCCTCTCTACAACTAATATGCCGTCAAGATAATAAAAACACCTTAAATTAGAAATTCAACACAATCTAAACACACTACATAAGGAAGGATGGGAAATCCGGTTTCTGTGGATCCCAAGTCACATTGGGATGCACGGTAGTGATAAAGTAGACCTTGAAGCTCGGTCTATGGTACTTTCACAAGCACCAGAATACTCACCATCTCCATCAACATTAGCACACATACTCATGAACAACAGCAAGCAGGAATGGACGGACTGGACCTCACAAACAACCTTCCTAAGGAGCATAAAATCAACTATAGAACCTTGGTGGCCTCCAGATGGCACAAGTAGAAAAGAATATGGTACCCTAAACCATCTACGTGTGGGTCATACAGCCATATCACACAATTATCTTTATACCAAAAGCCCTCCACCAACAAACTGCTCCTTATGCGAACATTTAACAGAACCAACAGTCACACACTTAATCTATAACTGCCAAACACTCACACCTCACAGGTTAAAACACAAAATACAGGGCCCAATACACAAAATACTTTCAAACAACCCTCAATCAATAGTTAGCATTCTGGCTTTTGTAAGAGAAAGCGAACTCCCAGCACACATATAAACTAGACACACGTCTCCTTATGCTGTAATAACCCTGGTAGTTACAAACAGCGTATGGAGATTTACATAAAAAAAAAAAATTAATACAGAACCGGTGCTGTACGATTATCCTTAACGTGTTTCTCCTTACACGAAAATTACACAGATATGCGCAAGAATAACGATTGCCATTTTTCAAAAATTATATCATTTTCCTCGCTCGAAAATAAATTTCTTATTAATTATGTACCCTACATCGAAACGAACTGGTTAATGTCATCGGTAGATACGATTCCATCATCAAAATATAAGCATCGCAGGCTAAAACGTTATTATTTCACGATTCATTCTTGCATAATATTTAATCTTATTTTTATCTTATTTTAACGCATTAGATCATTATCATTTGTTTAACGATCATTTTATAACATCTTTACTTAAATCAAAATTTATACATAACATATTAATTATTTTTTTTAATTCGTTTTTTTTTTTCTGCACATTTTTTTACCGTTATCCCATTACTTTTATAATGTAGTATTATTTGAGTGTGTATATATCACGTAGTATTACTGTTGTAATGGTGGCGAGGCAAGTTACTCCAATTATTTACTTCCTCAGTTAATTTTGTTTTACAAATATACGTTTGTTGTTAATAAAAAATATTTGTTTTTCTCCTTAAAAGTGATAAATAAATATACAATAAATTGACAAATAATCAATTTATCTAAATTCGTAATAATTCACATATATATATATGTATACGAATTAAATATCACGTATATTTATGCGCATAAAATAAGAAATTCATTTTCTATTTAATATACATAAATATACATAAAACTTAGACATATACACACATTAATATATATATATATATAATTATTATTATTATTTCGAATCAGCCACAGCTGGACTACGTTGTCAGCTGGTATTACCATTCTTCTTCCTCTGTTTCCATATGGCTTTCATCATTTCGCTATGTATTTTTTTTTCCTTTCTTCCGTCCACAAAGTGCCAGTTCTTCCTTATTTCTCCACGAAACCTTTACAATTGAATAATTTCTTCCTTAACGTTACTCGATGATTTATGTCTCCAGGCATAATTTTCAGTTCTTCCGTGTCACTTTTTGTCTCCGTGAACCATGTGCCGTTTACTTTTAGGTTTCGCACATAATTTAAATAATCTTCCGGCGAACCTGTTTGGATCCATCTTTTGCAAATGCCCCCATAGAAACTAATTCTTCTTTTTCTAATAAATTTTTCCAACATGGTTGTACAGTTCTTGATTACATAAAGTTTTATATTTTTCACCATGTTTCGTCGGCCTCAGTATTGTTCTCATAATCTTTCTTTCCGCAATTTCTAGTTGATCGTTAGATTCCTTTTTGTTCAGTGTTAAACACTCTCCTGCATATAATGTCTCAGCTTGGCATTTCTTGATAAATATTTCTTTTTATATATAAATATAAAAGAAAAAATTGTTGTGTGTGTATATATATGTGTGTGTGTGTGTGGGTGTGTATAGTAAGAATGAAAGAAGAAAAATATTTATATTAAACTTCGAATATGTTTTCTTTTTGACGCCCACATATACATACGGGCCAGGTATATAAACGCATACATAGACACCCACGCAAGCTTATTATTTATATAGGAACAAGTAGAAAAATAAGAATGTCAAGAAGGCGTTGAACGTTAATTGTCTTGAATAATGACCGCGTGAATGAATCGTGATAAAATGACGCTGGGTTAAATCCAAAACACGGTAATAAACTTATCGCGCCTAGTAAATATTTGGCGTAGCCAACAAAAAACCTTGCGAAATGGAACCCTTATCGAAAAATTAATTTAAAATTATTAATTACGCCGGAAGTAACAACATTCGCACGATGATAGAATTAAAAAATTAAATATTAAATATTTATCGCGTTGATCTAATAACACGAAACTACGACGCTGTTGTAAAATAATAATGACACCGTTTAAAATGTTTACAATATTATTTCTATTATATGTACGGCTTCGTTAAAACATAAGTAGTTATTCTTTTAGCGCTTTTGTGGAATTTATGCATATATATATTTTTAATGTATACCTTTGTTTAGTTAAATTCGGGGAAATGTTCCCGTGGACTGTAATTTTTAGACACGCGTAACTTAATAGGACGACGACGAAATTAATTGTTTCTCTTCTTTTAACTTCGTCGCTATTTTCACTATAATTATAATTATTATTATCATCGTTATTATTGTCATTGATTCTGCGGACATTTATTCCGAAATTATTTCTACTTTACTTATATCGTAGCTTGCGCCACACCGAGTAAGACGGATGTGCAGTAAAATTGACAGCGTATACCTTGTAAAGTTAGCTGGTTCTTCGGTGTACGGTAAGGACAAAACGATGTTTTTTATTAAATCCGACTTTACACGTAAACAGGCATTTTTCATAGTTCTATTTTTTACCGTCGACGTCCTGTCAATGATTGATGGGTCGTTAAAAGGCGATCAATCGCGAAAAAATAAATAAAAAATAGTAACCGAAATAGGTCCAGTAGAGGGCAACAAAATTACTTGACAGATTAATATATATATATAAATAAATTGCGTGTGCAAACATACGATATATTTATATATTATATATTTATTCAATTATTTATTTATTAATAATCTAAATGCTGATTTAATGTTAAATTTTGGAACTAGTTTAATACGTGCAAATACACACATCGAAATAAATATTATTAAACAACTTAACGATAACCGGATAATGTAAACAACTGAAACATTGAAAAAACTAACGTAAACAAATCATGGTGGAATAAAGACTTGGAATTTTTTAAATTTCTCGTTAGCAAACTCAATTATATTAAGAATAACATTTTTTATAAATAACTTTATATATAAAATAACTTTAAAACTGTATTAAAAAACAAAATTTAATTTTTCAAGCAACAGGCTTTGGGAATTTTATGTAGAGTTCATCCAGGGCCTGGGGTGTGAACCGTATAAAATTTTAACGAACTTGGATCATTCTAAAATTTCCAAATTTAAAGATTAACTGTGAGACTTGTTATAACTGGCAATGTGAGTTTCTTAATGAATACATTTTTTTTGATTCGAAAGAAGCTGATTCTATTTCACTTAGTAAAAAATCGCATATACAACTTGAAATTAAAATTTTCGGAAACTGAAACAAATTATAAAACATCCTGTGACGGATAATTAAGTACAAAATGAACAACGGAATAATTTATGCTGCTTCGATATCGAAGGGGGCATTTGATAATTGTATACATTAATTGTTAATGGATTTAGCTTTAAAATTTGATACATTATTACTTAACAGGACAGTAATGTGGTCATATCAAAAAGATATTATATTTGTTAAGAATGATTTTGGTGTTACGCAGGGTTCGGTTCTCGAACCGGTCTTGTGGAATATTTTATATTCTAACATTCACTCAAAGTTAAATATATAGGCGTACGTTTATTATGCGGGTAATTTACTTTTAGTTTATAATACATATTTATGTACTACTTTGACTTTGTCACCTCGTATCGCTAATTGTAATGCGATTATTAATAAGCTTAAAATAATAGTAAACGATTTAATCACAAATGATGGTGATAGCTGGTCGTGATAAAAACTTCGACCAGATTTCATTAAAATTAACAATACTTAGATATTTCGTTATAGACAAGTCGTTAGAGTGTAATAAACACGTATGAATAATAAGATCAACAAGTATTATTCTACCTTTAAGTCTGTCGGCGGTAAACTCCGGGGATTAAACTATAAGTCCGAGTTAACGCTCTACAAAGGTTTAGTGCAATCATTACACTTCTACTGCGCACTGGTGTCTATTATAGTCGACTGACTAAACAGCAAATACGTAATTCTAATTGTCGGAAATTTCTAACTGATATAACCTCTTCATATTAAACAAATAATATTGCAATCCATAAGTACGGATCTTACCTATTGATGTTCGTATTAAAAAAAAAAAAAGGATCTTTAATCGTCGATGTTAAAAAAAAGTAAATAATGATAATGTCAGTAAAGATCTTTTCAAACAGACAAATTTACGGAATGAGATTCAAAAATACGATATGATACTTTAACAAAGGATAAATTAATTAAATTAATAAATAAGTTCTTTCCTAATGGTAATAGAACGTTTTAAAAATAAAAACATTAATCACCACACGACTCGTATACTGGTCGTGGTTCTATCGGCTGTTGTCTAAATAAATTAAAAATTATTATCGAAAGTAAATGTTGTAATTGCGAAAGCGACAAAACTTAAAACGTTCGACGTATCATTCACCTGCGACAGTTGTATAAGATTGTGTGTAGTTGAATTAAATGAAATTATATTATTACAACAGTTTTCTGTTTTCATTTCTGAATTATTCAAAATTAAATATACATAATCGCTACTAGTAGCACTAAGCTAATTTCGCCGGCTGCTCTAGTTTATTATATTCTAGCATCTAGCTCTTGTATTTTTTTTTTGGCCTGGCTGTACGTACCATTTGGCCACCAAAAGAACAAAAATAGGACACAAATAAATATAACGAATGAATTAACTTAAATTAAAGTAAGAGAGATAATTATAAAATATGAGTATAAGAACAAAAATAAATCATAAATAAATATAACCAATGAATTAGATTAAACTAAAAGAAGAGAAATAACTATAAAATATGAATATAGCAGGAGAGGATAATCATAATAAAATGTATCATATAAAAAGAGGAAAGGAAAAATTACTCCCAAAACAAAAAACCAACACTTAAATTAGAATATGATTTATAATAATGAATTTAAATAAAACTATCAAAACATGAACATCCAAACATATCAAGGATAGGATACAGTAATGAGGAAAAACACCAAGGTAGAATAACTTCTCAAGCAAACCTGTACGTCTCTGTTCAAACCACCCACAGCTGAAGAATAAATGGTTGATATCTTCTCTAAAACTGACGCAGCTCTTGTATTACTTTATGATGTAATTTATTTATATAGTTTTAAATATGTATAATATACAGTGTAATCTGGCTTTAATATAAATATATTATTCAACGTCATCGGAAATTGCCGACGGTTCTCGCTGCTAATTCGAGCAAATCTAACTAATTTATAAAATTAAAAATGGCGCAATAAAAAAGATTAGTAAAATCAATATGAATAATTCGGCATTTCAACTAATAAAAACGAAAACATAATAAAATTTTAGATCATTCGGACGACAATACTTACCGGGGTTAGAAAATTGTCGCACGTAGTACCCACCGCTTTGTCTTCCATCGATGAAATTTACTCCACAGTCTGAAAAAACAAAGTCTGAAAGTAGAAAAAATTACAATTTTTATTGAAATAATTTAACCAGTGTATTATTACGTTTGAAGGATATCGATGTCAAGTAAAAGTTGTCAGCGATTGAAACAATGCGAGTGAATTCTTCCGACACATAATAAGAAAATAGGAAATGATGTAACGCATATTGGTCGTGAGTAAAATTCATGGAAAACAATCACCTACACCTATGAGATGGCCGACAGATATGGTACTGTATAGTACGCGTACATCAATCAGAGCTCTCGAAAAACGGTGGAAAATTACAAAAATTACTGATGGTTTATATGCGATACCCTATCTAAGGTGACGGTCATAAATAATGATACATATAACAATAATATTAGAACAACCACATATAATAAAAAAGAAAAAAATATTTATTAATAAAAGTAAAACATTATATTAATTAATTTTTATAATGCACAGGTGCTCTCAGGGTATGGAAAATTTGGTTCCTATTTACATAGGTTCCATCTTATAAGTGACCCTGCGATGACGTTGAACATTTATTATATCACTGCCCTTATTTCTCCGAACTTCGGTCTCAATTCAGAATTAATTCCACACAACCGATGGTTATTAATAAATCTAATTCCAAAAATCACCTATTGCATATGGAGTCCGCCATAAATCAGGGCAATGATAAATTATATTTCTTTAAAAATTAACTCAAAAGTAAAACCGCAATAATAGTGTGGTCTATGCTTCTCAATGACTGCCTACACATGCCTTCCTCACGTAATATACTTTACACACCTACACTAGTTTTGTTATATAGCTGAAGTTTTTTTTTTTTTATAACTATTAACGTAATTCCCTCTCTGTCATTAATAATAATTTTGCTGTTTCATTTTTAAAAGTATGAATATTATTTAAAAAGGAAAATAATCGTAAATCCATATACTCATCTTGTTTTACGTTTATGTTTTTCTTCGTTAAAAATTCGATGTATTTATTTTATATGATTTATTTTGTTTTGATTACGGAAAAGTTTTCTTTATAATTTTATTTGCATTTGGATAATAGATGATGTACAAATTTTGTTAGCAATAAGTATATTTTAATTTTATTGTTCTAATTTCTTTCACGCATTTTCACAAATTCACCTTAGCCCACACACACACACACATATAGTGGATAACAGGACCATGTAGTTCATCCCGTCACCACCGTAGATATTAAGTACACTTGGCAGAGGACTACTACTAGACAGACCATGTTTTTCTTTTCTTTTCAGATACACCTGCACTTTTCTATACAATTATAATTTTTAATTTTAGCACACTAGTCGTCTGCCTCCCTACAATATTACACCCAGTTATTAAGCAATAAACTTACCCCACCGGCGAAATGTACGGAATGGAGGCTAGTTTACGTTTCGAGCAAAATATAAAAAATTATAATTTGGACAAACAAGTATTAGCTACGATACGCACCCCAGTTGTAAACGGCATCACGGATCGTTTGGGAAAAATACTATATAGATGTAATATTAAGCCAGTGCATGGTACGTGCACAAAATTGCGTAAGAAAAATGTAAAGTATGTTATACCAGGAAGGGAAGTAGCGGTCATGCACAGAATACCATGCTGTTGTGGTCTTAGCTATGTTGGACAAACAGGCAGAACTGTTGATCTAAGAATTAACCAGTATGTAGCGAACTGCAAGTACAGGCGCATTGAAAAGTCAGGTTACAGGACATGCAATAAAGTTGGAGGATATAAAAGTTTCTGTCAAAGTAAATCGATTAGGTGAAAGAATTGTAAGGAAGTCTTAGAAATTGAAAAATTCAAGAACTTCAACCGAGAGGATGGCTTCCGACTTGTTCCAGGGTGGTGGAGAGCGATGATAGTTCAATTGAGAACCAATCATATGTAGTATTATCAATATAATTAAGCTTGTTATATCAGAGTTAGTTTAGTTCTGACGATATGGCATTTTGCTTGAAAACTCGGGTTTATTAATATATTGTTTTACTTTTATTAATACATCGGTTTGTTTTCTTTTCTGTACATAGCTCTACCGAAATGATTGTATCTAATTGTGAATATCGACAACGAAAATACTTTTAAAAATTATATATATATATAATATATATATATATATATATATATATATATATATATATATATATATATATATATATATAAGTAACTTCAATCATTGAACTATTTAGTTCATTTTCATTACTCTATCCGATTCAATGTTGTAGCTTCCGACGTATAATATTTTGTATACTTCGTATCGTTTATGAATTGTTATGTTTCTCTGTTTTCGATCTGTACCCGTACTTGTTTGTGATTCAATTTATAATTTAGATTAACATCGCGACACTATAAAATATGTAGTTGCACTTGAAGGAACTACTTTCAAAAGCCACTATAACATCAAGAATGCTAACTGGAATAGCTTTATTACAGATTTGGTCATTAAGATAGAATCAACGCTAAAAAACTATGACGAATTTGTAAATCTTGTTAAAGCTGTATCATGGAAACATATTCCTACAGAATGTAGAACAGAATATTTCAGCGGACCATCACTGCATTCGAAAAAGCTGATTAGAACATATGAAAAATTGTTTTCTACGGATCCATTCGCCGAGGACACAAGCTGACACACAAGTATAATTAATAACTTCTACTGAGAGCATATTTGTTACTATCAACTTCAACCGGCTGTTCCCAAACTTCTGTGATTCAATTTATTTAAGAAGATTAATCGCAGAGAAATTATACTCAAAATTAAATTGCGATTTAGATATTATTCGTTATTGGCCGTCTTTTCCGTATGCAGCTTAGAGAATCTTCTGTACTCTCCATTCTGAAGAGGCAGTCTGCAATCTCGATCGTGTATTTTTTGAATGATTTGCTGCGACACCGTTACGTTCTGAGCTTTACCTTATCTTACCACGTTCTCCGCGTATTAACGTAAAAGAATAGCGCCGATGTACCATTATTGAAATCATTCAGAGAAGAGCGGTCTGCTCATTTAAATCATACAGATTCTAATTTGTAAATTAATTTCGAGATAGAAGAAATAGTAATAATCAAAAATGACCAAGGTAAAAAAAAAATATTTTTATACGCTCGACTATTTTTTAATCGAATACATAACCGGTGTTAAAGGTATTTCATTATGCAGGTTAAATGTTGTAAAATTGAAAATCTATCGCAAACGACAAATATGTAATATTTAAAAGCAACTGATGATTTATTCACGGTGGCGTAGTTGCTATAGTACTCGACCGAAACCAACACGCGACATAGAAACTTTTTCATCATTACGTAATTCTTAATTATCACAGCTAAGACAGTGGCACCCTACTCCTTATAACACGATATGCGAGGCTCATCCAGGTCGCATATAAATAGTGCCTTGAATGCTAGCTCATTTTGTACATAAAAATCAGTGGCGGCTCGTGCATAAGGGCTGCAGGGCTGCAGCCCCACCTACAAAATTACCAGTATAATTTTTTTTTCATATTCAAAAATCAATTAAAATTATCCAAAATTTTGAAATTTCGTTTAAAAAAGTAATTTTTTCTCTTTGGATGCCCATTCTAGAAAGTTGGTGAGGGCTACGTATGATGCAGCTCTTGTTGGCACGTTTAGGAAACAAAAAAAAGTGTGGTTCCGCGAGAAAACTATATTAAAGGCGCATGCGCAGTGGTTTCTTTTGAACCGCGTTCGGGCTGCATAAAAACCAGCCTAATACAGCTCTCGTTTACGTGTTTAGGAAACATAAAGTGCGTGGAAACGGAACCGGACGATGATAAAAGCGCATGCGCAATAGTTTTTTTGCCCACGTTCGGGCTGCATGAAAACCAACCCAGCCAGTAGACTTGTATTTCAAATTTTCAAGATTAATATTCCAACTGCAGAATGAAATGTTGACGCGCGCGTTCTTCTATTATTGTTGCTTATTTACTTATGTTTTATTGATTGAATAAATATATTTATTTATAAGGATTTTATTACTTCGATTGTTTTGGTAGAAAGGGTAACTTTAATTATGGCTGGAAATAGCATTTTTCGTGAAAGTGAATTGAATTCGGTTTCGTGTTTGCTGAATAACAAATTTTCGCGGTTATCGTTTGCAGAAAAGTGTAACGTTAAGGCTCGTGGGAGGCCGACTCCGCAATTGAATATTATACAAACGTCATCTGGCCGAAACAATACTTTTGAAAGAAAATTTAAAGTGGATATTTATTCAAAATGTGACTGGCTTTGCGGTTGTGAAATTAAAAACGCTTTCTTTTGTTTTCCTTGTCTACTTTTTGGCGGTGAAATTTCTCGAACTTAAACTGGTGTGGTAGACTTGAAACATTTGAATGAAAAAATCAAGAAACACGAAAATTCAGCACAACATTTAAAAAATTCGATAGATTTTGATATGCTGGGAAAAATTAATATCGCGACACAGGTAAGCGAAGCGTATAAAGTAAATATCAGAAAGTTCAATGAAAACATCAAAAAGAATAGGGATATTTTATCAAAAATCATCGACTGCCTGATATTTTGCGGTAAATTTTTGAACTTCCGCTACGAGGACATAATGAAAAAGCGGATTCCGATAACCCTGGTATTTTTCGAGGACTGTTAAATTTCGCAAGAAAATTGGGTGAAAATTTGAAAGTGCATTTTGAAAATTCTACAGTGTTTAAAGCTAACTCAAAAACAATTCAAAATGAATTGTCGGATTGTATGTTAAACATTTGTCGAACTGAAATTTCTAATGAAATTGAACAAGCTCAATTTTTGACTGTTATGTCCGATGATACGACTGATATCTCTGAGAAAACACAGGAGGTAATTGTTTTTCGTTACGAATTCAATGGAACTATATACGAAAGATTCTGGGGATTTTATAACCCTGAGTAACAAGATGCAGAAGGATTATTGAAACAGATGTTGGAGCAGTTGAAAATTGTTTTAAAAGATAATACTGGGAAACTAATTGCTCAAACTTATGATGGCGCCGCAGTTATGAGCGGAGCGCGTGGCGGTGTTCAAAAAATAGTAAAAGAAACTTACGCAAATGTCCATTTCATTCATTGCTATGCTCATCAATTAAATTTAGTAATGAGTAAATCAGTTTCAACTAATAGAGAAGTACGCATCTTTTTTAGTAGCTTGTCGGGAATTCCAGCATTTTTTTCGCGTTCTTCTCAGAGATTAGTTGAGCTTGAAAATTGTATGTCAAGAAGAATTCCACGTGGTTCCGATACAAGGTGGAATTTCAATTCAAGAGTCGTAAATACAGTTTTTGAAAACATCGAACAGCTGAAAGAATGTTTCGAAAAATTGCAGAATTCAAATAATACCCAAACGGTTAATGAAGCATCCGGTCTTCTTCGTCTTCTCAATGACAACAACTTTATATTTTGGCTCGGCGTCTTCCATCCTATTATGCCACACGTTGATTTACTATACGATGCATTTCAAAATCGCAACATTAATTCTTCGAGCGCTTTTTCATCACTGGAAAATTTTTATCGCGCAATTTCTTTAATCAGAGAAACGAATTTCGAAAACTTGGTGTCCACAAATACTGATTCTATGCCCGTATCTCGTAAGAGGAAATGTGATGAAAATCGAAACGACGCTATCAAAGAAGTTTGTGACACAATATGTATGCAAGCTAGGGTTAGATTCGAATTTACAGGTCATCTATCTGCAGGAAAGTTGCTGTTACAAGAGAAATTTGAAACGTACTGCAGGCAAGAATTTAACGAAACTTGCCAGGCATATCCCATGCTAAATAAAAATCGTTTGCAAACTGAACTTTCTGTTCTATACGAAAGAAATTCAGAATTTTCCCTTGCATCGGGAGTTGCGCAACTCCACCAATTGTTTCGAAACACCGGTATTTACAAAACACTCGGCGAAGTATATGTTTTGATGAAAATTTTGTTAACGTCTCCTATGACAACTGCTGAAGCGGAAAGGTGTTTTTCTTCCTTGAAAAGAATTAAAACATATTTACGGAGTACAATGCTGGAAGACAGAGTTTCTGCGCTTGCCATGATAAGTATTGAGAAAACTCTTATCGATATAATTCCTAACTTCCACAGCAAGGTACAAGGTAACTGACCGGTTCGCGAAAGTGAAAAACCGTCGTATGGACTTCATATACAAATAAATTTTGAAGCAATAGCTTTCAAATTACACATTTTTTAAAATTTTCTTAGAATGGCCGATTCTAAATTTTATTTTTGTTTAGAAAATTTAGAATTTTAAGTTTTTATGAAATGGTAGCCTAGCTGTATGTTTTTTATAAAAAAAAAAATTCAACTAGGTAAAACTTTCAGCCACTCCGCTTCGAAAATCCACGAGCCGCCACTGGTAAAAATAAATTTAGAGCGGCTAGTCCCGACGTTCGGTAGATAAATAGATCCGGTTTTAATAAAAATGACTACAGATATTTGAAACATTAATACGGAAATGCGAGGAATATAATATAAAACTGTACAGGGCATAGGTAGATTTCGAAAAGACATTAGACTCGATATAGAGGTTTTGGCGGTAATAGATGCATTTTATAGTAGCGGAATAGAAAAAGAATATTTACAACTAATAAAAAATATTTACCAGTTCACAACGATGCAGATACATTATGGGACAAAAAAATAACACACAAAAAAAAAAACATAGCAACGAGAAACGACAAGGAGATACACCGAAAATTGAAACTCAAAAGTTATAAAGATTTATGAAGAATATTTCAATCAGCTTAGATTTGCAGATAGTGTAGCAATATTAAGTACCGGTGCTGAAGAACTACAAGATATGATAATGGGATTAAATGCATATTGAAATACAATAGGATTAAGAATAGATTTCTACAAAACTAATGTCAAATACGAACGAGAAACTGAGAAGAAAAATTGATATAGACACAGTAAATGAATACACATACCTCGAACAAAGCATTGCGACAGATATAAGTTGATGCTAGCAGAAATAAATCGCAGAATGTCACTATAGTGGGTTTAGAAAACTAAACAAAGGAAATACCGATACGTTTGAAAAGCAAATTACACAATCAAGGTGTTTTACCGATGTTCGCCAACATGGACGTTTACAAAAACGAAATTAAAAAAGATAAGGAAGACACAAGTAGCGTTAGGAATATTAATCATAAAACTATCTAACGGGAAGCCAAATAAATATATAAGAGAGAAGACTGGACTACATAATACTGTGGAGTAAATGGCGAAAATAAAGTAGTGATCATGGGCCGCACACAAAGCCGGAGAATAGATAACAGATGCACAAAACGATTGTTGGAATAGTGGTCAATTGACAAGAAGTGAAACATGGGTAGACTGCTAATCCCTTGGTGTGATGACTTGAAACGAATCGCAGGAAGAAATTAAATAAGAATAGCTCAGGATCGTAGTAACTGGAAACAATTGGGTAAAGTTTTCGTCCAGCAGTGTACTGATATAGACTGACAATGCATATTATATATATATATATATGTGTGAAATAATGATAGACAACACCAATGACAAGCAAGTACTGAAGATTATGACTTACTTGTTTCATTCGCATTAATAAGTTTTGTAAATTACATATATCTAAATTAATATATTATATATTTTTAATAAATTGTACATATGTTTATATTTTATTTTTTATGTTCACTTGATGACTTTATGATTTTTCTTAAAGAAAATTCATCGATTTTAACTCCTATTTTATCGTTTATTTTTTATAAAAATCTCTATATTCCACACTTTTCAGATAATATACTTACTCTTTGCAAAAGTGTAATTTTACAGAGCTAATTATAATTTTATTAACGTGATAATTTAAAATTTGTCTCGGTCGGTAAAACGAAAATTCGATTACAAAGCTGAGGCTGCTTCGAATCCCAAAAATGTATCGTCTTCGTATAAATTCGAGGCTTACTAAAATTTACACGAGCAGATTATCGGCACAAACGTCTGCTTCGCAGAATTATTTTCAAAGGTTATGAAAAGTATTTTTTAGGCTTCGTTTCTAAATTCCGAGCAAAAAACCTATTCGCTTTAATCTAGCTATCTTTCACAGCCTATAAGAAAGCCGAGACAAATTCAAAGGTTCGTTTACTATAAAATTCTTATTTACCGTTTTTATTTTTTATTTACCGCCGTGTAGTTATTAATGCTGTTTTCTCTCCCTCACACTCAGTCTTACTCACATTCTGTTCCTCTCTCTATTTATATATATATATATATATATATGTATGGGGAAATCAAAGCTTGCTCTCAACGTAAATGTAGGTTACACAACAGCTTCCTCACTGTCCCTTTCGTTACATCCGTCCTTATCCGTTACTTACCCGTTTCAGAGGTAAACACAAAGGCACCCACACACGCGAGCTTTTTTGTTCGTTATACCGTATAATTACAGCAAGATGAACGCTCATTTTCAGCAGACTCAGTTTATTTTCCCTCATTGAACTAAGTCCACACTCCTCCAAACGGAGCATCAACAACGCCCGCTAACAACAAACTGAATTAGAATGAGAGAAGTGAATAATTTAGAGAAAAAAAAACGAAAAATTCTGCACAGATGAAATTTCGGTTAAGTCGTCGAAAATTAGGGACGGAGGAATTCTGAAATTTCGTTGTTAAGAACAATTTTATTATGCTCTTTTATAAGCGTGAATGTAAACATGTTCTCATTTGTACCTACCGTTCTAAACATGCGTAAATATGTCGTTAAAGTATATACGTGTTGTCTATTTTCAGATATGTATTGTGAAACTTTATACACGCTTATTTATACACACACACACACACACACACACACGTATATGTAATTACGTGTGCATATTTGTGTGTGTGTTACGTCCGAATAAGTAAATAATATCGCGTTCTATTGTTGACAAGTTTCGTACTTTCGACGTTATCAATCTTCATTCTAAAACGTTCGATATCCGTTGAACCCTTTACTGGTGGTTCCGTTTGACGGAAACCTTGTCTACTCTATCATTTGTTTCCATAAAATGATATTTGTATGTATAAATCAAAAAATTTCCTACACATACAAAAGTAAACATTACGAATCCGGTCCTGAGAGCAGTAAAAAAGCATTCCAGATAAACACGGATTTTTTCCAAATCGTAATCTATATAGGATAGTTTTACGGGTATTTTAAATCGACTAGTGATACAGAGATAGATAATAATTGGATCGAACATTACTTCAATATATGAGCAAAACTTAGATATGAAAAGATTCTTTGGAGGTGTATACGAAATAAACTATCCGCAGCGGACCTGACTTCCACATCAGCAGCATTATTCCCGAGTATATTGGAATATCCGAGAATCTTGGAGAACCTAATAGAAATTCCAGACACTAACAACGAGGACACAAGAATTCTCTGATTTTATATGAAGAAGCCGAATGGGAATTAAATGACCGAGATTTTAGAATGATTAAACAGCTTTCAGAATGAATTAGAAGAAGAACTTATAAAGCCGGACGATGTTGATGAACGCATTTTAACGCTTGATACATTGCCATCGTCCCTACAAGTAAAAATCAAAGAAAAATGTAATGGAACAAATTTCTTCATTCATGACGTTTAAAGAAGGAATTATAAAGACAGCCCTAACTATATCATTAGAAACCATCTGTAAAAATTGGAAAAAATCCCGCCCAATATATTTCCAGCAAACTATTAAAATAGAAGTATAGATTTATATCTATTTGTACACTATTGATAGAAAAAGGACCGGGGGAATAATAAGAGGGTGACAAAGGAATAATTAAGTGCTATATAGTTGGAAACTCGTTTAGATTAAAAAAAAAAAAAACTCAATTTGTTACGAATAAATAAGAAGTTATCGTATACCGACAGATATGTAGTTGTAAAATTTGTTCTAACAAACAGGTCCGCTAAGAAACTTTTTCGGGTGTAAACAGGAGGTTATGGCACATCTAAAGCAGCAATCGGAGAAGGCGGAAGTGCTACCAGACGGTAACAATGGCAATTTTACAATTTTATTGGAAAGATCCAAAGATCTTAACGAAGCATTACTATTAAAAAAAATAGCTATCATACTGACATACAAAACGAATAAAGGACGTGTAAAGTAAAATTAACGTTAATGTATCTCCTTCTCAAGTAGTACGACTGAACTACTTGAGAAGGTCTAAGAATTCCCGTTTAGCGCCCTATCCAAAATTACACCTAATTACAGACGTGAAATACAAAAGGTAATTGTACGGTTAGTGTGAAATAATCCAGTAATAGTAAACATTGGTTGTATATAAAAAAAGACCATAGAGGAACATTTGTTAATTGCAATATATCTCCCATCAGTAAATAAAAACAGTGTGATCCAAATAGTATTATATATATATATATATATGCCCATTTCAACCTACTGCTGGGTATAGGCATGTCCCAGACGTTTCTAACGATTGCGGTTTTGTGTAACCCGGATCCAATTGATCCCTGTATGTTTGGCAATGTCGTCTCGCCACCGTGTTGTTGGACTGCCCATTTTGCTTTTTGAATGCAATGGACACCAATCCAGGATATGTTTTGTCCACCTGCCACGTCCATTTTAATTTTGATATTCGCTCCACCGCGTCGGTCAATTTTGTGCGCTCCCTGATTCAAGTAATGGTTTTTCTGTCTTTTAACTTGCCGTTTAATATTATCCCTTCGTGAGCTGTTTGTGTTTTCCTGATTTTCATAATTATTCCATTTGTGAAGCTCCACGTTTCTGGTCCGTATGTTAACACGGGAAAGACACATTGGGCATAACGTTTGCACTTCAAACTGTTCCGTATTGCTACCCTATCAGTATGCTGTCCCAAATGTATAAAATATTTACCCGTGTAATAACAAACCGTATAACCCGAATAATAGACTATGTCAAACCGAGAGAACAAGCAGGATTTAGATCTGGATCATTTATCAACGGTTAGAACATTAGTAAAAACTTGTGAAAAATACAACATCCCACTCTATTATGGCGTTTGTAGATTACGAAAAATGAGCAGTGTTACAGTCAATATGTAACTGCGAAGTTGAAGAGCAATATGTGAACATTATCAGAACACAGTTTCAATGAAAGTCAAGCTATGGAAAAGAACTGCGGAAATATCTATAAAAAGAAGTGTACGACAAATTGCAGCCTTAGAAAGTGTATTCAGAAACTAAACTAGGATTCAAAAGGCATAACAATATATATCCCCCCTGGGGGTAAGAGCGGCTACTGGTGGAAAGCCTCATGCAGGCGATTCCAGTAGTGACAGGGAAATGAGAATGAGGATGTAGAGAGACAGGTTGGGGAACTGTCTACTAAAACTCTACATGAGTCTAACGACTTCTCACCCTCGGCTAGTTGAAGCCGCCATAAATGTCTCACCAGCATATTCCCCAATAGCAAACCGCTGCTTTGCGGTAAGGGTTTGGTTACCCAACGGCTAAGGGAGTTAACCCTGACAGAAAATCATACGGAAGGCAAGGAGAAACCACCGTATTATATACTCTCATGTAAATCTATCATGTCAATTCCATTACAAAATACGTTAACCGGGATCAAAGATGTTAATTCAGTCGACGATGTCGGCAGGGGAAGAAAACAGAGGGCTTCACGCCTTCTTCACAATAGGGACATGGAATGTCCGAACAATGTTAGCGATTGGTAAACTTGCCAATATCAAAAGAGAAATTATGGGTTATAAAATGCAATTACTAGGAATATCATAGTGATTTAACTAATTTTCAATTGATTGATCATTATCATTATTAGTATTATCTCATAGTGTTGCGCATAGATTATTCCCTTTATTTTAGTTTCATATAGACAATCAAATGAATTATGTACGATATCATTAAGTGTTATCCCATTATTATTATTATTATTATTAAGTAATTTAATTATTTCCTCCATGTTTATTTATCCGTTTTTTATTTTTTTTATTTGTTTATTCTTATTCGATTCGTAATTAATTTTTATTTTATATTTCTTCTATTTCGAAATGTACCATTGAAATTAAAATAAATTTGATATGATTCGATTTGATTATTATATTACGTCGGATGTTTCAACGTGTGAAATGTATATAATGATCGAATGCTGCGGATTTTTTTTTTCTTAATAGAAATTTCAGCCAGCTTTATCGGTCATAGGTTATATTTATAAGAGAATTCTTCGAATCCGTATTTAAAACACGAGCCTGTATATATACATTATTAATTCTCAATGTACGAAACCTTGGAAAACATTATGGGGTGTTTTTAATTTTTCCAAAAAAAAAGATTAACGTAGACCACGATATAATCATATCGACGGAAACGTGGCTTTACGAAGATGACAAAGTTGTTCATAATTCCCGATCACGCTCTCGCAGTGCAGAGTACATAAACGATCAGGGGCTATTATATATACGTAAACGATAATTCTAAAAATTATAAAACGATCGACTTATAACTTTTTGTCGATATCGGGATTATTGCGAATCGAGATTATTTCAACAATTTTAATTGATTTAGATGGCATTCTCGCGATAGGTGATTATCTGAATTTAACCCTAGAACGGTGTAGACTTACGTAACTTTTACGTATATCACTAGTGTACTCGAACTTCCGTCCACTAGAACTGAATCTTGATTCAAATATTCACCATCTATTCTAATACCGGTTTTAGTCCGATTCATGTTTTTACACAAAAGCGCAGATAAATAATCTAATCAACAAAACCACCTCCTTTCTATCAAACTTAACCCACTATATTAGTTGCCGTTTCCTTTTGCGAATAAGAAAGAAAAGTGTTATCTTTACCATACTTCGAATATCAAATCGTACCCATTCTTATCTTCTTCAAGGCATCTCTCCGTCTTGCCAAATGTCGCAACAGCTTATACCCCACACACTAACATTTTATCGTGTTCTCACAACCCTTATAATTCAGCACAGCCTTCCTCATTCCTTACATCAACTTTTATCTGAATCTAGCGACCACATCTATAATGTTTTCCTGTTCCTGGATTTACACTGAACTTTTTAAATCAGATCTAGGACCACACTAAGTCCATGGGTGTATTTGTCAGTTGCACCTGGCGTCCCGTACTATCGAATAATAATAAAGCGTCGATTAATTCAGTATTACTTGCATACGATATTTCGTATGAGCTCTCGGATTTTCTTCCGATTTTCGCAGCCTATACTACATCCCCACAAAGCGACGTCGTATTTCTAAATCAGCGCAATAATCCGCTTATAAAGTAAACGGCCAGCCTCGACTAATATATTTTCTTGCACGCGAGTGTGTTTGAGAATATATTTCTCATTTAAGAAAGCGAGAAAATTCGCAGTAATATTTTCACGGTTATTTTTTAACTATTATTTAGATTGTTCAATTTTTTAATAACGTAATTTTTTTTATTAATCATTTATAAGATTGATTGGAAAAAATATATAAATTTTGAATTATTTTAAATAATAATCGAAATTTAAGTTTTTCCGGTTATTGCGTAAAATTTTGATTTTTTAATATTTTTTATAATTTCTTTTTTTATTAATTGGTTAATGATTTAATTTTAAAAAAATATAAATTTTCAGTTTTTCGTTATTTGAAAAAAATAATCTTATAGCTTTATGTTTTGATTACCTCTGTGTGTGTGTGTGTATACGTTATGTAGGAATGATATTATTTTTTTTATTTGAAAAGAAAAATTAATTTTTGACAACCGCAATACCGCAATGAGTTTTTGAAATTTGTAAATAATTTTTGAAAATTCACTAAAACGAAAAATTCTCTCGACTCGAAAAAGCTAACGTATTTTCCGAAAAGTTTATTTCATATACCTAACGGGAGCCTATTGTCACGAAGTTTCGAACGAATTATATTAACTCGTGGAAATTGATGTCTCCCCGAAACTAGGCGCAACTACTAGCGTGCGTAACTCGATAGCGGAATTTATAAAAATGACACCGCCGGAAAAGAGAGGTTGGTCGATTCAACCTTCACCGTCGGACGTTAACTACGTAAAAGGAAACAATTTTTGAAAAAATTTCAAAGGTTTACCCCTTCGATGTCGTTTGCAGCCATCCGTATCCAACAACAGGCAGTACGGTCCAAATCAATTTTGAGAATGTTCGCCATATTTTTCTCCGTCTAATGACGGGTAGAGTTGAACTGTTGTAATTTCGCCTTTAAAAATTTATCGAACGAAATTTTATACTATCGCATTTTGAAAACTTGACGACGAATTATTTTTCTATTACGTAAATCGAAGCCGACGGCTAAGTCAATGAATTTTATTTATCGTATCAATAACGCGATTAAAGAGTACATAAATACAGTGTTGTAAACGCTAGAATTTATGCAAGCAATTAATGAAAAATTTGGCCACTATGACGGATTATCCTTTGCAAGTATTTGCCGTAGAATTATTTGAACAAAGCTAGTTAAAGATGTAAGGAAACATAAGAATATTCTAATCATCTTCGATTCCTTAAGGGTCCTATTAAAATTAACTAAATTCCCAGAACTTAAAATATCCGAGTTAGAATTTAATGCGAGACATCGCGTTATTCGGCTTTATAATCGTGGATGTAGGGTGTAAAAAGTGTGTCCCTTCTCATTGTGGTATTACTGGAAACGATGTGGTCGATGAATTTATAATTTATCGAGTGTCCCTTACGAGAACATTAAATGGAATTGAACCGATATGTTACCATACAATTTCTACTAATAGATTTTCAACAGTATTACACCACCGGATGTCGGAATAAAGGAAAAAAATACTTCGCTCTGGTAGAGACGGTTTCCAATTATACCAGAACGTTCGGAGGAATTATATATCAACTTTATTTCCACTACGTACTGGGCATAATCTGTCTCTCCCTCACACTAAATTAGACATAATTTCTGATGGAACGCGTGACACATGTTGACGACTGTATTAAGCATCAAATTTAAGTTTGTCCGAAATTTCTAAAGCATAGGAATGAGCTGTTCTTTATAAAAGTGGCATACATTACCTATGAGTAATTAAGACTTCAGTTAAAATCAGTTTATATAAATTTATCAAACGTAGTGGCATCGAGATTTAAAATGCACTAACTAAAGGTTTAAAGTGGCCAAATGGCGCAAGCTGGGCCAAAAATATACATTAAAGTACAAATACATTATTGTTAAGGAAAATGTATCCTTTATTACAAATTAACGTTTGACAGCTGCTGCACCGTCCTCGAGTGAATGTAGCCCCCAATTCAGTCCTTCATCGAAGGCATGTAACACGAAATAACGAAATGCGACATCTTTTGGTTCTAGCCGCACAACTTCGTTTCCGACAGCATTTGTTCTTTAAATACTTGAAACAACCCCGGTTGGTTCTAACACGATTTAAACTGCATCTTTCTGTTGAGATCAAATCATGACATACTGCTGGCTGGGTTTGAAATTAGTTGTCCGTTTTGTTGGATTCTGCGCCATACTTCTTCTATTTGGTGATTGCGTCGTAACTATCTTGAATTAGTCAATGAATACGATTCCAACCAGGTATAATGACAAAAAAGAAATGAAAAATAGCGACATCGAGTATTCCTTATACATAAAAAGTGCGAGATATGCGCGATCTAAGTAATTAAGTCCAATTAGTTTACCGTCGCAAATCTACAAATTATTTCCTCGCATAATAACGAATAGAATAACACAACACATCGATTTCAACCGGCGAAAAAATAGACTGCTTCAGATCGGGATTTAATACGAACGAACACATGCTGACAATTACAATGCTAATAGAGGAATATGAAGAGTGCAACATAGATTTATGGCACTTGTCAGAAGACGTTCGACACAGTTGAGTCCTGGGAATTACTCATTAAATCTAATTGATATCGATGACGAGTATACGCAAAAATTATAGAAAAAAATTATGGGTCTTCGGATAAATTTATGGAATAGAGAAAAAAATTCCAATAAAAAAAGAAGTTAGACGATGAGATATGTATCTCATCGAAAAATTATTTATCTGCGTTTTTGTTTAAAAACTTGAATCGGACTAAAACCAGTATTAGAATAGATGGCGAATATTTGAATCAAGATTCAGTTCTAGTGGACGGAAGTTCGAGTACACTAGTGATATACGAAAAAGTTACGTATGTCTACCGATATAGGATGCTCGGTGAAGTCTACACCGTTCTAGGGTTAAATTCAGATAATCACCTATCGCGAGAATGCCATCTAAATCAATTAAAATAATCGACTCGCAATAATCCCGATATCGACAAAAAGTTATTTCCTAATGAAATTTGTAAGTGTAAATCTGCGTCAACCGTTAAGTCGATCGTTTTATAATTTTTAGAATTATCGTTTACGTATATATAATAGCCCCGATCGTTTATGTACTCTGCACTGCGAGAGCGTGACCGGGAATTAATGAACAACTTTGTCATCTTCGTAAAGCCACGTTTCCGTCGATACGTTAATCTTTTTTTTTTGGAAAAATTAAAAACTCGTCATAATATTTTCCAGGGTTTCGTACATTGAGAATTAATAATGTATATATACAGGCTCGTGTTTTAAATACGGATTCGAAGAATTCTCTTATAAATATAACCTATGACCGATAAAGCTGGCTGAAATTTCTATTAAGAAAAAAAAAAATCCGCAGCATTCGATCATTATATACATTTCACACGTTGAAACATCCGACGTAATATAATAATCAAATCGAATCATATCAAATTTATTTTAATTTCAATGGTACATTTCGAAATAGAAGAAATATAAAATAAAAATTAATTACGAATCGAATAAGAATAAACAAATAAAATAAAATAAAAAACGGATAAATAAACATGAAGGAAATAATTAAATTACTTAATAATAATAATAATAATGGGATAACACTTAATGATATCGTACATAATTCATTTGATTGTCTATATGAAACTAAAATAAAGGGAATAATCTATGCGCAACACTATGAGATAATACTAATAATGATAATGATCAATTGAAAATTAGTTAAATCACTAATATTTATTTTCTTATAGAAAACACAAAGACACAGCATTTTTGGAGTATATTTTCACAATCACCATCAAATATTTTTAAGTAATTATATTTAATTTATATTTTAAAAATTACGATTTTTTTAAAAAATGTTTCACTTGATAATGGCGTAAATGCCGAAAAGCTTTGTGTTTTCTATAAGAAAATAAATATTAGTGATTTAACTAATTTTCAATTGATTTTTTATAAAAAATCACTACATTACACGTTATAGAAAAATTAAAATAATCATGATAATCATAAAATCTAACCGAAGTATATTTGAACGGAATATGACAAAAATGAAAAATAACATTGACGAATAACAAGAATTAATTCTTATCAACGGAACAGAATAAAATAATAATTTGCAATCTCGCGCGAGAAAACGATAAAGAAACGAACATTACGATAAAGTCGAAAAATTTCAACAGCGATAGAATTTATAATCTAAAATAATATATGACGAGGAAAATAGTTCAAATAACGGAATATCGATGAAATATTTTCTAATTACAGACGGTAAGCCTCATGTCGGTGATGGAAAATATAATGGATGCAATTAACGCGCCCGGATTAAATATTAATAACGAATAAAATAAAATAATTAAAATGATAATAGTAATCATTAATCGAACGGAAAAACAATAAAAGAAATAACACTGCACGTTGGTTCGAAAATGTAAATTAGATAGCAGACGAAAGAAACTCGAAAAAAAATGTCGGTTAAATTGAATAAATTATTATGGTAAGTTTAAATTCAGGAACTCCGAAATATATTAGTCGCGTTATCGCGAGTAACCGGTATAACGGTATTCTATATCGGTGATGAATGGAAAAGGCGTGGGTGGCGAAGCAGACTGACGTAATGCAACAACAGCGAATTGTCTGTAGATACAACGGAGCTTATGAAAATTCACCGCGTTGCGATGCGAGAGATTAGATCGACAGAAAAAAAATCAGAATAATCCCAAATCTAACTGCCCCGTCATATTACGTTCTACCAAGTGGATAGAAAATTGTTGTTGACGAACAATTTAATAAATAGATGCAAAGTCCGTACTAATATCGATAGCACTGACGAGATACTCGAGGATGCAATTATAGAACTAAGGAACTTTCTATAAAATATATCCGTAACATCGTGCGACTATTAAGGACCATACAATAACAAACAGCTGTCTCGCAGCTAGAGTTATTATATCCGATATCGCCTTAAAATAATAAGCAATTCCCCCTCATTTTGTTATGACTTCAATTCTTTCATAACTCACAACCCAGTTGCTTATTGGCTACATCAGCCGGATTGAAATTTATACATGTAGAAAATTTAAATTTGCTCTCGCGTCTTTTACTATACTTTGCAAAGCGATGCAGTAATTGTACCGACCTCTAAAACCCGATTTGCCTTGACATCGGAATACCCACTTCAAATGTACTAATATAGTACACGATAATCTTTCGATTCGGCATTAGATATACGATAATGTTAAGCAAATATGAAAACAATACGAAAATAAATATGTGTACGAAAACAAGTTCTAATAGACTATGACCACACACGTGGTGATTTGAATTTCCTAAATATTTTTGAATGGAGTGGTGGACATATTTACGATTAATTAACAGGAAGAAACGGTAAGGATTATGCTAGAAAATAAAAATATTTACCGATTCTATGTGAGATCACGTTATCTGATGAGAAAAAGTGTTTAGAAGATGTGTTATAAAAAGCCTAACGCTTAAAAAGAAGTGACTTATACATGTATTACAGTGGGCAACAAACTGTCTGCCTACATCGTCGAGTCGAAAAACCATATAGAAAAATCGCGACGATGAAAATTAAACGCAAATTAAGGGTCTTCGTCTTATCGTTCATAGTTTGGAATCGAAGAATGAAACATTCTATCGATAGCTTCGTCAGAAATGTAATGGACATTAGATTCGTACGTAACATCGTGATTTTGAATGCCAGAATGAGAAAAATCTAAAACTGCACAATGATAAAATTGTTTACCATTACTCGGGTTGAAAATAAATAAAATAAAATAAATAGTTCGAATATATGTAACGAAGGCACCTAGAGCCGTGAAAAATCAAATTGACAGACTATGTGAGAAACGAACATAAATTTACACTTACATATCTTGTAGATCGAAACAAAAATATTGCAGACAATTTTAAAATAGCCTCATCTTTGACACATTCTTACATTAAGAAAACCTTTACAGATTACATTTGCAAAGTCAAAATAAACAAAAAGAAATCTTTAAAGAATACGAGACAGTTTAATCGATGTTATATGACACACCTGATTGTTTTTATTTGTGTGTTTTTTTTATTAAGATTATTGCGACGACTATGTACAGTGTTTGACAATAACGCTGATGAAGTTGAAAGCACGTACTTAATTCGCTAAATCATACGGTTTTCGACGTTTAAGTCGTCTTAAATCTTCAGAGTTTTCCAGGATTATGACTTCCGGTGCTCTTTCCTGATCTTTTTTTTGCATGTTTGCAAGCGAACCTGGTAATTTCATCGATGATCATTGGAATTTTTAAGTCTCGGTGTATGTCATTATTGCGTTTAAATCGATATATAATCGTACGAAATGCAACATTTTGGCGGCTTTGTACGTAATCTATATTGAAAATACAACCACGCAATTGTGTTCCGTAAATCCGAATAGGTTTAACAATATACAAAAGTCGTTTATTTCCGATAGATGGCGTTGGGTTATTTCCTATTAGCTAACAAATACTTCTCATTTCTTCTTTTATTTCGAATGCTTCCAATTTAGACGCGAATAGATGTGCATTCCTACGTACTTGACTGACTCTTTTGTGGGATTATCCCCTGATTCAGCGTCACTAGAATATTTTCCATTTTTCGCAAGGTAAAGTTTATATACGAATTGATTTTTCGCTGTTAAATTTAATTTTGAAAAGTTTCAGCCAAGTAATTAAAAAATTAATTATTAATTTACTAAATAATGTTCATTTCTTAATCGATGTCTAATAATAATTTTCACGTTTTCTTTCGGATTTTCTTTCTCTACCTAATCATCACGATCCGATAAATCTAATTATATTTCGACAATATATATCGCGAACTAAAGGTTCCTTGTATTTGTTGGTGTCGACGTGTTTTACAAGTTTTAAGAGTGCGACCGATCTCCAACAAGCCATCTCGAGGGTCCGAAAAGAAAAACGTTTCTTAAAATATAGAGCATATACTCGATGGCTTGGATTAACAGGAGGAATTATTAGCTTACGATAGATGAACATAGTGAATTAAGACAACGGTCGAGGGTTATTCCACACTCGTAAGAATCTGAAAAATCTAGAAATGTTCGATAATAACTAATACGGACGCTGTTAGGAAGTAATGATGAAAATTGCTTAACGATGACAAACAACAGTGCAGCTCCTCATAGAACAAGCGATTACGTGTAAAACTAAATTAGCGTATTCACAGATTTCACTCCACAGTACTAGTGACGATATTACCCAAGAATCCGAGGAAATGAATAATAATGATGAACAAATGAACAAATGTGGTTGTTGTTATAATAAGGGAAATTGTGAAAGTCGGTTAATATAATACCGCAATATACGACAAGTTACTAATTATAATAATAATAATAGTAAATTTGTACGTTTTGTATATATACATATATAACAAAATAAAATCGAAGTTATGCTTGAAAATGACTTTACAGTCGAAAAGCATCGCGCTTAATTAATAAAAAAAAAATGTTTATTAATTAATTAACTTCGATTTTATTTTGTTATTCATAAAAATCACTACTCTCCAATACATCAACATTATAAAATTTGAAATTATGTCTGGCTAATGAAATATGTATATCAAATTTTAAGTTTGTTATATAAACATTTCTGGCAATTCATATATAAAAAAAGATGTAATAATTTTGGTGCGTGCTTGAAAATGACGTAACTGTCGAAAAGCTTCGTGATTAAAAAAACTTTTAGTGATTGTGTTACATCTTGTTCGGTTTATTATTAATTAATAAAATCACTACTCTCCAATATATTCAACATTATATATATATATATGTGTGTGTGTGTAATACTCGCTATTACCTATTTTAATCATTAGTCTGCAAAATAAATATTTTGTGCAATTTTTATAGGTAACATATTATTATCGATTCAATCAGAATATTCAATTTATCTTACTGAACTAAATAAACGGGAAACGGAACAGAGAAAAAAATTTTAAGACGCCGTGTAAAAATTAAGAAAAAAAAACACCACAATTCACGAAAAAAATCATCACTTGTATTTCCTTATGGATTTTTCTTCTTTTCCGTTGATAACCGTGCCGTGTCTACTAAGGCCAGAAGCACGGGAGGAATTTATATTAACGGGTAGATTCTGAATAAATGAAGGAAAGCAAGGAGTCTTCGGATGTGGGAGAATGCTGTAAAATATTTAAAAGATAGTTTGGAAGGTTTGCGATTGTACGTTTCGAGGAATATAGCGGACAGGTAATAAGCAAGTGAGTGCATGCAGTACATTTCGGTTGGTCACTAGTAGTAAATAAGTACATGTGGGTAAGCAGTATGTGGCCTAAGCGTACACGGCACAGGATCACTTCGTTTCTCCTGTCTGAGTTTTGACATGTGGTTGACTTTATCCAGTTGATGTCGTATTGCTGCAGATTCGAAAATCTTTCGTTTGCTCTGTCGGATAATTTAAATCGTATGGTGTGAAGGAAGTCCTTCATTGGAATTGGTATGGAATAGGCGATATTAGACACGCTTCTTTTGCGGCTGCATCTGCACTGTCGTTAGAACCGACGTCGTTATGCTCTGGAATTCGGAGGAGAATAATTTTTCCGGTAAACTCTGATGCATTGGCTAAGATGGATTTTACCAAAGGATGTTAGCGGTGTGATCTGTTTTGAAGACTTCTAATATCGGTGCAGATAACAGCATTGTGTTTTTTTTTAGTTCACTAATAACTACATCGACTGCAATTGAAATTGCGTACAGCTCTATAGAAAGTACGCTGAAGTTTCGTGGAAGCGGAAATCAAATAACATCGTTTAAATGTATAAATGCGCACCCGCAGTAGTTGTCTGGTTTAACAACGTCCGTGTATAGAATGTCGTTTATTAAATCTTCAAAGGAGGAATGTATACTACTTCGAAAGGAAGTAGGACAACATAGTTCCAGGAGAGAGGTATCGAAGGATAAAGGATGGGACGAGATCGGCGGTATTGAGAAAAGGATGTTGCCGTAGAAGATAGGTAAAGATGCGTATTTTATTATGTAGGATGGATTTGACTTTATGCTGGAGCATGGATTTGAAGTATGGTCGTGTAAGATCAGAGGGCAGAAAAGTTAAGGACATGGGGAGGTTAGGTGTATGAATATGAGTGTGGAATTTTAGGAATAAGTAGGCTCGGTGTAGGTCTGGAGGATATTTTTCTGCTTCGTAAGATCGTTTATGGGTGTCGACCGAAGAGCGTCTAAAACTAACCTTAAAGCCGAGTGATGAATTGGATTTAATAATGTTTGTACTGATTGCTTAGCTGATGAATAAGCCGGAAACCGTAATCGCATTTAAATTTATTAGCGCGCGGTATATTCTCAAAAGTGATGTTTCGTCTGCGCCGTATGTTAGCTTCCTGAGAAGGCTTCATCGTCGAGAACATTCGATTTTCAAGTGGTCTATGTGGATTGCACTGAAGTAAATAAATGGGAAACGGAAGAAGGAATACATTTTTAAGATGCTATGTAAAAATTAAGAACAAAAAAAAATCATGAAGGAAAAAAAAATCTTTACATATATTTCCTTATGGATTGCACTGAACTAAATAAATGGAAAACAGAACAGGGAAAAAAATAAAAAACAAACAAAAAAAAGTACTCAGTGCCTCGGGGCGCTGGGAAGAAGCGAGACTAAGAGACGTTTTCTCGCAAATACACTAATTTAATAAACTCGCGATTTCGTATAAATTTCACAAAGAGAAGGAACTATCCGCGATGCTCAACTTTATGTGGCGATGATTAAAATGTTTTCATTCTCCAATCTACATCGCACATACAACCTTTGTATAGCAAAGATTAGAAATCACGAATAGCCGTGCGCGCATGCGCAAAAGAAAATACTAGCAAGCGACAAATTTTTACACACATACATACATACATATATATATGTATATATATATATAATTCCCCATACACAACGCGTCGAAAGAAGTTTAATTTCAAAAATATGTAAGTTTAATTTTTGAATTATATAATTTTCGAATTATATTGATAGTTAATATTATTCCGCAACTTTTTGAACGTAACTATAATATATTTCGTACTACAAGATTACAGTTTGACAATGAGGCTTTTATGAGATGAAAAATGTTGTTTTAGAAAAAAAAAGAAATAAACATTGTATAATTAAAAGTCTTTTTTAAATTATATCGGTAGTTAACGTTGTAACTTAATTATAATATTATTCGTAAAAGATTATAAAGATTATTCACGATCCTTCGTGATATAACTGGACGCGAACGTTGATATCTTTATATTCGTGTTCTATAAGGTAATTTAAGATGGGGAAAAAAACACCGCGCCTTTTAAAAACGATTTAAATAATATTCGATATGTTTAAAGTTAAATATCCAGTTTCTACTACAATTCCTTTTTGGGAACCGATGAATAAATTTAGGAAAATGTATTTAAAAATTGGTCTCGGTTCAAAAGAAGTAGCTTAAAATGAATAATAATAACGACGACGATGTATATAATAACAATAGCGATAATGCGGGTCGTCGAATGGATTTACATAGTTATGCAAATAACTTAGCACAGCCGTAGAGGCGGTTGGGTTGCGTTTTATCGAATTAAAGACAGAAAATGTCGAGTGGTACTTTACAGTCTCGAGCAACCCTTGATAAACGAAATATATTATTTCTTTTTTTATCTCGTTTTTTCTTTAACGGGTCACTTCTCATTTGGGCCACTTAAAACTCTCGACGATAAGATGTTTCCCGTGGTATCGGTCTACGTTTATTACGGTGTTACTTCTTCGTTTACGAGCAAACAAATTACAGTTTTCGAACGTTTAAACTAAGGAAGAGCTAATTCTATACAAATTCTAATCATGTAACGAATTATCAAATATACCAATAATTATTATTTTCGACAAAAAAAAATAATGTAAAGTCTAAGGACATTTTATATGTTTTGGAAAAGTGTAGAATATAATGATTTTTAAATAAACAAAGTACAAAAAAAAGGAATCACTAACCAAAAAACTGATACAGTTTGATATAGATATAAATAACGACTGGAATTAGATTTACTAATCGGAGCCACGAGAAATTGAAATCATCTTTTGGGATAAGCGCCAGTCTAAAGGAAATAATTGAAACATTTTAAGAGAAATGTAACAACAAAGGGTGGGAGATTATTTTGCGTTTAGTAGGTGTCCGGTCACAGCCGGGTGGATTGTTTTCAGGAGAGGAGCAGATAGAAAACTCGGAATTAAGATAGGTTTTGCTTAACAAAAAATAAAATTGAATTTTCGATTAGAAGACTTAATTTGGAACACAAATTAGTTGAGCGCTATGTTGAAATGATTTATTACACAAAGGGATGTCAACAGATGCGGAAAAATGTAAATGAGAGCGTAATAAATGATGTAAGAATGAGGAAAAGTTATCAATATAATATGTTCAGGGAGCAACCTTAAGAATATAACTTATTATCGTGAAAAAATGGTGAAGAAAAGAACCGAATAGAAAAGATAATACTCAAAGGTAAGGGTTGAACGGCCCAATCAGATTGGAATACTAAATTGGCAGAAATTACGGATAAATACAAAGTTCTTTGGATGGGAGTGGTAGTATAACACTCATCATTAACACAGTTAAATCTGTTGCATTAGTAATATCCAACATAAGTTGGCCGGAATTGTTAATATTACCTCAGATGAAATGCAGAGCAT
This sequence comes from Coronaproctus castanopsis, assembly GCA_032883995.1. Taxonomy (NCBI): domain Eukaryota; kingdom Metazoa; phylum Arthropoda; class Insecta; order Hemiptera; family Monophlebidae; genus Coronaproctus; species Coronaproctus castanopsis. Next base: position 214,928,228 of record CM065052.1, on the reverse strand, counting down.
TAAAGTCGTCGTCACATATTATGGAAGAATTTTGAGATGGTTTTTTTGGTTGTTGCGATCGTTTATAGTTTGTTTTGCATGTCAAATTTTATAACACATTCGGCTGTGTAAATTTTATTCATTTTTATTCGGATTTTTTTTGGGGGGGAGGGATGTTTGAGCTCAGGTACCAATCCTGGGTGCGCCATTGAGTATTACTTTTTTTTTTGCAAGTTTTACTATTTTATAAAGTTGAAGTACGACATTTAGCGTATAAATATAGATTATATAGTGCATCTGAGTTAGATCCAGTTCTATTCGCCGTCATTATACATTATTGACCTTCAGAAAGATTAACATCACCCTAGTGCTACAATATATTTGACAAACACCATTATAAGAAGGACAAACATGCTAACATCGTTTCGCTATATATCGAGCATGTTTTCTTTGTAACAATTGAGCTAGTTATCGAATATTATCAGAATGTACTACAATTCGTGCATAATGTTGTTGTACAGAGTTTACGTGTAATTCGACATTTTAAACTGTTTATGAAAAGATCTAATAGCAAACTAACGAAAATGAGAATTACTGACAGTTTACGAAAATTATCGCTGAGAACCGTATTGTCAGTAAAACACGAAATGCTTATAAATACAATTGAACCGGTGTAATAAACCATTAAACGTAAAGTTTCATAATTCGGTACTCAGAAAAGGCATCCGAAAAGCATATACATTAACTCTGATTTTACTTTAAATATTTCTCGCGAGATCATATAGGTGTCCAAATATCTGAACGTAATAACATCAACATCATCACCATTAAGTGCCGTCTCCGTATCGGAGGTAAGCGACTACTTATCTATGCATATTTTTTTGTACAACGTAACCAGCGTACAAAGCAATCATAATACGATGTTAGCGCAGATAGAGACACACACACGCACACCCGGCAGGACTGTTTGTAATCGTTCTGTTGTCAAGACACAAGACAGCCTCAGGTGTTTTTCTAGTGTACTATATTATTATTATTATTATTATTATTATTATTATTACAGCTCGTATGGTGTTGTTCGTGGTGGTTTGCCGTTGCCTTCCACGCGATAATATTATCAGGATTATTTGAAATTGCTATTTTCCTTTGTATCGTCGATCGTATTCGAACTCGGTACCCTCCGTATAGAAAACCGTGCTCCAGCCACTATTAACTTCATAGAAAATCTATATCACACACGCACGTTATAGATAAATCATCAGATACGTCTATAACGAAACAAATAATCTTCGAATAGATCCGATCGTTTCGTCAACTTAAATGTAGCGTCAATAGTTCACTCTTGTTCCGTGAACTAATACCGATCACGTGTAAAATGAATTATTTGCTAGCAATAACATTTGGTCCTGCTAGCTATCCGAGTATTCTTTATCATCATTATCACTGCATTTTTGTTTAAATTACGAATTAAATGTTTTATCAAATTTTGTGCTACAATGTACATACATATACAATACATATATATATGTATATATATATATATATATATATTTATATATATATGTTGTAATTACATATATATTCGTTTAAATTTATGAACGTAAATCAGCTATAGAAAAAAGTGCCAATGCTATAGTCCCATGCACGCAAAACACATATTGTCGTGGGTGTACAGTGATAATAAATAGATTGTCACGCGTTCTAAATAACTCTAGTTAAATAAATTTTAACTGTCCTTACTTACTAGGAATGAGTAACAGCAGTGCTTTAAATGTTGTATGTATACATGTACACACACATACATCATATATATACATATATATGTATATATATATATATGTGTGTGTGTGTATATGTAATTTATATGTCCGAGACTGAAGTACTTTATTTAAAAGTTAATAAAAATTTTACGAGAAACATAAAAGAGACCTTCACTCCGAACTAAGACGTGTTCTTTTCCAGTGTACTTACACGAATTAAATTACCCGTAGTAAGACCGCGTTAGAATTTCAAAATTTACACTCGTACGCTTATTAAACGTAATATCTTACGTACAAAACTCAAAAAATCCACGCTTACACATGCGTACGTACATATATTATATATATATATATATATGAATATGTATACATACGTGTACTGATGCGAATCGGTGCTATTGTAAGTGTTTTAAACGCTCAGGAAGCAATCTCAAGTACTTTTCGTTTTTGTTTTTTTTGTGTGTTTGTGTATTGTATAGGCCGATCTACCTTATTTCATATCACCTGTTCTTTACTTGTTAGTGAACAAAACACAAAGTAATAAACCGTCTACAGTTGCTATATGGGATGTTGATCATTTCTCGGCCGAATTTATACAAAGTTCATCCACAACCGTATACTACAATTGAATGTACACAAAAAAAAAGGTAAAGCCAATAAAGTTGAAAGGTTATTCCTTTAAGTAACGTGTTGCAATAAGTAAAAAATTATGTATATAATATATATATATATATATATGTAACATTTTTCCAAAAGATAAACTTAGAGCTTACCCTGTAATCCGTTTTTTCTAGCATATAAGACGATTATCTACGTTCGAGCTACACGCTAGCGTAAATGAAAAATATACATTTATTATAAGCGCGCGCGCGTATTGAAACGACCATTTAAAATGAAAAAATTATTAATTAATTTAATTAATCATTAATTAATAATTGATTTCCTATCGTTGTCTATTCTTTATAGCCTATCTCCGTTTTTTCTTATTTCTTCTCCGATTCCTATGATTTATTTGATTAGAAAGAGAGAGATTAAAAAAAGACGCGAAGATGCAGCGCGGGCGCTAAAAACTATATCTCGAACGAAGAACGCCCGAATTGGAGTTGTTGCCTCCACCCCATAATACCGATGAACGTTTCTGCCGCTCCTCGCTAACCGACGACGTTTGTTGCTGGTCGAATTTTCGTTCTCCTCCGATAATCGTTCCGTCGCAATCCAGTCTATCTCTTTACGTTCGAAATAGCTGAAAACCGGAGCTACATCCCCGGATATACACCGAGCCCGGTATGCGCATATGCCTACAGCGCAATCTTCGTAGTACAGAATAATGTAGTAGTGGTAATTGCGCTAGTTAATAGTGGTGTATTTTGTACGTTCGTTAAGAGTAACGTCGTGTGAAAAACCGAAAAAAAAAAAAACAGATAAAAGAAACCACTTTGAACGGTATACGAGATAAATGCGAGTGGAAAAAAGACAGTCGATCGGTTGGAAGAGAAAAAAGAAACCCGCAAAATTTAAAGTAAATCTAAACGTAGCGAATAAGAAGAAAACTTTTATTGAAATTCGTCTGCTGCGGAAAAACTCGCTGAACCGACTAACGCGATATTAGGGAAAATTGTGTGACGTGACCGACTGACTGGCGTGTATAACCGAAAGAAGATATGCGCGGTCGGTTGTGAATTAGGTCTGATAACTGTCGTCGGCAGAACAGAGAAGCAGTCGTGTGGTAGATAAAGTTAAAAGTATAAGACGCCAGTAATGGAAAATGGGAAATGAATAGAAAATTATATGGGGCTCCTTCTTAAAGTTTATATATACATATACATATACATATATACATATATATATATACTTATATATATATATATATATATATATATATATATATATACACGTAAATATCGGTTGATAACTCGACAATTTTGTTGCTGTCGTTGTTAACGACGTTACAAGTGGGCCGACATTGGGATATTATTCTAGCGCCGACGACCATCTTGCAGATAATCTCGCTATTAGTAATGGTAGCAGATACAACTGCGGTATCTTTAACGGTAAATAACGAACTAGAATACATATGAAAATACGTCGAAATTTGTACATATTTTTATAATTAATTTTTTTAGATTCACTCGATAATCCTTATCAGCTGAAAAGCTTCGTAAAGACAAAAATGTTACTGATTAGAACTAAATAACTTTTTCGTTGATGATGCTACCCTTAAAGGTTAAGCTTTAAGTTTGTTTTTTTATACAGCGAACAAGCTGAATCACACACCATTCCACAACATTAAGAGTATAATTGTTTGAACTAAAACCGAAAACTATATTAACACGGTCGAATGATTTAATTAAGCCTTTCAGTCACAATGTCCGCTATATGGGACATGAAATTTTAAGATTAACAACCTATTTCTATACGTGAAATGTCTGAGTTTTAAAAATATTTATAAAAATACACGGAAAATTATCTACGGTTCACCCAAGAAGCTGTATTGTATAATAAACACTCCTATAAAGTTTATAATTTAATTTTAAGACTTTATTATAACGTATAACGGAAATAGTTAATTCAAACATAACGATCCTATAAAACTTTTACGCTATTACGTTCAACTATTTAATACGGATGAAATAAATAAAATAATTTCATATTATTTCATTCTGCGAAAACTATTTCACTAGTTCGGCTTGAACAACTTAGATGTTATATACATCTTTGAAATCCCCATTTTCATCTGCTAATCGATTACACTACGTTCGATGAACATCGTGATTATAAAAATGTATGCATTAATACAAGCACACACGACAATATTTCCTGGAACCTACAGTACTTTGTTGGTGTTGGACTTCTTGTTACATCCTCGCAAAAAAAAAAAAAGTAATTCGTTATATTCATTTTTTTTTTATGTAGCTCCAAGAAAAGACAGCTACTTCCTTTTTGAACTTTAGTTAAAATAAGCAGCAATCATGATTATTCAACATGTGCAGAGGTTTAACCCAATGGTTAAGCTCTATTACGTATATTACTTACTAACAACCAAGTCAGTAGGTTTGAAAATATTCAAGTAGATTTGTTTTTCTGCTAATAAAAACAGCATTTAAAATAGATATCGCTAAGTCCTAAAAGGCGCTGGATAATATTTTCTTCATTTACACAGATTTTGCATGAAAAGTGTATACAGGCACTTACTAGCAATTCATGGCGGAATTAGAGTAAATGCAACGAATTTATTATTGTACGGTGTACAGGCATATGCTGATATTTTATATTATGAAGTTCGATATGCGGATATAAAGCCTATTGCTAAGAGCTATTTAATCGTGAACAGATACATTTTTGGGCTCAATATGAACGAGAAATATACAAAAACACTTATTTGTTGAAATCCTGTCTTTCTATACATGGAACTACCCTTCTAAGGGTACGATGGAGTACTCGATTAAATTTTTAAGCTACATAAAAACAAACATCGTATTTCTTAGGGATGTTATCTCTATTCAGATAAGAATCGTCGTGTAATACTTATTGGCATTTCAACGCTAAAAATATATTGCGGAATATTTATAGCCGGTAATATTTTGTATCAAATAACTGCGTAAAATAATTCATATTCCATTTATATCTAGATAAAGAGTCGTTAGTTTTCTCATTATGAAAAATATGTCCACGTTACGTTAACTAGATTTATAATCCCGATTAAAATACGGATAAACGACTAGTTAATGTTTGATTATCGGGTTTAGATGGTGTATAGGAAATTCGTATCTTCTTAATTTAAATAGTCAATGACAAACTTTCTATATATTGAAAGTCATTTGTCTGCATTTGCAGATTATGTTACCGGTTTTTTTTTTGTACTTAACAAATCTGTGTATGATTTTCCTCACACCGTCTTGCGCGGTAAGCGTCAAAAAGTTTAAGAAACTGCTATACTTCTACCAAAGTAGAAAATCCCAATTAGCGACTCATACTAGCTAGAAAGGAACACAACTAATGGTAATAATAATAATGGACTAAATTCGATAAATAAAATTGTAATAATATTTGTAAGAATTATGATTAGATTTTAATTCTATTATTCAGAACTAAAGGAAACAAAAAGAAAAATAGCTGATTATTGGTATTTCAAGAAAAATCAACTGCTCGAGAAAATACATCCGTAGTGCTCATATTTATCGCAGTTAAATAGAATACGACTGATGTCATCAAGAGGACATGGTAATTCTGTCCATAAATATTTCAGACTCATACGGGAGTGAATGAGCAAATCATAACCACGTAATAAAAATTAGATATTTGAAAATATGATTACTAATAGAAAAGTATCATAGAACTTAAGTAGATTCACATCGGATCATGCGATAATATTTTCCTTGATTCTAAATAAACTTACCGGTCTAACAGATTTCATCTCAGATGGAAGATCTGACGAGAAAATAAATGACGATGAATCATTTTTCAATCGGACTCATTTAGCCGCCTGAGTCCTATGTGTCCTTCATACCAATGTACCATTGATGAAACACCTAAATAATTTTACTGAAAACCCTAACACATTTATATTCAATTTCATAAACGAAAAGATGATATCTATAATACAAATTACTATTATTGATCTCTCGAATGCACGCAAGCTATCGGAACACTTTAAAAAATTTGATTAAGTCTGCATACGTGAAAATGATTTTTCCAATGTCTCATTGATGACTAATAACTCGCAAGAATGATAATAACGGTGGGGACAATTTCTTCATAAGGCTTACGTTTCATACTACCGTGGTTTCAACCGGTTCTCCGCAATTTAGAGCTTTAAAACCCTATATATAATATATATATATATATATATATATATATATATATATATATATATATATATATATATATGGTCACTGACAGTTAGACAAAGTAGAAAAATATTAATAGCTTAAAGAGCTATGGAAAGGAAAATGATCGGGATAACAAGGATGGACAAAATCAGTAATAAAGTATTACGGGATAAGTCAAAAACAGAAGATGTTCTCCGCAAAATACTGGAAATGGAGTGGAATTGGGCTGGACATGTAGTTCGAATGGACACAAGCAGATGTGCCAAGAAATGTACTGAATGGTTATCAATCAATAGGAAAAGATTGAGGCGAAAACCAAAAATGAGATGAATGGACGATATGCGTAAAGCACTTAATCAAATGGACTGGAAACAGCTAGGAGAAAAATATGTAAACGTTTAACAAATTGGAAGAGGCCAATGCTCGTTCACGGGCTTAATTTCCCTAATACGGTTAAACATATTAATATTATAGTTTATCATTCATGAAAGCTATACATAATAATATTAGTTTAGTATTAAGAAAAGTTATACATATTAATATTAATTTAGTGTTAAGAAAAGTTATACATATTAATATTAGTTTAGTGTTAAGAAAATAATATTTGTAAATTTTAATTTAAAATGGGAAATACAGACTATTGTAATTGTAATATAATATATATATATATATATATTTGAATACATGCCGCCTAGTCACTAAATTATTAAACTAGTAACTACACTTTGGAGTATGTCGATGTTTACATTTCAACACGGTAATTTGAAGTACAAATATGAAATTACTGGAATAAGATTTGTATCATATTTATCACTCGACTAAAAGAAGCCTATTTGAACGAGGTAAATCTGATGCTGGGAATTCGTAACTACAACATTTTAATAAAAGACAGTCAGCTAGAATATTTTTTCTAATAAACAAGGTGTATGTATTTTAAGATAAGAACTACCAAAAGATGAAAAATTATCAGTTAATAAACTTAAGAGGTATCTAATTTCCTAAAGTTAGATTCAAAGCTGGAAACATTAAAAACTGAGACACACTGTAGTCTACTGTGAATCAAAAATTTATAATCAAGAACTAACTTCTGTCTCCTGTAAATGATTTAAGGGAATTGAGAATTTTTAGATTTTTTTCTATTTTTTTGGAAACTAGTTCATGCAAGTCTAGGATTGAAATATAACTTTAAATATTTTATATAAGAATTTAAAGATACTGGCTTATTATTTATTCAAATAATTGTACACCGACGAGCGTTATCTGATAGTAAAAATAGAGGAGGATATATAAATGTCTAATCCGATATTAAACAAAGTCCTATTACAGTATGAGACATCATTCTAATCATCTAGAAGATAATTAAACATTCTCATTTTTTACAAATCATTCGTGTTAGATGATATACGAGTGTTTTTATAATGAAGATATTAAATAGAAGAACAATATACACGTTAAATATTAAGGAGATTAAAACGGAGCCGTGAGTCAAACTCCTAAAAGTATATATCTAGTTATAAATAAGTTAGTAATTTAGTTTAACAAGTGTAAAATTAAGACGTAGTCTTAAATAATATATAGGAAAGATAAATGAACGCTACAAAATTTTCCTTCGATATCTCAAAGAAAGCGGCAAATAAAAAATTTTTATCAAGAAAATATATGTAGATATATAATTAACGAACCGAGCAATAGGATCCATTTAATTTTTTCGTTGCCAATTGTAGTGTTTCATTTTTTATTCTCGTGTTTCAAGTTTTTACACTATTAATAAATCAAGCGTCTCTATATAATTACCTTGCTCGTACAGTAATAATTTTCACGACATATCCAGTACGGATTGTCTTAATCAGTACATTTGCCGTACTTTAGTATTGATTTGCTGAGCTTTCATTTTTACATGAACTTTCCGTGCTGTATATTTATCCACGTGCGTATCTAGATAATTTACAGAACCGACATGTGGAACAGCTTATTACCAAGGTATATTCGGTACTGATCGATTGTAATCATGAGTAGAGTTCTGCTCATTTAGCATAATCTTTTTTATTTCATTTACATTTATTTTATTTTAGGACGCTCGACTACAAAGGTCATTTGCGTCCACCGAGATTAAATACAATAAATTACAAAAGAAAAATTATTTTCTACTTCTTACAAATTACAATACAATATTTAGTCTACAATAATTTTATTAAACCAGTTATTTTAATAAAGTATATTACGCGTTGTATCAAGTCTTCATTGTCTTGTAGTACTTCGCTTATATCTAGTCCACTTATTGACGACCGATAACATTGTTGATCGAATTTCGGACATTCTGTGATAACATGTTCTACGGTAAGCGCTGAATCGTGACAAAATTTGCATATTACCGACGACGAATTCTCCTCGATTAATGACCCGTGCGTTAGCCTAGTGTGGCCGATTCGCAATCGGGCCAGCACTATTTGTTCGTGTCTGTTCGCTCGATACGACGTAATCCATTGTTCTATTCGCGGTTTAATTCTTCTTAATTTGTTCTCAGTTAATCTGGACCACGACTCTTGGCGGACAATATTTATCGCAAATAATCTTCCAGAGTTCATTTGTTACACTGAATCAAGTCTTTGCTGAAGCTAGTATGTAAATTCAAACTGATTCTAGTTAATAGCCATTGAAGCTGTATCATCAGAAAATATTGCAGCGGTGATATTATCGTAATGTGCAGGTAAATCCTGTATAAGCCCGAGAATACACTCGCTTGTGTAACTCCAGCCTATATATTATGATTTATGTGGATCTAACCTCGTCGTGACTAACCCTAAACGTCCGATCTGCTCGATACAAACGACATGAGCTACCCCTGCATATCATACTTTATCAAAAGCTCAGTGTCCAAAAAAATAATATAACAGCTCTAATTTTTTTTTTTTTTTATAATTCCATTGTAACTATTGAATATTTCGAATACAGCATTTCTTCTATCATTTTATCTTCCGAATTGAATTTTCGTGCCTTTACACGGAACAACGACTTGATCAATCCGGAGTAGAAGTTAATATCCCGCGAAAAGAAATTATATTTTTCTATAGAGCCGGTCAGTGTCCATTTATTTCACATTTCTATAATTTTTTTAAATTATCCCAATCGCCTCCATTAAAATTCCAACGTTTACAGTTGAATGCGCAATTGGAATTGTGCATTGTGTTTTTTTTTTTTTATTAATTTCAGATTTAATAATAAAACAATTTAATATTATCAGGTATACGCATGTACGTATATAGGTGATATATATATATATATATATATATATATATATATATATATATATATATATATATATGTATTATATGATATTTTTTCTTAACCTGAGGAGACTTTAATAATATACGATCTTAACGTTTTCAATAAAGAAGTTAACAATATGTATCATCCTAAAGACGTATTTTAAAAAAATTAGTAAAAACGAATGCCGATGAAATACCCAGATAGGTAAATCTACGACATAAAACAACTGGCATCAATATTGCTGTTTTGACGAAGTCTCTTCGTACATGCATTTTGCTGCATCTCCAATGGCGTTCTTAACCAGAGCACCGTACGAATAACGGAAAAAATATTGTCCTCTAGTTGGTTATAAAATCTCTTCCGAATTAGCAACCTGAATTTTTAATTTGTGACCGCTGTTCTTTTACCTTTTACATGATTTTTACCTTTCATTTTCGTTTCCATTACGATTTTAATTTTCATTATTTTTTACTACAATAGGTGTATAGTGGTAGTGTTATTTTATTATTGTTGCTATTTATCATGGCTCTCTTATTATTTTTATTACTACCGTAAATAACGCACGCGTGATATATTACATATGACATTTATATATTATATATATATATATATATATATATATATATATATATATATATATATATATATATATATATATATATATGTATGTCGCCTTTCTTTATATATAAATCATGTTTTTCATTTAATTAAAATGGGAGGGTCCAAAAATAGGACGACGACAACCCGTTTTGATGGGACGCGAGATTTATTTCTACGAGTTACGTCTTAATATTTCTTCTTCAATTTTTTCGTTTTTTATCATTATTATTATCATCAATATTACGCGATACTTCGTGGACTAATTGCATTTTTTAATTCGTTAAAACGTTTTTCAAACAACCTATTTTTTTTTCTTATTTTAAATACTATCTTGTAAAATTTGACGAAAGTAATTTCATTTAAAACGGTGTAGCGAAAATTTAAATTATTGGTTGTATAAATTCTTTACCGGTTTTTGAGTTTATTTACTTTTTAATCTGTCTCTTATTACATTTTCTGTAAAATGTTTATAATAAGAATTCTCCTATTTTTTTTTGTTTTTTACATCGTACCAGCATTAATTGCTAGAAACAACGGTGATGATCACACGAATAGAAAATTATTATTGGTCTCACTAGACTGTGAGAAAGGGAAAGGAATTACTTTAAGAGAATAAAATATATTGGAATAGTATAGAAATGATCAAATACAGTCATTAGGAAGAAGACAACAATGTTATCTTGCGAACAAAGAGGAAATCTAAATATATTAAGTGATCAGAATTAGAGGAAATCTAAATATATTAAGTGATCAGAATTGCCCAATTGCTTCGCAGATGCCTTTGTAGGAAGATTGTTAGAGTGCATTCTGGCGAACGTCAGGATCGCTGTTGACTTTGAACTTATCGAATAATCCCTTATACTGCACGTCGTATGTACTGACGTACGAAATCATGAAGTTATGCAGTGTCAAATTACAAACATAATGCGGATCAGACGTAATATATAGAACGAAGAATCTCGGACTGTCGTTGCTGTATTCTTCCAAAATTACTTTTATATGTACTAAGCGCCAAATGGGATCGACGGCCGCAAGATAGAAAGTCCGTTTAGCAATTGGATTTAGAACAGATTTCTGTCCCAATATGACGATTTCGCGCGAATCACTCTTCTAGCCTGTGCCACATGCAGTCGCCATGTTAGCCTCTTGACCTTTACATGCCAACATAAGGTACTGTTTTTTGTTTTTTTTAAGAATTTCTATGTTCTCAATTCTTACAGTCGGGCACTTAACTTGTTATTTGTAAATATACTGGCACTTATTGGGATTAAAAACAATATACGCCAACTTTGTGCCCCCTAAACCAACCTATTCAAATGGTTTTGAACTGCAATGATTGGATGCAAGAATAGCAGTATCACCGGCAAATTTTGCTAAGATATGTCTACTGTGTTGTCGAATATAAAAGAGACCCGAGTAGACAACATTAGGGTACAGAGGATAGAATATTGTGTTCTTCTGAAAAATGTCCATTAATTTAGACAATGAATTTTACGTCAGATAAATACGAATAACGTAATGCGTATTAATCAAGCTGAGAAACTCTCAGTTTATAAAGTAATCCAGGATGCCGAACCAAATGCTTGTGCAACATCTAGAAAAACTGTAGAAGATACTTCCTTTTTTCCAGCGTCGGGGAAATCGCATCAACCAGTCGATGGCACCGCTGTACCGTAGAATATTCAGTGCGAAATTCGATACGACTTAAAATTAATTTTTTTAATATCTTCGATAAGGAGCACAGTAAGCTAATATAGAATGAAACATGTGTTTGCGGCTTGTCCAGTGTACCATGGTACCTGCGTTAGCTGCGGCATCCGGGTGACGAGTGTAAGTATTATACCTGTTTAATTTAAAACTGTGCCTACTTACGAAGTGAGTTTCGGCTATCAATCAACGTCAATGGCGTTTTGTTATACTCCTAATTCTTCGAGATCAAGTTAAAACCCTGGCGATCATGATGTTCCTTTAACGGTACGCGAACTTTTAACGTTAACAAAATTATCTACTCTAAAATAGACACACTAGATTGACGTAGAATGTTCTAATTATATAGAAAACTTTAAAAATTATCTCGATATTATTTTATTAATATTCTAGTTGGATCAAGATTATCGACGTAATAAAAAATAGAAAAAACTATTAGTAGCAGTGAAATTTATCCCTGTAGCAACATGACTATAAAATTAAAAACCTCAAATAGCAGATGGTAACGAAAAAAATTAATATTTTTCTGTACAGCGTAATCTGTAGACGCTATCTGATAGCATACATGTTTAATTAGTGCAATAGATAGCGCTGAACAAACGATGGGTATTTAAATCATTTAAGCAGCGTTAATCGGCGTACGTTTATCAATTCATAAATACGACTTTTATTCAATTTTATTTTGATCTATTCGCTGATAAAGATTGATCGAATTATAGGTACGATTTTAACGTAATCCGTTTCGGTTCATATTTTATTTTTTTAATGTAGCTCCCGATAAGGACACTATTCTATAAACCTGCAATCTTAGATATATCTAAATAAGCGGTAATCATAATAAATATATAGTTTAACATACGCGGAGGTATAGTGGCTACGCTCAAGTAATCACATTATCGTTATTGACTAAATCAAGAGGTCTGAAACGTTTAAGCCTTCTGACATCCCGGCCTGTAGCTAGAAGTTCTGATTCTTCATGAATTACTTCATTGACCCATTTAATCTGCAGATCTGTATGAAGAGCTTCATTTCGTTGAAACTAACGAGCTGCGCCGTCTAGATTATTTTCCGATTCGATGAATATAACACAACAGTAAGCGAATTTTATGCCGGGAAAAAGGTTAATCAGATTATGAAAAGAGTTATCGAATTTAATATAACTACATGGTAATACGTAAATCTCTCGCGGAGATAACATGATTATGAAAAATCCATCCGCTGTACACGATACCGTCAAGAATCCCTGTAATGAACCATCCAGGCACGTTCTGCGAAACTTCCTACTGCTATCTTTACCATGTCTGACCATCTTGTAGGAACGCGTCTTCTTTTTTGCTTCTACTATTCCTTCAAGAGTTCTCGCCTGAAGTCCGTCTGCTCTTATTATATGGCCGAAGTATGTTTGCAGTGTTTATACATTGTAATTTAATTAACGTGTTTTTTATTTATTTTTATTAATTCGATTATGGGGCCATATAGAAGAAATAAGGTAAGTTTTAATAAATGTTTTTTGTTTTAATTTAATAATAGAAAACTTTTATGGTTCATTTCTACATACTCCAAGTTTTTCTGGTATAAACAATATGATTTTAAATTTTCGAATCGAAATTAATTCATTGTAATTTCTTTTATTTAGAACCGTATTGCAAAAAAAAAGAAACAAAAAAATGCCCACAACAATAAAACAAACAGAACTATCATTATTTACAAAATTAGATAATATTATAAATGTAAGTATATAAACATAATTATACATTATTTTTCTTCGTGTACATTTACACAAAACACAAACACAATATATATATATTATATATATATATAATATATATATATTATATATATATATATATATATATATATATATATATATATATATATATATATATATATATATATATATATACTATGACCCGGCGAACTTCGTATCGCCCCACAATCAATAAATGTATTAATTTATTAGCTGAATTAAATAAAGCACAAATACCGATGGAGAATTAGGAATTATACAAAAAATTAAAAAACAAATATGTAACGCAATTTAAATGATATGTCCAAACTTTTTAATTTTTGTAGATTTATTAAACTTAAATGCATTTTGTAGAATCGCTCGACCAAAAATCGCCGGCAGAATTTTTAAAAATCGAAAATGATATTTTCAACTCGCGATTTCTCGTTACTGGTTAATTTTTAAAACATTTACCTCATAACATAAATTATAGATCTCGATGTCTACTTTATTTTAAGCCCAACCCGAACCACCGATCTATCATGGCGGCCTCAAAAAGGGTCCAAACCCTGAAAACCTTTCATGGCCAATTTTCTCGGCGAGTATTCGATATAAAAATACTGCAATGCCATCGTTAGACGCGTATTTTAATGACAAATAACTTTTGTCTAAATATTTTTTTCAAATTTCGAATCGTTCGCGAATTATTGCGAAAAAATCGAAATTTTGAAAAAATCGAAAGGTGTCCCTTTTGAAATTTTTAGGTTCGGCTTGAAATTTTTTTCGCTTTATCCTATAGATCTTATATAGTAACGACTATTTCGAGAAACGGAATCGTTTAAAAATATTTACATCGCTCGCTATGCCTTGCCGAAGGTGGCAGGTCATCGATTTTCGAAAATTCGTAGCTCGAGACCTATCGATCGTAACGAAAAACGGTTTTCTGTTTTGAATTCGACATTTTAATATCTATCATATCGATATCGATTCAATCGAAATTTTCCATAATCGAAATTTTAATGAGTCACCCCCCACAATAACCCCTGTGGGCTGTTTTACGGGCTTTTCCGGCAACTATTCGAATTTTTCAAAACCATCCTTGAACTTCAACGATCATTTCAAAAAAAGAATTGGTGTGTGTATATATATATATAATTATTCCTCAACCAGACGGTAACATACTGAACGCGTTAGTTGTCGTTTATAATGGTAAAGTGTACAAAGTGTTCATAATGCGCATGCGTTCAATTAATAACGTAAGAACGTTTTAAAGGGGTTGTATGCCTGCCGTGTATTGGACGAAGGCAGTAGTACAGCTGTATATATATATATATATAACAGCTTTGTAGAATCGTCTGACCAAAAATCGGAGCAAAAAATTTTTCAAAATCGAAAATCAAATTTTAAACTCACGATTTTCCTTTACACGTTAATTTTGGTAACATTTACGTTATAAAATAAATGACAGATCCTCACGTTTACTTTCGTCTAACGTCAACCTGAACCCACTATCTATTATTGGAGTTTTAAAAATGCCCCAAAACCCCAAAATCATTTAACCCCAATTTTATCCATGAATATTTACTATAATAATACGGAAATACCACAGTTAGACGCATATTTCAATGCCGCCTAACTTTTGTTTAAACGATTTTTTCTAATTTTGAATCGTTTGCGAATGATTGTGGGAAAAGCAAATTTTTAAAAAATCGAGAGGGTTGTTGTCCCTTTTGAAATTCTCAGGTTCGGTTTGAAAAATTTTTCGCAGTTTTTCGTTTTATACGATAGATCTTGTATAGAAATAACCATTTCAGGAGTCAGAATTATTTAAAAATGTATACGTCGCACTCTATGCCCTGCCAAAGATAGCACGTCGGCAATCTAAAAACTCGTAGCTCGAGACCTATCGATAGTAATGAAAAACGGGTTTCTATTTCGAACTCGTCATTTTAATATCTCGTATATCAGTTCTATAGAAATTTTTCGAAACTGGAAATTGAAGGTCACCCCCAAAAGTGCCCCAACATTTTTTCTGAATTCCGACTACGACTTTATTTTTCCTATGATGATCGAATTAGGTAATAACAATGTTTTTCGAATCCCTAAGCCTAACCAAACTATAGCGGGAAAACCGATTTTTCTAAAGTCGTATTACCATTAAAACCTTGGTCGGGTTTAGGAATTTTTTTTCCTTGAATCTACAATGTTTTACACTGACGCATCCCTATTTGCCGGCTTCTCAGTTATCAGAGACGGAGTAATCATCATTCAGTACTCCTGCCGCAGACATTCTCCGTCATTTCATCAATGAGAGTAAAATTAACGCAATGGATGCACAGAAAAATTAAAATAATACGTATAAGTCACTGCTACGATCGATATACAAATGAAACCAAAAAAACATGGCACAGGAGACCGGCTTCCTTCACATCCCTACTCCGTGATGTTTGCTGGATGAGAGGTGACCCAGGTAGACCTCTAGCGGGGATAACTGATCGATTGATCGTTGATCGGTTATCGACCGGTGAAGGCGGAAGATCAAATTGAATTGAGAAAAAAAAAGAAATTATTAAAAATAAAAATCGCGATGGTAAAATAGGGGTTGATTGTAAAGGGTTGAAAATTCAGGGTTATATGTATTTACTAATGCTGTATCATAAAAAAATTTAAAAAAAAATTTTAAAAAATTTTTATCTAAAATTGAAAAAAAAATATGGGTGGATTACCCTTAACATTTAGGGGGATGAAAAATAGATGTTGTCCGATTCTCAGACCTACCCAATATGCACACAAAATTTCATGAGAATCGGGAAAGCCGTTTCGGAGGAGTTTAACCACAAACACCGCGACACGAGAATTTTATATATTAGAGATATATATATATAAAATATATTAATTATTTCAGGCGATACAAACCGTAAAAAACGACTTTAAACAATTAGAGAAGGTAACTTAATAATTTATTATATATATATATATATATATATATATATATATATATATATATATATATATATACATATATATGTGCGTGCGTGTGTAGTTCATACAAATTATAAAATATTTCTATTATTACAATATTTTCACATAAATCTACAACAATAAATTTTTCTTTACAGGAAATGGCAGATATAAAAAAAATAATGAAAACAATACAAACGTAAGTTACTTTTCAATCAATTTCTATTTACAGGAACTGAACATTACTTTTCAATCAATTTCTATTTACAGGAACTGAATATTTATATACTTACATTTATAATATTATCTAATTTTGTAAATAATGATAGTTCTGTTTGTTTTATTGTTGTGGGCATTTTTTTGTTTCTGTTTTTTGCAATACGGTTTTAAATAAAAGAAATTACAATGAATTAATTTCGATTCGAAAATTTAAAATCATATTGTTTATACCTGAAAAACTTGGAGTATGTAGAAATGAACCATAAAAGTTTTCTATTATTAAATTAAAACAAAAAAAATTTATTAAAACTTACCTTATTTCTTCTATATGGCCCCATAATCGAATTAATAAAAATAAATAAAAAACACGTTAATTAAATTACAATGTATAAACACTACAAGTTATTAAATCAAAAAAATCACATTTAAATTAAATTTAAGCAAGCATCTTTATATAAGTATTGAAATATTTGTTATACAATAGCCAGTTATTTAACATTTTTCACTTTTATATTGTATAGTTAGATAAATTTTAAAAAAAAAAATTAATTGAAATTTATATATATATAATAATATATAAATATATTTTTATATCTATTTATTTCACATTTTTATGACTAATATAACATATATATCACTGGCGTGCATTCCAGGTAAGCGAGGTAAGCGCCGCTTACCCAGAAAAATCCCAAGAAAATATTTTTTTAATCTTAACTTATAAAAGTATTAAAATAGGAAGCGATCACATTTCCGCTTATTGCTTCAACAATTGCACGGAACGCGTGGCGCTACATACAGTTGCTGGTTGACACACATATACAGTTAAAACAGAATGTTAGTATTATTACGAAGTGTTCTGTTTATCCAAATGCAGATGCGTCATGTTAGTTGGTTACACATACACACAGAAGGATTTGTTCAATACGTGTTGCAAACGGTTCTGAAAACTGAAGAGGGGCGAGGTCTGTCAAACTGGTCGAACAGGGCAGCGATTAGAACTTCGCTTATTACTTACTACCTCCCTTCTTCAGATAATTTACCAACACAAAGACATACTAGCAAACGTAAACGTGATGAAAACGTGCCTATGGTAAGCGACTGTAATTTCGCTTTTCGCTGGATAGTTTAATAACTAATAACGCGGTTTTTGTGTATCTGCTGCGTGCTCCCATCTTTTTTGAAAGCAAAATGCGTGTTCGGGAATTGATTGAAAAACCTTTTTCGCGATTTAATTTTAATGAACAGTTAGAAATTATAAATTGTGGTAAGCCAAAACCAGAATTACCTTCTTTAAAAACTGAACAAAAAAAAGGTGGTACACCTTTTACCAGAAATTTCAATATATCGCAATATGAAAAAATTTTGTGGTTAACTGGTTGTGAAGATGGTGGAAAATTGTTTTGTTGGCTGTGTCTATTATTTTGTACTGAAAAAGAAAAATGTGTGTGGAATGATCCTACTCAAGGGTATGATAACTTGAATAATTTGATCAATGCGGTTAAAAAACATGAACGTTCCCAGATTCATATTTTTTCCTCCATGAAGCTGAAAAAATTTGGTAAGTCACGCATAGATTTACAATTAAACGATAACGTACGAATTGAAGTGATAAAACATAATGAAGTTGTACTACAAAATAGAAACATTTTAAAAAGATTAATCGATGCAGTATTGGTCACTCTGAAAATACTGATTCGGATAATCGTGGGAATTATGTAGACCTTCTTCAATTACTTTCTAAATATGATATAATTCTAAAAACACACCTAGAAACATCTACAACGTTCCGTGGGACCTCAAATCGTATTCAGAATGATTTAATTTCTTCAGTACACGCTGTTGTTCAAGGTAAGATAAAAGAAGAAATCAAAAACGCGAAGTACATTGCTATATTACTAGATGAAACGTCGGACGTTTCAAATAAATCGCAACTGTCTGTAGTTTTACGTTATATATGCAGTCACACTGCAAAAGCTCGAGAGAGATTTATTAAATTTATTGATGTTAGTGCAGATCGATCTGCTGATGGTATACTTAAGTATGTTAAAAGTATCATCGAAGAATACGATTTAGCTAAGAAACTCGTGGCGCAAACATACGATGGGGCAGCGGTGATGGCAGGACAAGTAGGAGGTTTACGCACAAAACTCCAAAAATTGTATCCGAAAGCATTATTTGTCCATTGTTTTAGTCATTCGTTGAATTTAGTTTTATCACAATCCGCTTCAAATATAAAAGAATGTAGAATTTTTTTTCAGACATTATCTGGATTGGGTGCTTTTTTTAGCAAATCAACCAAACGCGCACATGCACTTAGTGAATTTACTACTAAAAAAATGCCAAGAAACGCACCAACCAGATGGAATTTCTCTTCCAGATTGATAAGCACGGTTAAAGAATATCATCATTGTTTCACTGAGTTTTTTCAAACTGTTATTGAAAATTCGGAACAGTGGGATACTGAAACCGTAATATCAGCCCATGGGTTCCTAAAATTTTTCAGCGAAGTTCGAACTTTATTCTTCATCGAAATTTTTTCCAAAATATTTGCGCTAACTGATGTGTTATACGATATTTTGCAAAAAAAACAACTAGATATTTTATGTTGTATGAAAAAAATTCAAGAAATTCAAATGGAAATCCAAAAATATAGGAACGACGCGATCTTCAAAAGCATATGGAATTATGCAAAGTCAAAAGAAAATGAAGAATTTGTTGTGAGAAAAAGACGAAAACTATCAGAACCAGAAGATGAGGAAACACACACACGTGCACTGTTCAACGAAATCTTTGACAATGTTCTAACTCAGCTGAGTGAACGTTTTGGAAATCTTGATCAATTGAAATTTTTATCGCTTCTAGATACAAGTAAATATGAAGAGTATAAAAAAAATTTCCAAACGAAATTTTTTCAAATTTAAAAGAATGCTATGGGGAGTTTTTCGACGATGTAAAGCTGAAAAACCAATTGCTCTCGGTGTATATGAATGGCGACCTTAATAAAATGAATACGCATGAATTAGTGGAAGCAATGAAGGCGTCTGAGTTCGATGAGATCTTGTCCGAAGTTTATAAATTAGGTCAATTAATATTGACAATACCTAGTACAACTGCTAGTGTAGAGAGGTCGTTTTCAGCATTGAAACGAATAAAATCATACCAGAGATCGACACAGGGACAGGAACGATTAAGTGGCTTATCTTTGATATCCATTGAAAAACCGTTGTTAAATCAGCTCCAAAATGAACCTATGAGTACGTTTTACGATCTTGTTATAACCGACTTTATTAAATTAGATCGCCGAATGGATTTTGTATTTAAATAAGTATTAAATAAACGTATTATCACGTGTTTCTTGTAAATAAATTTTCGTTTGATGTAACACTCCATATGGTCATCGCTTACCCTCTAGAAAAACTCACCGCACGCCACTGATATATATATATTTAAACAAATGAATGCTCTATCTGATTTTTTTCAGCCATTAATTGAAAAATATTTGTTAGTTCCCACAAAAGTGAATAAATTTTAAATAACTGGCTATTACCGAATTCTGTATCTCATTTTTTTTAAATAGTTATAAAGCTGTTTGTTCTAAGTGTGAATTTCTGCTCTATAGATTTTATTGTGCATATTTTGTGCATATTTTTTTATCAATAATTTAATTTCGTTTTTTTATATTTGTTATTTTATTTATAGTTTTGTGTTGTGATTTAAAATTGTAATTTGTTTTATTTTACATTTTTTAATTTAACTTCATTTATATACAACATCTTCGGAAGTTCAAACCAAACCCAGAAAATATATTTTTATATATATGTAGTATACAACAGCATGTACTTATTTAAAATTTATATTCGTTGTAATATATATTATGTACGTACGTATATTTCCGTTTAGTAGGTAGGTTTAAATATATTATATCATATGCAGCCGCGAGT
Source organism: Coronaproctus castanopsis (assembly GCA_032883995.1). NCBI lineage: Eukaryota > Metazoa > Arthropoda > Insecta > Hemiptera > Monophlebidae > Coronaproctus > Coronaproctus castanopsis. The sequence continues at coordinate 214,907,239 of CM065052.1, read as the reverse complement.
ACTTATTTAAAATTCACATTTGATATTTATTATGATATAATATATTATGCACGTACACATATTTCCGTTTAGTAGGTAGCCTTAAAAATATTTTTATGTATATATGTAATATGCAGCCGCGAATACTTATTTAAAATTCACATTTTAAATTTGTTATGATATAATATATTACATACGTACGTATATTATATTATATATATATATATATATATATATATATATATATATATATATATATATATATATATATAATATACATATCGTATTATCGTGTTTTGTAGTTCCCTTAACGAAACAACAAACAGCAGTTGCAGACGAACGTTTGGTTGGTCAGACAAATAAACTCGATATTTTTTTAAATATATATATATATATAAATTAACAACCTTTTTTTAAAAGTAGACCTCCCACTTGCGGAGGTCACTGCTTATACGGCAGCCCCTGCAATGTTTTAGGTAAAAACGTTTGTCCCGCTTTTTAGCGGAAGAAGTACGCATCGATGGATATTCGTGGATAACTCCGCGTCGGATTTGGACAAACTTTTTTTTGTTGTACTCCTATTGAGCCCCCATAAATTACCCCATGATTGGTAGCCCCCTAGTTATGTTTATTCTATGTTTAATTTCTGCTTCAGAGCCCACTCGATTTTCCACTATTCAACCTAGATATCTATATTGTTTCGAAATTTTCACGTCGTTAAAGCAAATCCGCGTAATTATCGGTTATCGAAAATCGTGATTTTCGTCTTATCTTTCTTAATTATTAAACCATATTCAGTGTCGTATTTTAACAGACGACTTAGACTTTACGTCATAAGCTATAAGTTATGAACGTTGTGTCGTCTACATACCTGAGGTTTAATATCTAACATATATTATATACAATTAATTAAATCTTTACACTATACAATATCGGAATATTTTTACGTTGCCTAAAGAAACAAACAGGGACTCGGTTCTATCTCGGTTTCTTTTCAATATTTACGAGTGGATGATGAAGAAAACGAACAGAAAGGGGCGATCACAATTGGTGGAAGCAAAAAATTTCAAATCTTCGTTATGCGACTGATACAATATTTATAGTAAAATATGAAAATTATAATCGACATAGCTATCAGACTAGAAAGTTGGTTTAATGCTAAATAGACTAAAATATTCTCCAATAATAATAGACAAAAATGGACGTTGATTTAACCCTATATGGTACATGAAATTTTAATACTAATAAAAAAAATAATAAATAAATTTAGAAAGTTGCATTTTTAACGAAATAAAGAATTAAAAAATCTCGCACGTATTTTTCGAATTTACGTCTACGCGAAAAGGAAATTAGCAAATTTCCGGACTGACGCGTTTAACGAGGTCGACAGAACAAACGATAATGTCAAAATTATACCATTATCTACACGTTGTCCGCAAATACCCTCGTTTGGGTATCGTGATTAACATTTAATCAGTCATTTTTCGCGATCCTCCGATTTACGTATTCCGAAAATGGCAATCCTGTTGTACGCGGTACAATATCTGTGCGCCGTCTCATGGATGCTACGCCACGGTGGTCGTTTTTCATTAATTTTATCCATGTTGTGCATTATTATAGGTCGTACAAAGAGAGAGGGCAAAATGTTCCAACATTGTGTTCATTACATTGTCTATTATAACACGATATGAAAAACTACTTGATTACACGTGAAATGTAAATTTTAATAAATCAACAACGAAAAGTCATCTTAGAAATATTCACTTAACTAGAGCATTCCTTCGAATTGAGACAATTTTAAATTTTTCCAACTACCCGGAGACCTAGGCAGAACCTAAACAACGTAACATGCAGAGAACGTACGAGGCCCATATCTGTCCAATCTAATCACGCTTGATATTCAATGAAATCCCTAATTCGTTGCCACCATAAGTAAAGTGTTGGATAACATGGTTTTTGACAGACGTACTTTCTTTTTTATACAGTGCAAACTTCATTTCCACTTCTAAGCGCTATCATACAGAGAAATAGAATAAGTTTACCTATTAATAAGGCGCAACCTCGGCGATTGAAGACAGTCACCGAGTTTCATGTGTTATTTTGCGAGAACTTTTAAGCATAGTTCGTACAACAAATGATTCATTGTACACGCTCTATCACCACACACACACGCACACATATATATACATACATACACATACACCCACAGATAAGGTGTGCCTTTAAAACGCTCTTCGCAACATGCGAATAGGCTTTAACGTGCTGAAACACACCAATATTCTAAAGAGAAAAAATCGTTCATATTTTGCGCAATGTAGCAGCAGATTTTACAGCACAATCATATCCCGTCCAATATTTCTATTAACACCGTAAACTTTCTTAATTCGTTGTCATTTTAATCGTCTCCTTTATTTATCAGTTATCTATGATAATCGTTATCTTTCGTTCGTATATTTATCAGTTATATTTCAAATATCGTATTCGTCCTGTGTATTTATCAGTTATCAGTTGGTAGTAGATAGTTACTAGAGTTACCGAAAATAGTTTTATGCGGTTTATTCCATAATCCTTATCAGCATTAATCTGGTAAGACCTTTCCTTTTATTAATAACCACAATAATAACTCGTTATCTCATTTAAAATCGACGATAGATATTTCTCGGACTAATACGCACATGGGTGTATATTTTTATTTACCCTCTAATCTATAATATTCTCGCTTCCTGGTAAAACTAGTGTCAACAATTATGTTGCGCACGCCACAATCATCAATTCAACAGCAACAAAATCCTATTAACGATGAGGATACTGTTATTCCAGTTAAACCCATAGTAGTAACGAAAACAAGAAAAGGAAAACCATTAAAAGACAGTTATTAAATAACGCGAACTGTACTGAGGACAGTTCCAATAAAAAATGTTCCGTATCTTATAAGCAGGATTGTAAACTAACATCGATAACTAGTGACGACTTTTCCAAGTGATTAATTCACTCAAGGAAGAGCTTAATCAGAGAGGAAAATGCAGTTTTGAAACAAAAATTAGGAGTCGGAGGAAATCCAGCATCAAATATTTCTTCCGTCAAACATGCGGACACCAATGTAAATTTTAATATTTCACAAACAGACAAAGTACCAGCCCCAAAAGTAAAAAAAACACCCCATTTTTTATCTCAGGATTAAAATCTATGAAGGCTCTAAATCAACTGTTAACTACCATTGACATCGCACCTTTTGAAATGAAAGTCTTAGCCAGTGGTGAGCTCAAAATCGCTACAATCTCATCTGATGACTATCGAAAGCTCCGAAATTCGTTACTCAAATTTACCTGACATAGAAAATAATTAAACTTGGTCCTGTCAAATTCCATACCTAAAGCAATTCACTACTTTCATAACGGGATTACACCTTTCTATTGATTTGAATGAAATCGCTAATGAGTTATCAGCAGCAGGTCACCATGTAATTAATATAATTAATGTACACATCAAGAAAAAAGTTGAAAATGAAACAACTGTTATTAAACAGTCATTATTTGAGGTGGAAGTTAAAACTAGTGCAAATAACCGCGAAATATTTGATATACAGACTCTCTGTCATTTTATTTCACAGCGACTTCAGACAGTTATTGTAAACAAACATTTGATACCAGATGTTCAGTTTGGATTTCGTGAAAAGCATGTAACCCTCAAGCAAATTCACCGTGTTATACATACTGCAGCTCAAGCACTTGAGAACAAAGAATTTGCTACAGCAGTTTTTCTAGATGTCAGTGCTGCTTTGATAAAGTTTCGCACTTTAACTTAATTCACAATTATAAAAGCTATTTTTAACCGGGCTTTTGCAGATTACTCATGTCATACTTATACATCTTCGATCAGCAACTACGCACTACATTAATATTCGTGCTGGTGTTCCACAAGGTTCAGTACTTGGTCCTCTTTCTACTTTATACTATGTATATTCCTCAAAGACATGAGACAACAACAAGTCTTTTTGCCAATGACACTGCAATAATTTCACATCTGCATGTATCCTTCAAACATCTGTAGACAATATTTCAATTTGGACTCATACCTAAAAAATTAAACTAAATGACAGCAAGTCAGTACGAATAGACTTTTCTCTTCGACACCATTGATACATTCCAATTTATTTAAATGGTAAACCGGTCCCAGTTTCTAACTCTGCTCACTACTTAGGTCTGCATCTTGACTATAAGCTCAGTTGACGTGAGCATATTAGAAGAAAACGCAAAATGTTGGACATTCTACTCTCCAACTTTCGATGGCTCCTTCAGAGCTCAGTCTCGAAAGCAAGAGGCTCATCTATACTTCAATTTTCCGACGAGCATGGAGCTATGGCGCAGAGGTCTGAGGAACCGCAGCCAAATCCAACCTCGAAATTTTTAAAAAATTTCAAAGCAAGTTTATGCATATGATTTCAAGAGCACCTTGGTTTGTCTCGAACGTTCAACTTCGCACTGATCTCAAAATCAATCCAGTTGCTGTTATCATTCACCAGAAGGCAAACAACTACATTAATCGTCTTCACCTCCATCCGAACGTTGAAGCAGTTTTCTTATTAGAGGATTCTAATGATACTCGTCGGCTGAAAAGAAAACATCAGCTGGATCTTAGTAATATTTAATTTTATTATTCTTTATAAAATAATTTAACTACCAGTGAAATCCTCCTTTAATTAGTTATGGTAAATGTAATCAGTTTTACAGTACCAATAAAATCTTTATTAAAAAAAATATTTAAAGATGTAAACTGCCGCAGATAATCTAATTTAATGTAAAACCGCAAAACCGTGTGCTCTCGAATTTTGAATATTTAATCAAGAGTGCGACGCTCATATTTATAGGTAGTTACCATCGTATAAGCACAACACATTCCTATCGGAGGTAAAGTTTGCATTACATCTTAAGGCGAACATTATGCTATGGTAATAAACATTTTCATTCAATTGGGAGTATACTTGAGAGAGCAATCAATGCAATCGTTGGAGACTGTTTTGTATACTTTGGCCATAGCAGTACGGACCGGACGCAGTACGACTCTTGGTACACCAACTGGTTTATTATTCGTCCTATTAACCTAAAATGATACACATAGATGATAATTGGTGTCCTGAACTCAATATATAAAAACGAAGAAACATTTTAATTTTTTTTTACGAGCTCGGAATTACATCTGGTGATGACGGTATAGTTATTTTTACGTCGAAGAGATATATTATAAGAAATTTTTGACCTGATTTACCGCAACGTTCCTTTAATTTTAATAACAGTTGACTTCGCACGCTATTTCGTTATATTAAATGAAGAAGTAGTTTAGGTATATTTAACTTCAGAGGAGAACACATCAGAGGGTAAATTAATACGTAACTGAATGATTATAAAATAAAAATAAAAAAACTCGATAAGTATATCATCGAGTAGAGTTGAAGCAAAAACGATTGACGTAACTTTCGAAGATAAAAAAGTGAAATAAATGGATTTCAGAAATTATGCAAGACATGTAAAACTTTTTTGGATAATGCGGGTACCAGCGGAACGCGTAAAACACTAACAAGTTGGCTGGACGTTATAACAATTTTTCAAAAATATTAGACAAGCGTAGTGACGGGCAACAAAAAATGAAATTTAAGCAATGTTTTATCGGATTTTTTAAACGAAATCTGATCATTAATTAATCCGTTAATTTCTTTAATAACTCAACTTGTAACACGATTACTTCCTAAATTATGAAAACACACATCAATCCTCAGTCATACTTCTCTCACTAACCTCACGATATGATGAACTGTATGTTCTACTCCATGAAAAACGTATTGATATAGTTCTAATAACAAAAACACACTTTACAGCTAATAGTAGATTTCACATAACTATTTAACCTATATAAGTGACCACCAAATGTCACTGCACATGGTGGTACTGCACTACTTTTAAACATACTCACGTCCCTTACTTATCAACCACATATCATCAGTCAACAATAAGCTCTGTCTCAACTTCTAACTTTGTAATGAATGTTGCATCTGTGCCCTCTTAATCAGCAAGTTACACATCAAATGTTCTCATCTTTTTTTAAATTTCTTAGTCCTAGATTTACTACAGGTGGTGATTATAACGCTAAACACCTTTAGTGTGGCTGCATAGCAAACAAATCACGTGGAAGTGTATTAATAACCTCCGTCACCAATAAGTATGAAATTATCCCACATATTGGCCGGCTTCCCAGCGGAAACTCTTTGATATATTTGATATACTTGATATACTTAGTGCCTCTAAACGTTTGCTAGGGAAGGTTATGACTCAAGTACTACATGACCTTTCATGAGATCATAGCCCTGTATTGCTCATATTAAACAACCTTGCAGCTACCTTCCAAGTACACAGCGATATTGTCAACTACAGCCACGTAAATAGGGTGCTTCAATATGTGAATTGTCCACTAACTGTATCTAAAGCACCTAAATATATCTCACCAGCTGGAATAAAGAGAATAATAATGGAATTGCCTAAAAAAACAAAGCCCCACGATTTGACCTTATTACATCAGAGATCCTGCAACTATTACCGAACAAAGTAGTTTTATTGCTCACTTATATATTTAACGCAATGCTTCGTTTAAACTATCATCCTTTATCGTAGAAATTTTCAATAATTAAAATGGTATAATAAACCATCTCACCTGTGAACTTCATATTTTCATTATTCAATTTTTCATGTATTCATGATTTTGTTTATATGTTTTGTAAATATATTTCTTCTTTATATATATATATATATATATATATATATATATATATATATATATATATATATATATATATATATATAGGCCTATCAGCCTTTTTCTCATTGTTAGTAAATTGTTGAAAAAATTATACTAAGTAGAATATATCCATTCTTAGAAAAGAAGGGTCTCATCAATTTGGATTCCGGTATAATCATTCAACTATACAAAAATGCCACCGATTGTTGACAATATCCTACAGCGCTAGAGCGGAAACAATATTTTCTTTATATTTCACAGGCCTTCGATTACGTCTGACATCGTGGCCTCCTTTTAAACTGAGGGATATCATTGATCCATCATGCTATTTAACTATAAAGTCATATCTACAAGACAGATTTTTCTGTGTCAAATATGGCTAACCAGCTCACAAATCTATGCTACTCAAGCAGTAGTTGCACAAGGAAGTGCTTTGGGTCCTTCCTTGTATAGCGTTTATACTGCAGATACCGGTTAATAAAAATAAAGTTTTATGCACAATTAAGGATGTACAGAAGCGATGTGGTCTATTCAATTGCTTTTTAGAAAAGAAACTGGCGAAGAGACAGTCTTAAAACTTCTTCCTCCTCCTCCACTCGTTCCTCCTAGATATGTCCTAAGTTGTGGTCAATGTAACATCAACAGTATCTGATTATTTCCTGTTCCTTCATCACATTTACTTATTGTACTATGTGCAGATTGTAAATAAAACGCGGAAAATAAAAAAAAAAGCTTTGAAACCTCAATATTTAGCACGTTGTCTAATAAACAAATGCGCACATAAGAGTGATCACTTAGAAATTTGTATTATTCTAAGGTGGCAGGAATGAAGACAAGAACAAGGAGTAGAGAAACAGAACCGTTTATAAAATTCTGCAGTCTCAATATGATGAAACATCTATAAAGAAGTTCAAAAATTTTGTTGAAATCATGGGAACGAATAATCATTAGTTTAGCTTTCATTTCATGATGCCATTATGAAAAATTTTAACTGAAACCCGTAAGACAAATCGTATATATAAAAGTTTAGGGAAAAAAATTATGAAAGCGGTGACGAATCTGAAAATTAAAGAAACAACTGATATAGATCACTGCGGTTAAGAGATTTATGAAACTTGTGCGAAGCTGTTCGAACAGGTTTTCGAAGTGGATATTTTAACCAAATTTATCTGAACAGTTTAAACTAAAATAATGACCACATAACTGTATTGATGAAATCAATACAGTTATCACCATTATTTGTAAAAATGATTGTTTTCGACCTTTTTCATATATTATAAGATTTAATCTAGAGAAATATTAAAACAGGAATTTGGTGCTTTGTTCCGAAAGAAACTAGATTTTATTAAATGCACGTGCTGATATTTGGATGGATTCCAATTTACATTATATATATATATATATATATATATATATATATATATGTGTGTGTGTGTATGTATATAGCAGTATGTATATACGTATTTTATATATACTCCCGTAAACAAACTCCCCTTCACTTCACACACACACACATAGAGAACCCATATATATATATAATTTATTAACGGTTTAATTTTTCTGGGTGTAAAATAATTCATTAAAAATACACGTTTTCATTTTATTATAACCAATCTTCATTGTCTGAGAAATTATATATTATTGTTATTATTATTTTAACTTGTTTACCGGCACTCACGCAGTTTATGCTCATAGTCAATATTTTATACGCTCAAATTTTTTCATGAAATATGATGATAATAAGTTGAATTGAATCAATACCAGGGGGATACTCGTATTCGAGTTAATAATTTTTATATAACTGTTTAATTTTAATGATTGGTATTCCTGCATTCAACAGTAAAATGAGACTGAATGTATGAATTTACATTTCAATAATTTTGGAATTATCACCGAATTCTCATGTGTGAGACAAGCCTTATTTCAATTTTGCAGATAAATTCACAAACTAGCGTATCAAGTTTGCTTTGCCATAGTCTTACTCTAATCATATTTCGGCGGCTTTATACTATTAGTTTCCAATATGTTCTTCCAACAATTTCTTTCAGAAACTTTCGCTTCCTAGTCATTTCCTATTTATAAATATTGCATAATACGTTGGTCTTTATAGTGCCTTCCGGATCTAGCTTGTATTGAGTATTACGTATAAGATTCTTTTCGGCATTGTGGAATCGTTCATGATTGTACAACGTGCGTAATTCTGAGTTACAAATCAATTTATCCATCGGCAAGCAGTTAAAATTACGTAGAACTTTTCAATCTAACATATAATCCTCCATTTCGTGCGTTGAATATGGCGTGGTAAACAATGTTGAGATCTCTACATATTCCTTCTATGTCGTCTGTATACTGCCCAAGTTTTACAACCGTACAATAGGAATTATCACAACTCTGTAGACCGTTATTTTTCTAATAGTCAATGTTGTTGAGTTTCTCGGACATGACAATTGCAGCCGAGGTTCCTCTGCTGTTCAATTTCAACGTCCATGCTACTTGTTATATGTTTAGTTTAATTTCGGATACGTTTAATTAGAAATAAGCTGTGTACAAAAAGCTTCGCGTATAATTTTAATTCTTACGATTTTAATTAAAACAACTAGCTTTTCATTTCGTAATCTTTTATTTAATTCGGCTAAATAGTTTTCTGTTTTGTTGAAAATGTGAACACATCTTTTAAATACCTATTAAATGTAAAAAATAATCTCGAATTCACGACCATTATTATCGATAATATGCAAATCATTTCCTGAAACAAAAAAAAATTATTCCCAGCTATTGTAAAGTTCATTTATAATATTTGTTGTGTCATATATATATATATATATATATATATATATATATATATATATATATAACATATATCTGTGTGTGTGTTGAAAATATTATCTATTTAGAAATTTTTAATATCTAGAATTTTTATCAAAGAATTACAACTTCCGTAAGAATATTAACAAGATTTTTATTATTATTTATTTCTTAAATTTACGTTGAACAGCTACTGATGACTAGAGACACGGATAAATATAAATTAGGTCAGTAGATTTTTATATTAAATTGCATAAATTTGAACGATGAAGGAATGTGATTAATGTGGATAAGGTGTAAATATAGAGGTCCATGAACAAATGCAAAGACCTCCACATTATAATCACATAATATGTGATGGAAAAGGGATGAAAAATACATAGTCCCTTATTCCACCAAGAAATCATATAACGGGTTTGTGATTTATAAAATATTATAATAAATCTTGATATAAACTTACATCATAGTATAAATAATAAATTATTGTATACGCTTGTGACTTACATAGAGGAATAACTGTTATTAAATAAAAGAATATAAGATAACATAAAAGGAAAGAAAAAATAAAAACAACTTGTTAACAATGACTTACAACATAACTATATGAGTATACTGTTTTTATAAAACAAAGTATCATCTTAATAAATGAATATACATGTAATCATTAACCAGTAAGAATTATCCATTATCTACAAAAACAATACCTAGTAAAAGACTTAAGAAATAATAAGTAAAGCAGCTGACCATGCTAGACTCAATATTATTTGATTAAGTTGAAATGAAAACAATGAACAAGATATTTCTTAAACTTTACATAATTTAAATTTTAATCGCATAATTTCTTCTGAATACTCTAAAAAGTTTTTAATGAAACTTATAAAATGGAAAGCATTGTGATTCCTGGACCCTAAAACTTAACACGAATAGCAGCAAAGGCAGGACATTGAAACAATGTATGTCTAATATCATCATCAACTGATGAACATAGAGAACATGATGTAACGTTGGCAAGCTTAAACCTATATAAATATGATCCAAGCTTACCGTGCCCACTTAATAATTGCGCATTATAAAAATTGATATTAAAATTTTTTATTTTCAGTCTCAATGAGACATCTGGCAGGAACTCATAAGTTTTCCTGCCAGTAAGTTCAGCGTCCCACCTTTTGCTGTCATTCCTTAACAAGCATCATATAGATATGTTTTTTATACTGCTTATAAAGTAGCTGCTGAGGGCACAGTAGAGAATCCAGGAAAAGGAATTGTTGAATGTGAGGATTATTACCCTTGAGAAGCCTAAAGGCCCCAGCAGCCGCCCTACCCATAACATAAAGATCCAGGGGAAAGATACCACAGATGACACAGGCAGCTGAATGAAGTTGGTGTTGTACAATACAAAGAATAGATGTGAAGCAGGAATTTACGCTGTTGTTTATTAACACAATTCAACACCTTCCTATTAACATAAATTGCAGCCCCATAAGCATAGATGGACTGCACAATGCCTTTATATAGGATTAACCTTTCCTTAGAAGCAAGTCCCCAAGAGTTATTTTGAATCCGAAGTAATTTATTGTAAATGATAGTACATTTAGCTGAAATATTTTTAACATGCGGCAGGAAGGTTAATTTTTCGTCAATAACAATACCCAGATATTTTAATTCCTCAGTATGTTCAATTGTGGAAGAAGATAATAATTCTAGAGTTTTCACCTGTACAACCAAAGAAGGTTTACCAAAGACAGGGAATTCACACTTTGTTGGAGAGAAAGTTAAACCTAGATCTGATATTATAGATTCTAAGTATTTGGATACATAGGGTAAACTTAAGAAACTCTGAATCTTTGTAGATTTAAAAATAAGACAAAGATTCAATTCAATTCAATAAAGTATATTTATGTTTTTTTTATACATCAGCAAATAATAAGTAAATAAAAAATGCGCATAAATAGTGTACAAAGAAATCTTAAAATTTATTTTATAATTATACAATAATTATACAGGGAAAAACACAACTAAAAACCCTGCGTACCCGAAAATAGAGAAATTAATTAATTATAATTTGATCTTAATAGTACATTAAGGATATGAGTAAAATTATACAAATTATATTAAGGTTAAACAAATAAATAAGAAGATAGAAGAGAGAAATACTGATACAATAGATTACATGAGGATAGAGACTTATTAATAACGACTTAAGTAGTTCGACAATCTGGTGCTAGAGAAGTGAATGTTTAATTCTTTTGTGTTTATATTTTTTATATTTTCTGGTCAGCGAGTCGCGAGTATAGTTTCCAATTCGCTGTACGATAGGGTAATGGCTAGTCAGGCATTTGCTGTAGAACCTATCTGCTTGTCCCTGTACTAGCTCAGGAATAGTACGCTGATAAAGAGCTGCATGCATGTCAGTTATCTTAGTATAGTAAGGGGCATTAAGTACAATACGCAGACATTTATTTTGAACAATTTGTAATTTATTTAAGGTGGAATTACTAACACCGGACCAAATTGGGCAAGAGTATAATAATATCAGCAGTATGTATGCTTTATATATTATTAGTTAAGACAAAGATCATCCGCATAAGAAATAAGATGACAATCCACACTGCAAGCGGCAGAAAAATCATCAATTTTATGATGAACTACAGAGTACAATACATTTCAAAGGGTGGGACCCAACACAGAGCCCTGGGGAACACCACACATAGGATTTTTGTGGACTGTAGAAGCTCCAATGGGAAGAGAAGCAGTCCTCTGATAGAAATAATCAATAACTGTATTGAGAATGTATGGATTAATTTTACTGCTAGGAGTTAGGATCGTTAGGTAGATATTACGGTTAATGTGGTTGGAAAGCTGCGGATCTAATAGAATTAAATTGGGAACATTCTGTAAGGATATGATTAACAGAGATATTAACATTACATATATCATACACTGCAACGGGTTTCTTCTGCAAAAGGTTGCCATGCGTTAATTGAGTATAACCAAGTCGGAGATTGCTGTTGACTATTTCATCTTAACATCCGACTGAAGAGCGAATTTCAAGGTCGAACATTGCATTTAATTTGTCGATGTTTATTTGTGATTTGAACAGCTACCCACCGTTGATTCCACAAAGTTACGAGGGCTTCCTTCAAGTAACGGGTCAAATCTATAGCAGGTGTTGGAATGTCAGGAACAGGACGGATCGTAGCGGCTTCTTTGGCTGCCCTGTCACCCAGATCATTTGCAGGAATTCCTGAATGGCCGGGAATCCAGAGGAACGTTATTTGACAATCTTCTTGAAGCTTGTCTGATCCTTCAGCAATAGAGTTTTGTTTCTCATTGTGATAATCGGAGATGGCTTTTAGTGCCACAATCACATCTGAGCAAATCAGTGCTTGGTTGATATTCTCCTGATCTGTGACTTTAGCGTACACTGGCTGGAGGTCAGCGTAAAAAATTTAGAACGTCTCAGGTAGTGTATATCGTGTTATAACCAAGTCGCATTTTACCACTGAACACTTAACGAATGTATTCGGAACCGCTGCATCAGTGAAAAAGGTCGATGAGTTGGAAACATACAAAGATATCTTTCATTTAGCTTCAATGGAGACGAAACTTCGATTTATGCCATGATTTAGCAGGTCCATATCCAAATTGGTTGGATTCCGATCCTACGGTGGAATTACTGCTACTGTAATTGTGGTGAAATTATATTAGCAATTTTCCGTATTCGCTGATAAACTGGTTGAGTAATAATTTTTTTTAAAAAACATAGATTTAGAGAAGCTATTGTTTAAAGACATTTATAATGAATATTAAGACTGAAAGCATATTTTGGATAATATTTTCTTCCTCTAATTTTCGTACGGATCTCTCCCATGAGATCAAAGAGTCAAAATGCATAAAATGAACAGAGTATTGAGTAACTGGCTGATCATCAAAATAAATATAGAATAAATTTGCCACCAGAAACTTAATATACCAGCGTACCACCCGATTCAGGACATGCCGCGCATTATATTCGGCATCTGATTGACTTCGAGCTACACAAAAGAAGACTGCTGCTGAGCAGTATTACTTTTTCTTCAAGTTTTTAATCGACTAAAACGATAATGAAGTTTTAATTAATGATTTTTTTGTTAATTATTAGTTAAAACGTGTGTTTTAATTAATTATAATTTTACCATCGTATGGGTATGTTAATAGTGACTAGCTACAGAAGAAATGTAAACGTTTTCTGATAAAAATTAATTGTAGATAAAATTGAAGAGGTGATGGAGTATATGAGTTAGACGGATGAAATAGAGAAAACATGAGAAAGGTGAACGGAGATAACTTAAGTAAAGAAAGCGAAAAAAACGCAGTTTAAAAAATGATTAGTAATCCGGATGGATGATTTCGTACTTTAATTAAGGAAACAAAAAAAAATATTTACGTACTAATATTTTTGGTATCGTTCCAAATTTCAGTGTATTCCGAAAGCCAGGAAAACATTTATATATATATATATATATATATATATATATATATATATATATATATATATATATAATACAAGCAAGTAAAAACGATGACGATAGAGGCTCACATATGCGCCTTCAAATTACAATAAATTTCTCGTGATAAAATGGCCTCTAGCCAGCTTAACTGTATATATAAATTGGTCGGTAACTGGGAACATAATTTTGTTTAGAAATTTATGTGAAAAAAAACAATAGAAGGACATTAGCTAGGAAACGATCGTCGCTGAGTTTAATATCTAGATATTGACAAATAATAATAACTCAGTAATGTTCTTTATAACTTCCGAATTGAATTTTCTTTTTTATATTTCAGTAATTTCTGCATAATATGTATATAATATGTGGGTGTGGTTATAAACAGCATTTATTTTCACATTTATACATACACACACTCGCTCATATATAAATGTTATCCGGAGCTCCAACTGGAATGGGGCGCGTCCACGGGTGGTATAGTGAAATGACCAGTAGATATACTGGTTAGCTCAGAATAACCAATGAACAGTCGTAAACCAAGAGCGGCTACTGGTTGAAAGTCTCAGGCAAACGATTCCAGTAGTGACATGGCAATGAGACACGAGGATGTAGACGGGCAGCTTAAGGGACTGCCTTTCAAAAGTCTGCAAAATTCTGAGACTGTCTCATCCTTAGCGAGAACCTTACCAATGCTACCTACTCAATAGCAAAACCAAATCCAAAAGCATTTGTTTCCATAATGGGCGGCTCCCTAGTCAACGTCGTATCTCCTTTGTTAGGGACGGCTAAAATATATCAATCTGCAGTTATGTCCAAATACCTTCCTGAAAAACAACCAGATTATACAGTCATCATTCTCCGGCGGCTTGATTGGTCCGGAGGAAGATAGTATCCGGAATAAAACTAAGAAGGCAGAGGGTGCTAAGAATCCCCGGACTATAAACTACTATCAAAAATCAAGTTTAGTAAATTTACATTTTGTCACAGTTTATCAAATCAGACGCGTTTAATAGAACTTGAAAAGAATGCAGAAAACATCAAGTGGGATTTAATAGGACTGTGTGAAATCAGAACGAAAGGTGAGGAACTAGAAACTTATTCTACTTTAAAGGAACTACATTATGCAGAACGGGAGGAGTTGGTTTCTTAACAAACAAAAGAAGATAAGATAATAGACACTATCAAGTAGATATGATTTACGAATTATACAGGTATATGCCCCAATTTCCAGCCACTCTGAGGAGCCAGTTGAGAACTTCTATCTTGACATACGTAGAGAATTAAATCGAAAAAGGACCCATATAGGTGACTTCAACGCTAAAATAGGGAACAAGTATACAAAATAAGTAGTAATGGGAGAGTATGGAGTTGGTAGCAGAAATATGAAAGACGCGAAAGATTAATACAGTTCGTTCAGTTTTTGAACATGTTCATAATGAGCTTGTTCTTTAAAAAAAGGCAAGCCAAAAATTGGACACGGGAATCACCAAATGGTAAAGTCAGAAATGAAATTGACTTTCTACTAACGGACAAAAAAGAAACGGTAAAAGATATTGATGTGATTAAAAATTTTAACGTAGTTAGCGATCACAGATTGCTGAGGCAAAATACACATAAATATTAAAAAGGATAGAAACAGGCTCGTTAAAAAGGTAATCTTGCCGCTAGACATACAAAATCTAACAGCGAATAAAGTAAATTACCAGAAAACGTTAAGGAATAAAGTGGGAAACACTGATGTGAACGAGAATAATATTATCGAGTTAATAAAGAACACAGCCCAAGAAATAGGAGGAATGAACAAACGTAAAGATATTAGACAACTGGTGAACGAAACGCAGCAGCTACGAAGAAGAAGAGGGAAATGAAGAACAACACAAACAAAAATAACATAGAATACTATGAATTGTGTAAAACAATCAGAAAACTGATTAAAAGTGACATCCAAAGATACAATGAAAGAATTGTTGAAGCAGCAATCGAAAATCAGAGTAGCTATAAGGAAGTAAAAAGTGAACTAGCGATTGAAAAGAAACAAACTACAGCATTAAAAGAAAGATACAGGCTAATTTTAGATAGAAAACTAGCAATTCAATACGTAGGTGAATATTATTACAGTAGTAATCGAAATGATAAAGTTAGCTGGGCCAGAAACATTACAACAACTTACAGATGACTACAACACCTTCCTAAGGACACGTACTTGGAACAATGCCACTGTTATACTAATCTATAAAAAAGGGGATAAGGACGAGATAAAAAATTATAGACCAATAGCCTACTAACTGTGGTGTATAAAATATTTAAAAAAATAATAAATAACAGAATAAAACAGGTTGAAGCACAACCAAGAGAACAGGCATGGTTCAGAAGAGGATTTAGTACAGTCGACCATATACACGTCATTAGAGAAATAATCAGCAGAAACAAAGAGTATGAAGAACCATTAGTGCTAGCTTTCATAAACTATGAAAAAGCTTTTGATTTCGTATACACAAGCTCTCGCTAAGCATTAAAAGAACAAGGAGCAGATGAAACATACATAGAACTATTGAAGAACATCTATGCAAATGAAAAATCAGCAGCAAGATTACACACAGAATTTAGAGTAAAACAAAGAGTGTAGTTTCTCCCTGCTGTTATTCATATCTGCTTTACAAAGATTCTTTCAACAGTTGAAAGCTCCTCAAAATTATTATGTTATAGTATTAGTGTAACCGATTCTTGTACTATTTCATGATACAATTTATTTACATAAGCTATATTTGATTCATTTTTATATTTTCACGAATACATGTATATTAAATAAATAAAGGTATATATATATATATAAAATGACAAAATATTGTAAATATTAAGAAAAAAAGTACTGTAAATATCAAGAAAATTTAAAAATACAACTAAAATAACCAGTTAAATAATTAAATTTCTATCGACCTTTAACAGAAGATGTACCGTAAAATAACTGTAAAAAAATAAACCGAAATACAGTTCCTGCAGCACTGGACTGTTTCTTCTGTTGAAGAAGCTGGGGTAGTTGATCTCGATAAAAGGAATTTCAGTTCTTAATCTCTCGTGTTTTTCTGTATATATATATATATATATATGTGTGTGTGTGTGTAATATAAACAAATGTGTGTATATAAATATATGTATATATATATATATATATATATATATATATCGGGAAAGTGCGTCGCAATAAATGAAAGTTTATATTTAGAAACTGCGTCGAAGAAATCCGCTCACGCTTCCCATTGATGTCTGGTTACTTTAATAGTGGCGACGTCTCGAGTACATGTAACAGTATAACGTAATAATAATTTATATGTACGCGTCGAAAATTATTAGTCCGAATAATAAATTAAGTGCGCAATTATTTTGCAAGCTGCGTACTAAGAAGTCTAATCTTCGCCGCAATAAATAAATAATAATTTGTACGCAATTATGTGCTAGCACGTTTTTTATTTTATTTAAGAAGAAATTAATACAATAGAAGGGGAGCCCAGGAAGTAAAAATGTTTGTTCAGCCATCTTTCTCGATGTAAAGTAAGCCTTCGATAAAATTTGGCACTCGGGTCTATTATGCACAAGACTTCCATTAAGACTTATTTAGAAGATCGCTGCTTTCGAGTCATCATAAACGACGATCTTTCATCTGCTCGAAAAATACAGGCAGGATTTTGCCAGTGTCCTGCGACTAATTTTTGTACTCAATATTTACTAATGATACCTCGGAGACTAGTTTTAGTACAGCGATAATTCCCTCTCGCATATACCCTCAAACGGCGAATCGACACATTCAGACTGTGGACAATAGGTATGTCGAAGGTTCTAATGCTTGCCTTTTACCATGTACCCTGAAGTAATCAAAATGACCGAATAGATAGATAGATAGATATCATAAAATGTTTGTATAATCTATCTATTAAAATATTTTATATATATATATATAATTTATTCCATTAATTAATAAGTTGAATTCATCATTTTTTAAATTTTGGCATTAATATTAGTTTATATATTTATATTAATTTTCTATTGTTTCAGATTTTTTTGGTTAGTTTTTGTTTTATTTTTTTTTATTTCGTTGACTCATGGAAGGTATTGGAACTAACTACATGACTACTGAAGATATTAAATATCTAAAATTACCAGACGACAACTACTCGGGTGTTTACTGATGTCTATTGCCTTGTATAGTTCACCTGTATGGACACACAGAACCAAGTGCATTGGGATTACGAAGCGATTAAGAAAAATGCAACGAAAGTCAGCCCTCGGGATATCATCCTCAAACTACACTGTTCCTAGCACAGTTGTACTGGTACTGAATGTTATTCCATCATTAGAAATCTTGGCTCAAAGCCGAAATAAACTTCATGATGCACGAAAGAGCACGGCACCTAAGCAATATGGCATAACACATAAACAAGTACAGGCGAAGGTCATTGAACAATGGTACACAATTTGGCCAGATATAACTAGTACATGGTTCAAGCTATTAGTTCCAGACCTACATGTATGGTTAGTGCGTAATCATGTAGAGAACTATCTCTATCTCAAACAGGTTCCGGTAACCATGGCTGCTTCAGTAACTACCTACAAAGAATTGAAAAACAGACCAGTGGCAAGCATTGTAATCAAGGCATGGTAGATGATGCTGCCCACACGTTGTTCAGCTGCCTTACATGGGCTGAACAGCGATGTGCTGCTCTAAAAGCTATAGGGGTTAAGTCACTGGCTCAGAATAACCGTGTTAATGGAATGATATTGCAACCATGGTGCGGTTTATCATGCATATGAAAGAGTAGTTAAAGACTGGAGCCACGTGCACACAATTAGTGCTACCTTGGCTAGGTTTGTACCACTGAAGTAATACTGAAAGCAGCCCGAGTGGTACAGATTGATACAGTCAATTGCATTAGAACCGTGGTGGTTTTTAGTGAGTAGGAGTCTTACATAACCAGGCCTTCAGGCCTGGGCTCCATGATAAATTTTTACCATGCAAAAAAAAATGAAGATGATCTATCTTCGGATCATTACCCATTGTTATTATTAAAAGTAGGTGCAACAGTTATAATGAAGGGAATAAAAGTCACTCTCACAAACAAATATACTGACTGGGATCGGCTTCGTTACGAATTATAGTAACGAATCAGTCTTACAGTGAAACTCAGATCTTCTGCGAAACTCGATGTTCAAGTCAAACAGCTCGTAGGAACTATCCAGAACTCAGCAAAGCTCACTACACTTCCTACTAGGAATAATGAAGTGCAAGAAATCACATATCTTTTCAAAATCCACCAGAAGATTTCTGAGAGAAGGAAAAATCGTTAAAACCACCTTCAATCACTTCAATAACCAGCTAAACAGATTAATTAAAGAAATACAACAAAAAACCTTTGCAACATATCTTGAAGATGATAAAAATTATACACTTTAGAAAGCTACCCACAGGATAAAGCAACCTATTGAACAAGTTCCACCGCTTAAAGATGAAGTCGGACATTGGATTATAAAAGATGCAGAAAAAGCAGATCTCTTCGCTAGACATCTAGCAAGAGTCTACACAACATTTCGTAAGACGTAGCATCTTCAACAAGTTATCAGGCATAACAACCTTTGAAATACTTTACTGGAAATTTATAATTAACTCAACGAAGGCCCATTGATCAGATACCACAATGTATATTGAAAAGTTACCGCCTAACGCTATTGTTCTACTTGCGTACAGTTTCAATGCAAGTCTTAGACTTGAACTCGTACTAGCCTGTTTCGAAACAGCGCGAATGATTATCTTCAAGAAGGTTGGAAAGCCTGCAGACGAGGTAAAGTCTTACCGTCCAATATCGCTATTATCATCAATTTCAAATTTATATGAAAAACTAGTATTAAAACGAATATTTGTGGAGCTTCAAAACAATCAGTTTGAGTTTAGGGACAAACATTATCTAATAGAACAGGTGCATCGTGTAACGGCAGTTATAGAGCATTGTCAGCTGTAGCGGAGCATCAAGCGGTTACGGGGCATGCAATAAGGTTTGAGGATACAAAAGTTCTGGACGAAGTAGATCGGTTAGGTGAAAGAATTAATGGGGAAACCTACTTAGAAATTATTCAAGAACTTCAATAGAGAGGATGGCTTCCGACTTGATCCAGCATGGAGAACGGTGGTTGGCCAATTGAGAACCAATCAGAATGTAGTATTGTCAATAGTAGTTTGTTTCGTCAGAGTTAGTTTAGTTTAGTTCTGATGATGGGCATGGCATGTTGCTTGAAAGGTAAACTCAGGTTTATTAATATATTGTTTTACTTTTATTAATAAATCGTATTTTTTTCTTTTTCTACGCTGTTGTTCAGAAATTATTGTATTTAATTTCGAATATCGACCGCGAAAATAGTTTTAATTTTGGTTCGCCTAATATGATCCAAAATCCCATTATAAAACTGTTTATATTGAAAGAATGTCATCCTGCATGCAATTGTCGATGCTTACGGGTTTTCACGTAATAGTGGCATATTTTTCCAATCAACACTAAAAACGGATGTTTCGACATTATGGAAGCCGTTGAACTTCTGGATACTAAATTACATACTAGATGGCTTAAGCGTAAAAAACCGCGAGATTTAGTCTTATAATCGATAATTAAGAAAGTTTTAACCATAGGGTTAATTTCTTCACACTCGTTTATATCACCTAATATGGTACGTACTGTGTTAGGTTGAGCATTTTATTCATAGAGTTACTTATTTAACATTATGTTAAGATTGTAACGAAAAAAAAAAAAACTATTTACAAATACTTCATCCAATTAAAAATGTCATTCAAATAGTAATCTATCAGCAGCGAATTTGTTATTATTGTTTTTTTATTTATTGTAGTCTAAATAGACTAATAAACAACTTAATTTAACTTTATAATATTAACACCGAAATTTACCAAATGGAATTTTGCCTATATATTAACTAATGATAAAAAACATAATATCTCTTTAAAATATTTCTAAATTAATCTGACACTACACTCCAAGTCCGCCGTATTTAAGACCCTTCAGCATTTGAATGATTTAAAAGTTGACATTTTGTAACATTTTTAATTATTTCATCGACGTGCTCGATCTTTAGATCTTTATGAATATAAATTTTTACATAATACGGTTTCCTTCAAACTTGATTTCGGAAAATAATATTTCCGTTGCTTTGTTTAGTACATCCTCCACAACTGCGTACATTGCAAAATTTTTGTTTGTATATTAACATTTTATTGCGAATTAACTAACAATCGTCCAATATTGATATTTTTTTTTTTTATATATCTTGTTTTCAACTGCTATCTTTTCTTTTTTACACGAGCTTTCCAATGAAGTGTAGCGCCCAATGTCGTACTGACGTATTTATGGGCATCCAGTATAACTTTATTATTATTAGTATACATAATTAATTGGGTGTAATGCGTTTATTAGTAAAATTCGCATGCATTGATTTAGTATCGTTTAATTTAATATTACATTTTTTATACCAACCATAAATATCATTCACTGCAGTTTGCAACTTTCTCGTTGACAGGATATTATCCTTTGCTACTACCAATGATCGCTGTATCATCAGCGAATATTACTATAGTATCGTTTCGCAATTTAGGTAAATCCCACTTATAACGTGCATATATTCTCTTTTGGGCTGCTCCAGCTGGGATCGGTTTCAACGTTGAATAAATATTATTTTTCTTTATTCTAAAATATCTCTCGGAAATTTATAGTATTTTTAGCGTATAAGGCTTAGGTAACATAGTTTTCAATTTGTTCTTCAAAATTTCATGTCAAACCTTGTCAAGAGCTTTGATTATGTCTAAAAAAGATATTGCTTACTTTTCCCTATTATATCGGTTATTCTATATATCCGATCTACGGTTGAATGTCTTTTTCGAAATCCAAACTGATAATTCGGTATTAAATCTTCAGTCGCAATTATCGGTTTCTTTTGATATATAAATTCTTTTTAAAATAGTTTAGATAATATTAGCCATGACTATATTTCATAGTGCGATTTTCCTAATTTCGATAATAATATCGACAACTTTCCAAACTGTCGGTACGTATTTCCAAATAGAAAAATGTCCCTGCTCTGTTCCGTTATAACAAGGTTGGAGGAGTTTCGTGCACGTCTCACGTGCATGCAAGCTCCTTTTCAATATATTTTTACTTCTTCAACAAACAAAATTCATCCTTTTTCCCTGCAAACTGTAGTCTGTATCTTCCTACACTAACCCGTGTCACTGTCAATAGTATTATCTCAGAAATGTTTCCACTACACATCCTTGTTTACACGGATGGATCGAAGTCAACTCGAGGAACGGGAGCAGCAGTGTTCATTCCAGCTCTCAATATTAGTAACATGTACAAATTATGCCAAGAATGTTCAGTATTTACTGCAGAATGTGTAGCAGTACTACAAGCCTTGTCAATTCTACCGAACTTAAATCATCGCGGAAATTACCTTATTATTACCGATTCCAAAAGCGTGGTGACGGCTGTAGACAATAAACGTAGCGTGTCAGATACATTAATGGGTTTAGTTTTGCTAAAACTTAATAATTTGGAACGTGTGGGAATATCTGTGTGCTTCTTGTGGGTGCCGGGTCATAGAGGTATTCCAGACAACGAATTTATTGACTCATTGGCTAAAGACGCGTCGTCTAGTGGTGTAGAGGTCTCCTTAATAACTCACAAAGATATCATTCACTTTATTCAGCTAGAGCATAGGGATCAATGGGAGCTAATGTACACTAAGAGCGTTAGTCAATCACCTCTCATTTATTACTATCACCTCCAGCCGACTCTCCCCAAACTTCCGTGGTTCTATCTTTTTAAAAAGATTAGTCGTAAGGGGATTGTACTCATCAGCAGATTGCGATTTGGACATCATTTGTTGCCTGACCGTCTTTTCCGTATGCAGCTTAGAGAAAGTAGTTCCTCTGCCCCCTCCATTCTGAACAGGCAGTCTGCAGCCCCGATCATGTCTTTTTTGAATGTTCTGCTGTAGCACCGTTGCGCTCGAAGCTTTACCTTATCTTGTTACGTTCTTCGAGTATTACACCTCCGTATAATGTATCGTTCCTTTTACATCTGGATAATCTACAGTTGTTCCCCCATATAGCGACGTTTTTAGAGAAATCATCATGCTTGATTAAGATGTAAATAGTCCCCACAGTATCACGTTGGGTAAGCTGTAAAGGCACCCCATTAAAAAAAAAAAAAAAATCTGAATATATCGTATAATACGTGTAAGTGTCAAAATAGTTTATTCTTCAGTAATTGTTTCAACATTGCTCCGGTAATTAAATCATATTCCGGCGCCTTATCTGCGCTTTATATTGCATTTAATTTCACCGAAAATTTCAGTGGCGTAACAGGTGTGATTACTTCAAATCGTCTATCGATAGCGATTAACACTTCTAATATTATACTCTGGCTAACTAAGAAATCTGTTCTCGAATGCAGTTCTGAATTTTTAATTTTTTTTTCACATTATAATATTTGTTCTTATTTTTATTTATTATTCATCTTTATTTATATTACAACATATGTTTAAAGTAATAATGTTCGGTTTATTTTTATTGATGTCATTTTTATTGTGGTCGTTTTTTTGGTTTTAGTCCTTTATTATTTGTATGATCAACGTAATCATATATATATATATATATATATATATATATATATAGTGTGTGTACATAAACATGTTGCATTTATATATATATATATATATATATATATATATATATACATACACATATATGATGTTCAGGATCCGTGTCGTGTCTCATAATATATAAATTTCATTTTTCATGTAATTAAAATGTGCTGCGAGCCCAAAAATAGAACGCCCACCAGTTTCGATGAAACAAGGCAATTTATTTCTTGCGAAAAAAATATGAAGGCTAAACCCGTTTTCGCGTTCCTAATAATTCTTCCTCAGTTTGTTTTTTCACCGTTTAACATCATCGCTAGTATTATTAATATTATTATTATTATTATTATTATTATTATTATTATTATTATTATTATACTTTATTTGAATTTTTAATTTATTAAAAAAATTTTCGAAAAAGTCACTTTTTTTTTATTAAATTGTATGATATCTTGTAAAATTTGATTATTTTATCTTGGACGTTATACACAAGAATTTAACTAATTCTATTTTCTTTTATTACATTTTCCACGATAATATTTAGTCTACTGCGCGTGTCTATTTCCGCCTGTCAGAAAACAAAATAAAAAACTAACATATATATATATATCTGAATCGTATCGTCCCTAGCAGGGATATCGTGACATAGAAATGCAGTCTTTGTGAATTAGTTTGCGCCATTTAACTCTATTATAGGCTATTCACTGAAGCTCTTCTCCACGAATTTTGTTAATCCATCCGACCATCTTAAAGGCACACGGCCACGCCATCCGGTTCCGTCCAATTTCCCTTCTATGACAACCTTTTCCAATCCGTTTGCTCGAACTATATGGCCGAAAAATCGTCCCATTCTGATAAGTACTTTCGTTAGTAATCGTCTAGGTTCGCCGACATCTTCTTGTATAGATTCGTTGGTTCTCTTAGCCGTCCACGGAACGCGTAACATTCGTCTCCAGCACCACGATTCGAAAGATTCTTTGCGTCTGTGTTCAGTTCGGTGTACTGTCCACGTTTCCGCACCATGTAAAAATATCGGAAGTATTTGACCAGCCTAACTTTAACTTTTCTATTTACTGCTTGATCACGCCAGATTTTTACTAAGCGATCCATCGCGCTTTTGGCTATCTATATGCGGTGCTGCAGTTCCAATTTACATCCGCCAGTATTCTCTATAATTGAACCTAGAATATATATACCTATTTATATATATGTATATATATATATATATATATATATATATATATATATATATATTTAAAATTTATTATTTGGACGAAAGTGGAGTGAAAATAATATTACGCGATAAAAAAAATCTATCAAAAAATTGTTAATATCTCCGTAACGGTCAGTTCGAAAATTCTAATTTAACAAAGACAAAGTTTAACCGCAACTATTAAATGATAATGGAAAACAATTAATATCACGTAGGAACATATATAAATGCAAATATTCGCAGAATTTGAACGCAGACAAATTAAGCTCGAATCTAACTTGAATTATGAACACATAGGAAATAAATTATGTGTATAAGGCACTCTTGATTTATCACAACCTTAACTAAAATCGTCGATTTTTTAAATTATAAAATATATATATTTATAGTACATACACACACACACACACACACACACACATATATATATATATATATATATATATATATATATATATATAGGATTAGGATATTATTAAATAATGATAAAAAAGTTTCTGCAGTTAATTTGGGTTAACCCTGCACCACGCGCGTGAGCGGATTTTTTCCGCATTTCACACTTTTTTAATTGCCGTTTGACGAGTATGAGTAGGAGGGGCAGAAAGAGCATTGTTATTCCTCAACTGACAGTCTAGAGGTAAGGTCACACTATTGTCGCTTTAACCGGATGTGAACTGGTTGCATAATTCAGTTGTAAATGTGAAGTGTTTTGGATTTATAGTGTTTACGGAACATTTCCGCCACGCGCAAAATATGTAAGTACATTGTTTCTTATCTTTCATCTTTTGTTTTCGGTTCAATTTCATTGATGTTTATGTTTTAGTTTTTCCCTTTTTTTATCATTCATCTCAAAGACAACTGTGCTACATATGTCCAACTCGCAAAAATTCCAAGACAAAGGTTTCCTGTAGCACTTGTCAACGATTAGAGTCTGTCGAAGTCACAGCCAACATAAAGTCACCTGTCAGAACTGTCAAGAAGACTATGTTGATGAAGACGACTACTGAAAGTACCTAGATGATGATTATCACTTTTTTTTATTTCAATGAAAAATATGTTCATCTCTTTTCTGTTTGTTAAAATTACTTAAGAATTTCGCAATTCAACATTACAATTAAGAACTTTTATAATTCAAAATGACAATAATGAATTATTAAAATTATTTTAGAATTTTTTTCGAATCTTTGAAAATTTTTTCCTTCTCCGGTTAGTCTTATTTTTTAACTATGTATACCGAATATTCTGTAATATGTACCTTTAAAATGTTGCGATATTCTGATACGTTGTAAAGTTATGTTTGATTTATTTGACGTTATCTATGTTTTAACAACTATGTAGGTGTCTACTTGTATTTAAAGTGTCTATTAAGCCAACCTTTTTGTTGATTACCATTTTTTCCATTCAACTTGGACATCCACAATTTAAAAACTGAACATATCGTGTGAAATACAAGCTAAAAATTTGAAAAACCAGGGTGCGGAAATATCACGCGCAAAAAGTTGGTTCCAAATTTACGCGCGTGGTGCAGAGTTAAAGTGTACAAAATATTTGTTTTTTTTTCAAAAACAAAACAATTTTTAAAATGTTTTTAAAGATAAAATTATGTACGTATTGTAGGAGTGAATATATAATTAATAACGGACCAGTAAAAACGTATTTGTCAGATAATTCGAATACTCGCTCGCTTAAAAATACGTGTATCTATAAAAAAAAATCAAAGTATTTTTGTATTATTTTTGGCGGCACTTCATAAAATCTGCAGACAAAAAGACTTATACATGACGTTGGACACAAAGGTCTGTAGATCGTTCTATCTGCCGAGTGTACTTAAAAGTATTTCACATCATCTTCATCAGTTTCTGTGTCAATCCGAATGGGAGCCAGCAGCTATTCCTGAAAATTCAAAATGCAGTAATTTATAGACCTATTGGTCGTTTTTTTCATCGACTTTTTTTATCTCGATTTATCTTTTTCCAATACAGTCCCTTTTTTTTTAATTCAACCCAAATAACAAAAAGTACAATATGCTTAACATGTATCAAACACACACACATATAATATACGTTATCTATTGAAAATAAACGACTTTTTTATATGGCCATTGTTAAACTTATTTCGACTTATGCAATACAATTGTTGGATTACACTATATATTATTTCCAACATAGATTCCTCACAAAGGCGTTGCACTTCATATTCATATGCGCATATCGATTTGAACGCAATAATTACATACATCGAAACTATGATTTCATCAATTACATTTTATTATTATTAGTTTTTAAATTTAAGAAATAATGATAATAATAATGAAAACTCCAATGGTCGTCGATGAAATTACCATACAGTTCGTAGACAACTCTGCAGATTTAAGACAGCTTAAACCTCGAAGACCATATAACTTGTGGAATAATGAATAAGTCGGAGTCACTTAATTGGAAGTGTAATTCATCACACGGATCATCGTTTTATCAAAGCTACATAGTCGTCGCAATAATCTTAGAAAAAAAAATACACCTATATATATATATATATATATATATATATATATATATATATCTACAGTCGTATATTGATCATAATTGACCGTCGTGACCATTATGTAGCAATCAAATTCCTCCACAGTTGTCGATCATCTGCCGAGTGTACCAAATCTGGTATTGACAGTTTAACACGTCGGCATATTTGTTTCGTCCATCGGGTCATTGGCCGACCTTTTCTTCTATGTCCGTTCATTCTTCCTAGTGTGACTGTCCTGTCTAAGTCTCGTGCACGCATTATATGACCGAAAAATTTGTGCATTTTATCGCGTATGTCTTGTGACAATCGTTTATCTATATTAAGACGCTTAATGTCGAGACGTTCGTTTGTTTATCGTACCATTTTATACCCAGCGCTATGCGCCAGCATTTCATTTCAAATGCATCAATATATTGCTGATCCGTGGAGTTTATTACCCATGTTTCGGAACCATAGGTAAATATGGAGAACACCAGGGAACGAACAAGTTGTATTTTTGTAGAATAATTGATATTTCCATCCCGCCAGATACGTTGCAACTTATTCATAGCATTTAGACTCATCGCAGATCGTCTCCTTATTTCTTTGCTTGAGCCTCCTTTATTGTTGATCCGGACACCTAGATATTCAAATTCGTTGACGACTTCATATCCGTGTAATTGTTGTGAAGTATTAGATATGTTTTCATTATTATGATCCACTATCATAATTTTTGTTTTATGATGATGCAAAAATTGCCGTGTCATCGGCATATCTCAAATAATTAATTTTTGCTCCACCAATTGAAATACCTCCTTCCTCTGCGGCAAGAGTACGTCGCATTATATATTCAGAGTATATGTTATATAAAAGTGGCGATAGGATACATCCTTGTCTAACACCTTTTGATATTTTGAAAGGTTTAGAGAAATAATTATCTGCTCGTACTGTATTATAATTGTTTTCGTAAAGTGATTTCACTAGCATTATAAGATGATTAGGAACACCCATTTCGGACAAAATTATCCATAGCTTGTCCCATATCACGCTGTCAAAAGCCTTTTTATAGTCTATAAATGCTATATATACAGGTACGTAGTATTCTCTGGCTTTTTCTATAATTTGTTTCATTTTCAAAATCTGATTCCGCGTGCTTTTTCCTGCGACAAAACCGGCTTGTTCTTCAGGAATTTGCCAATTAAGATAAGACTTTAAACGCTCATTTATTACGTCTAATAATATCTTAGAAGCGTGTGGAATGAGGGCGATTGTACGATAGTTATCGCAACTTTTTGTAGACCCTTTTTTATGTATCGGTATTAAAATTGACGTGGTCCACTGACGCGGCCATTCACATGTATTCCATATTTTACAGCATAATTTATATAGGAAATCAAAAGTGACTCCGGATAATATTTTAATTATTTCGGCAGGAATTTTGTCTTCGCCTTCAGCTTTTCCATTTTTTAGCTTGACAATTGCTTGTTTTACTTCATCGCGTAAAGGCATAGGTTCTTGTTCAAATTTATTGTCCTTTATTTGCGTTGAATTTCTATTTGTACTTCTATTTATATCTGTATACAATTTTTGACAGTAATCACGCCAAAATTCCATTATTTCACGTATGTCTGTTATTAACGACCCGGTGTTGTTTACAATACCCCATGGTTTGGCTTTAAATTCTCTAGTAACTATGCGTATTTTTTTAAACATATCTTTAGTTTCATTCGTTTCCTTGTGAGCTTGTATTTGTTTACATAGATCTCCATAGTATCTATTCTTATCCTTTCTGCATGCACGTTGGATATCTCTGCATAATTGCCTATACTCCACATCATTACCATGGATTTTTGTGTTCCTACGTCTTTCAATTAATTTTATTGTGTCATCAGTTATCCAGTTTTTCCTTTTCCGTATACTCATCGGATTTGATCCATCTTTTTTTGCCCGTTCAATCGCTGAGGTCAGTTTCAGCCAAATATCATTAGGCGATTCATAATTTCGATTATCTTGTTCGATATTGTTATTTACTGCGGAACAGAAAGTATCCGGCTTATTTATTATCGTCCTATATTTATGAGATGTGCATATAATTCTTTTCAATCGCATTATAAATTTCCCTCCTAGTAAGTTGTGGTCAGTTCCACATTCAGCACTAGGATATGTTGTTGCATCCAATAATGATGATTTCCATCTTGATCTCACCAGTATGTAATCTATCTGGTTCCTCGAATTTCCAGATGGCGATTTCCATGTATATAATCGACGTGGATGTTTTTTAAAGCCAGTATTTGTTATATATAGGCTATTTGTAATACAGAATTCTAATAATCGGTTACCCCTTTCATTTCTTTTTCCTAATCCAAATTTACCTATTACGTTACGCAAACTGTTCTCTTTCGCAGTGTCACCGATTTTGGCGTTAAAATCACCTAAAATTAACATAGGTTCTCTTTTACTGATTCTATTTATAATATTTTGTAGATCTTCATAAAACAAATCAATTTCATCGTCATGAGCTGATGAAGTCGGTGCATATATTTGTAGTAAGTGTAGAGGCATCGGTTTAGTCAACAGTTTTAAATAAATCATTCTATCATATATTGCTTCAAATGCCACTACATAATTACTCAGTTTTCTATTAATTAAGAAAGCCACACCCTTTTTGTGTTCTGTTCCGCCTGCATAATAAACTTTATTACCTGACGATGTTAGAAAGTGGCCGTCTCCTTGCCAATTAGTTTCGCTTAAACCAGTTATGCTGATTCCTAGTCTTTCACATTCTCTTTCTATTATAGCTAGTTTCCCTACCTGGTTTAACCCTCTTATATTCCACGTTGCAATGTTTAAAATCTTTTTATCCTTCTTGATTCTTTTAGGTTCAGTCACATATTTTACACTGCAAGTCTGAGCCATGACCTTGCAGCGCCGATCGTCACTCGGGTCGCATGACACATATATATTTAGGAAAAAGAAATCATTGTTAACATCAAAAAATTTTAATGCAGAAATACGGAAAAGGTTATGTACGTTTGGAGCGTGCTGTTATATGGTTCTGAAACATCGGTTATAAACAAACGTAGACAAAAACAATTAGAAGCGTTCGAAATGTGGCATTGGCGAAAAATGCAAAAAGTTAAATGGACAGATAAAGCAAAGAATATAGATGTGCTAAGACCATTAAAACGATGCTTAATGAAGTATAGAAGAGAAAGAAAATGCAGCTGGATAGGACACACTATAAGAAATAACAAATATTTAACAACAACAATCGAAGGCCAAGTAAATGGAAGAAGATCGAGAGGAAGAGACAAAAGTACACCACTCAAATAATGGAAGATGCAAAAGTACATACATACCAGGAATTGAAAGAAAAGGGAAAAACCAGAAACCTGAAGTGCTCTACATATTGACCACCAATCGAAAGATTGAGGAATGAAGACGATATATATATATATATATATGTAATATATATATTCGTATGTTCATATTCCGAATTAATATGATGCGTAAGAAATTGAATTAATTTTTTTAAATAGCTTAATTATTATAATGTAGTAGTAAACGATTTCCTAATATTTGTACGTTTTGGCTGTAGAATTTCGTTTCCATATATTCCGCATTTCCACTTACCAACAAACTTCGATCGGTTAGAGATTCAACATTCCTCCGGACTCCATACCACTCAACAAACAGAAGAGATGATGTAGTTGCTCATCTGCGCCTAGGTCATACTTTATGTCCTAAAAAACCGACCTCCTCCTTTATGTTCAACCTGTAATGTCCTCATTACCGTCCACCGCATTTTCCTCGAATGCGTGCAATTCGATCTATCCTCGACAAACCGCTCAGCCTCTTAAACATTCCTACACGCACGATGCTTCCAATAACTTATTAAATTTTCTTAAATCCCCCAATTTATGTCGTCCAATTTAACAACTCGTCCTTTCCGTTTATTCTTCCAACTTTCACTTAATTCTCACTAACCTTACGTTCTCTCCTTTCCCGTGTCTCCCGCCCAGGTGCAGTCTATAGGTAAATCTACAAGTAATAAGTAAAAATATTCCAAAATGAACCGTAATCATCGATCGCCATTTTATTTCATTGCTGTTCTAATTTGTATATTTCACATCTAAAACTTCCGTGTTGTATATTTTCTCCGTGTTATTTTTTTTTATTCTTATTTTTATGAATACTGGCAATATATCAGGGCGGGGGAATATAATTACTAAGCGTTTGTTTCACTGTATTGACACCGTCGATTTATTTTGATTTTAAAGTTCGGCGGTAGTACAGTTCGCGTTAGATCGGCCGATATATATTATCCGAAGATTGGCGAATTTCTCTTTGTGATAGGACGGTTTAGTTGTTTTTTGGATAACTGAAAAATCAGCTTACAATCACTTGTGGAACAAAATATCGTTCAGACGATCGCCATTTGCAACAATTTCATTCGGTACAAAATCCTCGACTACTTTTTCCAGCATAGATCGCTGAATCTTTGACATTTTTTCAGAAATCCGAGTTTAAAGGTATTCCAAATTTCGTGGACGTATTTCGTGAAAAATCGTGGAGTTCTTTTCGAAACTCACTTTGCGCTGTCGTGATCGATTCACGCCGAAAACGGTATTCCACGCAAAATGCGCTTTCCTTCTCGTTATAGGATGCCATCTGAAACTGAATTAAAATGAATCTCCCGTGTGTGTGTTCACTAAACGAAGAGCACGTGGTTTGCTAGTGTTACCAACTGCGCTATTCAAAAAAAAAGAAAACGTCCGTCTTCACCGGAACGTGTAATTTCAGTTTTCGTTTGAAGAATTTGTGGAAAACGTAGCGAAGAAGAGTGGAAAATATGGACGGAAGAAAGTAGATGAAAACAGAAAACGAACGAATATTGTGGAATGAAGGAGACAAAATTAGAAGTCACGTGTAATGGTTCGTAGTTGCCTAAAAATGTGTGTGTGTGTGTGTGTTAAGGCCGTTACTAACGCATAATCCATTTATATATTTAGTAAACGAAAGTGCGGAGATAATTTGTTATATAAATATACAAATTTTGAAGAGACAATCCATACACCTATTGCAACATTGAATGCACAATTCGCGGAATAAAATTTGGCACTCTTTGTTTAATTCGCGGTCTTCATTAACACGTCTGTATTAATAGACGATGTATTCATGTATTCATTCACGAAAATATTTCTTACGACGGTTTCAATATTTTACGTCACGTTGACGTGAGTATAGGAAACATTTTTTTTTCCTTTTTTTTTTTCTAATTGACTTTTACGTTGACAATAATTTGTAATTATATATATATATATATATATATATATATATATATATATATATATATATATATGAATACATTTATGTATATAACAATAATAATAATATCAACTCTCATTACCCAGTTTAGTCGTTTGCGTGACAAAGAAACAGTGCAATAGGAAATAAGCGGGAAGGTGTGAAGTAAGTCCAATATATGCTTTACAGATGCGCCCACATATAGGGCTAATACTGTCCCTACAAAACATTCTACAATACGTAATTTTAATTTATAATCTATACAAACGACATAACGCTAAAGTTCAAGTTATTCATGATTTATTAGAATTAACAACTATCAACCAGGATATAAGATAAGCATGTTTACATATTTTTAGAATTTAATTGCTAATAAAACATCGTAGAATACAAACTTTTGTATAAATTTTAAACGGACATTTTGAACGCTTTCTAATTCTTTATTTTGTATAATATGTTCTACGAGGATTATAATTAAAATACACTAATTTTGTTTTATCTCCGTAAAATAACTAATACTATCTTTTTCGTCTTGTTCATTTTCTTGATGTATTCAACCGTGCATATACACGACGAGTCGTAAGTGCTTGTTTCATTCATATTGTCGTATGCATACCTAACATCAAATCTACGTCCATTTATTTTTATTACAACCTTTTTTTTATTCTCGTTTCATTTATGATTTCTTCTGCATCGGCATTAAAGAATTTAGGCGGATTGTCACCCTTTTTATTATATTACACGTCCATTATATTTGCACTACGACACCAATATAAATTCTTTATAGATCCTTATCATCGATCCTATGTTTCTTATAAATTTTCATTAGTTTCTCAGGTGTGAATGAAAAGGAAGTTGAGTATTAGAAATGAGACTGATATTAATTAGACGTCTATAGAAAAGTAAGGAATATTTAACATAAATAATTTCGAAAAAAGATGAGAAAACCTACAAAATAAATAAATAGTGTATTTCGAAAAACGGAATTAACTATAACATAAAAGTACAAAATAAACAATTTCCCGAAAACAGATTTCTTACTGCGTATACCACGAGTGTACCATATACAATAATACACAATAAAATAGATTACTGGAAAAATCACAAACAAAACCTGTATACTAATTACACGACTAGATATGTTCAAGATAGAATGAAATAAATATTATATACGTTATAAATATGAGAGATCGATACATTAGAGTAATATATGTTTGATCCTCTTGCGCTTATATTTCTTATATTTTAACTGCGAAGAAGTTCCGTTGTAGTCCCCCCTATTTGACTGATTATTGAATATTTACTGCGTCGACGCAAGACTCGAAAAAATTTGTTGTACGAGAAAAACTAGTCGAAATTGTATAAAGCAAATAAGAGAATTGATAAACGAGAAAAGATGGCGGAATTATTTATTTAAAACACGGTTATAACCGAATTTATTCGTTAAACGTGTAAATCGAAGTTTTAAGAACAAAATTCACGTAAATAAATGTGTACATGTCAACATGTACGCTTATATTACGTTATCAGTGTAACTTTTACAGCGTGAAAAATAGTCACGACAGCGGAGAGTTAAGGTCAATCCATCGAAGCTGGTACATGTCACAAAAATAGAATGCCTATCCCCGGTGATCTTAAATGGTCTAATTCCACAGGAACGTAAAGTTCGATACTTGGGCATGTGGCTTGATCGTCGAATCGGTTTGATTGATTAGCCAGGTAACTCCGAGTATTATCGATGAATAATATCGCCGATCCTTTCACGACCCATATGGATAAATTACTTATTGGCTATGTAATACCCTAGATTCGGGTCACGTGATTAGAATTTTTCGAGATATATTTTTACCAAAATACATATAGGTTAATGCGCGCGTATGCGTTCGTGTATGAGTGACAGAGAGAGACACGGTTACCGGGTAAGACAGGATGACAGAGAACGACGAAAACATGAGCAGGAGTATTAATAAGAGGTAGTAAGAGAAAATGATTTAATTTCCGCGTACTCAATCCGACGTCATAAGGCTCAATACAACGGTTGAAGGTTAGTTACAAAAAAAAATAATAAAAAAAGAAAAAACACTCCGCGAGTAGAGCGGCGATTTTATGGTCGCCAAGAAAGATAGAAAAGTTAATAACGATGATGATACTGTTACTGACGGGCTACGCGATGTTAATTACGTCGGTCGCAACGATAGCCGCTATATCGACGATAATCGTTTTGATAACGGTGTTAACGGGAACGCTGGTATTCGTCATAGCGATGATCGAATTAGCGTTGACCTTAACATCGGCCACGTTAACGGCGATCGTAATCGCGATTACGGTAACGATAACGACGTTCGTTGTAACGATTATCGTAACGTCGTTCGTAACGGGACAAATTTTAATATCGACGACCTGCATCGTGTTAATGTCGATTTCCGGTCTGATAACGGTGGTAATTATCGAAATAATAGTTACGTTTCAGACGATCTTAACCGCGACGCTTATCGTTCAAATAACGATGATAACGTTATTCTGGTCAATAGTTTCGTTAACGACGATAACGCTAGTTCTCGCATCGATATCCGGAACGGCGCCGGTCGCTGTAATATTTGTCGCGATATTACTAATAACGACAGTCGCATTCGTATTATCAGAATGTTGACTATATGTATACATTGTATATATATATATATATCATAAGCAGCAGTGATGGGATTCTACACACGAACACACACGCATATATATATATATATATATATGGCAGTGAGATATATATGTGTGTGTGGAATCACGTCAGTGCCGCCCAATAAATATATAGGGCATATAATTTAATTGTAAAAACAGATTTATACAAAAACATATTAGTACGCATTATATGTAACATATAAATCACATCACCGCCGCCCAATAAATGTATAGGGCGTATAATTTATTTAATTGTAAAAAACAGATTTATACACAAACATATTAGTACGCATTGCTTATATACCACTATATGTAATACATATATATATATATGTCATATATTTAAGTTATTCGTACGTAAACACATCTTACAATAATAGTGACTATCCGAATAATTTCATTGTTAACAGCAGAAATTCTATTTGTCCTTTATTTTTATTTCCTGTAACATTACATAAACTAATATTTATTATTTATTTTTAATGTACAAACTGCGACACGCATTGGTGTTTAAGGGCACTATGATTCCCTTATTACACCCTAGTTTTAAGCTACATTATACATATTTTTTTTTTTGTTTCAACTCTACAAACATTTCCACACACATTTATATATTAAGTACAGCAGTGTACCAGTGTAGACAATTTTGATCGATATATTTGTCTTCTAACCGAGTTCAGATTGGGGAACTCTTTAAAAGAAAAAAAAAATAATATATTAACGCGTAAGCGCAGATATGTTTAAATATTTTCGTGCAATCAGTTAATGCATATTGTCGGGTGCAACGTGTGAGTGTATGTGTGGCAAATGTGTGTACTGAATATTTTGTGCATGTATTATACGTCGCATAAGTAATGTTTATATATACATTTATAATATTATTTATATATATATATAGCTTCCGCGACGGAGGCCTGTTGTTAGGTGGCGATGTTAAATGGGCAGGAATCAATTGGATCCGAGCTGCACAAGATAGGAATCGTTGGAAAAGTTTAGTGAGTGCCTACACGTAGCAGTGAGTCGATATAGGCATATCGTGATATATATATTACTGTGTTGTATATAGTATATATCTAATAGCATATCATGTATAATCCTACTTGTATATGTATAATGCTATATTTTATTTATATATATAAATATATATATATATATATATATATATATATATATATATATATGTGTGTATAAAATATTACGCTATATATGATGTTTTTTTTTAATAAGTAATATATCACATATATATGTATTAGCGTGTATATTGTACGCACTTTTGCGGTACATGCATGCGTATGTGGGTGCGTATTTTTCGTTGTATAAACATGTAATTTGAATGGCCATGGTTGTGCATATGCATATTGTTATGTGTATTGTATACATTTATCAAACATATAATGTAAAAAATAATATATATGTACAAAAATTATATATATATATATATATATATATTTATCTGCGAAATAGAACGCTATGTGTATTATATATATATATATATATATATATATATATATATATATATATATATATATTTATGTACTGTAAAATAGAGCACGTATGTGTTTGGGATTATACACGTCCGACTTCTGAGAGTACTTGTGGTAGTAGTTTTTACCGAATAAATCTGCTACTGTCGTCAACGGTTAAGTACGTAACGTGGCACGACAGCTTCTTGTTCTATAACGAACGGTTCTATATATAAATTGTCGGATACGATGCCAAAATATAATCTGCGTCCTAATCGTGCCAATACTTTTAACGGTAAGCCGTATGTCCGTCTTGACGTACTACGTCGTAAAATCGGATTTCCTTCGTTCGGGGTTTAGTTCTAATTTATCTCGTCTATATTAGTACGACCGTTCTCAGTGCGTTCTATAATATCTTCGCACGATATTCCGGCATTTTTTTTATCGCACGTATAATTTTGTCAAATTTTTCGTTTGTACCGAGTTTCGAATAATTTAATAATAATAATTTAAATCTCGTTATTACTAGCGATTTTGTTCGAACTGCGGTTACGATTTACGTCAGCTCGTACGTATTATCAGGTAAGTAAACTGATTTTACAACGTTGCCACTTACGCCGAGTAATATCAATAACGATTTTCTTCGTGAATAAACCGTTTTTTTTTTTAACTTTTTTATTATTATTATTATTATTATTATTTTAATGAGGACGTCTTTACGGCCCACCCAACGTGGCACTACTAAATCGTATTTCCACAAACGCGGACAACGTTTCTGGAAATATCGCTATGTCTGGAAATAGTTGTAAATTCTCAAGATGAAGAAGGAACGATATATTTATAAGGAGGACCGTTACGAAGACACGCGCAGTTATTTAATATAATAGTTCAGAGCGTAATGTTATTAAAGAAGGGAATTCAAAGAACACGTTCAGGATTGCAAATTGCACGTTCAGAGCAGTAAGGAGTTTCTCTAAGCTACATAAGGAACAGGCGATGCTCCGACAGCGACAAGTAATGACCGGATCGCAATCTGCCGCTAAGCATAATTCCTTTCTACTTAATGTTTGTAAAAGAGTAAAACCGTGGAAATCTGAGAAGAGACGGTTGCAATTGATAGTACCTACTAAGGGGCGACTACTGTATATACTTATTTTATAAGCAATTTTATTATACGTGCCTATACTACCTATATCTATATCTATACTAATCTATAAAACTGTAGTATCTGTGATTTGCGAATATTTTCATCAGTGCATTGGGCTATTTTTATCACCCATAAACGGAAAATCTATTTTTTTTTGTCTTTCTCTCTTTCTGTCTCTATGTTCCGACTATCGGATTCGTTCTAAGTCTTGTTTCACATTGATTCACAAATAGAACAGAAATTACAATAATTTGAAGTTTGTAATATGTACGTGTACTCGTATATACTAATATAATAGCGCTAAGTGATATATACGTATACTACACTAATAAAGTTGTGTTGGGGCGTGGCCGAAATAACGGATATATATATATATATATATATATCCATACGTAATATATACGTATACTATACTAATATATAAACCTGTCAAAAGAAAGAGACAGCGATATTGTATTAAAAAAATAATTACACAGTCGAAGCCGTGGGTAACTTCTAGTATATATATATATAATATACACAAACCATATAATAACGTGAAAATAAAGTGGCGTTACTCGTATTAGATATTTAGGGACGTTGCCAAATGTTTGATCATAATTAGCTTATTCGTGTTATCGAAGCCAAATTATATTAGGCCGTCGAGATTCGATTACGAAGGTATTAATAAGAACGCAGTTTTATATTCGTTTCGAATGTTGTAACGAAACATTCATTTTATTTTATTTACTTAATTACCTTTATTATTATTTTTAAATTTAAACAAGATATTATTAAAACGAGAATAGTTTATTTCATCGTTATCGTTTTCATCACGGTTATATTTATATACACAATAGTTATGTGTGTACGTGTGTGTGCGTGGTAAATGTATATATAGACGTGAACATAGTATACGTGCGTTATTCGTTACCCGATATAATTATGTGTGAGTG
This sequence comes from Coronaproctus castanopsis, assembly GCA_032883995.1. NCBI lineage: Eukaryota > Metazoa > Arthropoda > Insecta > Hemiptera > Monophlebidae > Coronaproctus > Coronaproctus castanopsis. The sequence continues at coordinate 214,868,252 of CM065052.1, read as the reverse complement.
CGTTAATTGTAACCGACGGATCATAAAGTGCAATGTTTACATTCGTACAGTCTTAAAATTTCATATATAATTATAAACAGATAAATCATGATGATGATGCATCATTAGCCCACTCGGTATCGAATATGAGGCAACGTTATTTATGTTTCCTAAGGTGACTGACAAGTACAAGTTTTCACGGCATACCGCTTTGTACACGCTCTCTGCCGAGCTGCACTTTCCTGCAGCACCCAGCATACGTTTTCGCCTTTTATTTTCGGTCGCTGTTTCTGTATTCTATGGCGATATGACATCATTAACTATATACTTCCAACTTGCTCTATCTTGAGCAAATTCTTCCTAACTATCAAGCTCTGTACTACATTCATTTAGTACAAGTCACATATAATCCCCGTACCTCCAACGAGGACGTCCAACATGCCTTATATCCAACGCCATTTGACTAAAAAGTATTTATTTGGGAAGCCTGGTATTATTTATCCTTGCTACATATACCTCAGGTTATTTTTGTAGAGCAAAAGGTGAACTGATGTAGCATGAGCTCGTTGTAACACGGTTTTGACACTCGGTCCTGCCAATGTATGCGTAAAATTCTTTTCGTTGCTGGAACTACTCTAATTTCCGTATATTCCTCTTGTATGGCATCAATGTTTCTGCACTATACAACAGTGTTGGTAAGACGATAGATTTATAAACAATCAGTTTGGTTGATAGCAGCGAGTGTTTTCTACCATTTAACTTGTTAATTGCTGCCGAAGCTGCCTGCACTCTGTTGTGAATTTTATTGTCTAGACAGGTCTTGTCATAGGCTATCAAGGTAGATGAAATTTTGCTCACATTCTATCGGCATATCACCTATTTTTAAAACAAATTTAATCTGTTCATTATTCGTTAGTGATAGCTGCAACACCATTTTTGTTTTCTTCGAGTTTATCGATAAACCAAATCTTTTGTATACTCTTAGTAGTATATCAATAGCCTTGTAGATCTTGTAGGTTGTGTGCCACTACAACGCAGTCGTCAGCATATTGTAGGTTAAAAAGTTCCTCAGCTAACATTTCGTACGGGCCTTAAATCTAGGACTGATAAAAAAGCCACCGTCAAATCGGCATCACATTACTATATTTGCAGTGTGCGACATCTTGAATATTATATACTATACAAATGACATATATATCGAAAACATAATGTTGGAGCTAGAACACATCCTTGCTTTACACCAGAGTTGCTTCTGAACGATTCAGTTCTACAATTTCCATGAATTACTATTATTTGCATGTAATAGCGATAGAATTTCTGCAAACTTTCATGTACATCCTGCTTTAACCATGCAGTTCATTGGTAACTGCCTATGTACTATACCTACGAATATAATGTACAAATCTATGTTCTGTTCCCGGCATTTTTGCTGCAGTTGTCTTATGAAAATATAGCGTCTATAGTTCCGCGACCTGAACAAAAACCATTTTGCGTCTCAGGATGAATATTCTCGAGGACAGGAGCAATCCGATTCAACATTATCCAGCGAATAATTTACCGACCGATGAGAGCAAGGATATTCCCCTATAATTGTCACAGTCGCATCGATCTCCCTTCCTTTTATAGATCGGAATTATAGCTGCTTGCTGAAAGCTTTAGGAACGGTTTCATCCTTCCATATCGCCATGAACAGATGATGCAGTTGCACTCTCCAGTTTATATATATATATATATATATATATATATATATATATATATATATCGGGAGGTATGCAACCCAACCAGGCGGCTTTTCCTGATTTTATCTGTTTTATTGCTTTCTTTGCTTCATCTAGCTTAAGATCCTCATCCAAGTCTGTTATCTCCGGAGAATTTGGTTTTTCATTCAACACAGTCATGTCTACTTCGATAATGTTATTTAACACTGCTTCGAAGTGATATTTCTACTGCACGCAACTTCTACTTGGTCTCTTAACGGTACTTTTACATATGGCGACGGTCCAAAAATTGTTTTCACCGTTGCGAAGAAGTCTCTGTGTACGTGCTTTTTCTTACGACCATTTTTTTTTATATTACGCGTTTTTCTTTGAACTTCCGTTTTTACTTTTGAGAACTTTGGCTTGAGTTTTATATAATTTAAATTATTTCGCCATTTAACGAACGTTTGCTTTTTCCGAGCTATAAGCTGGGAAATATCATTACCATTTTCGTTTAATTCTTGCAGTTCTCAAGTATCGCTTCTTTTATTCGCTTCCGCGTTTAATTAACACCTTTACTTCCGTTAGTGTTCAGTGCAGCAAATGTCTGATCAAAGTAGGTTTTTTATTTCATTTCTTTTTCGAGCATCTCTCATAGCAGCGACATCAAGATGAACAGGCTTTGATTTAGTGTCATGCTTAAATAACCGATGACCTTGATGGATACTATTATCCTTACTAGTCGATGATTGTTCGAATATTCAGCACCCCAAATTGCCCTAGTGACACGTATTTCATTTGTATGCTCCCGACGTGTATAATGGCGAAATCTATCGTATGCCAATGTTTGGATCTCGAATGCATCCATGTTCCTTTGTATGTGTACGTAGATTCAAGTAACGTGTTAGTTATTACTAAATGAAGGCTTGTACATAATTGCAAGAGTAGATCTTCATTACTGTTCATGGCCCTTAATCCGATGCTTGCCTATCAACCGAGGCCAAACTTGTGTGTCATTTCCCACACGGGCATTGAAATCTCCCAATAAGAATAATCGTTCTCTAGGAGATTTATTAAGTGTAAATAGATCAGCGTAAAAAGCATCTTTTATATTATCATCCTAGCCCATCGTCGGTGCATACGCGCTGAGATGACATGAATGATAGTTTCATTATAAACTTCTATTTTCCTACTGATCGACAGATCTTTGTTATTAAAAACCCGATAAAACAATTTTCCGTGCGTTATATTTATATTTCTTATCCTTCAGGCGATTTCGTCATCTAATGTAGCATCTTTACCGGTGTTGCTACCGAGATATTTGAAAATATCCGTATTCGTTAACTTTTTCCCATCCAGATAGAAGTCGGATCTGTCGATCGCCATATGGAAACTTTCTGTTTTTTTTACAGTTTACCACTAATCCAAATGCCTGATAGTTTTGGTTTTTTTTTTGCAGGCATGTGAGTGAGTTTTGCAGATCTTCTTTCCGTTCGAACACTAAAGTACAATCGTTGGCATATTGTAAACTTGTAATATCAAAAGATTTTGTTGCACGTTTGGATTTATGCTTAGTAACATTCTATAAGCCGCCATCAAAACGGAAATTTATTTTGGACGCCTACGTTTTGTGCATTTTGCTTGAAGGTGTAGTAGACCATGCTCATGTAAAAGTTGAAAAGAATTTGTCAAATTACGCAACCTTGCCTAACTCCTGTTGTAACATTAAACGGATCCTTGATTCCAGCATTGCAGATAGCAGCCGCTTCCATTCCATCATATAATTGTTGTGTTAGATTTAAAATACATTCTTCAGGCATATTCATAGTGCTTCCTTGTTTACGGAGTCGAATGCTTTTTAATATCGATAACGGCGATGTACAGGTCTGTATTCTGCTCCCTCGCTTTTTTCATTAACTGTCGCATAGAGAAGGTCATGTCCGTTGTGCTCCTTTGTTGTTCGGAAACTTGCCTGTTCCTCTGGGAGAAAATTTATATATGTGTATGTGTATTATAAATCGTTGTATACAGATGATATAAAAACCTAATACTAGAAAGTGAAACATTTGCAATGAAACAAATGAAATGTGGTAAAGGAGTAATACCATAAATGTTGAAATATGGCGCTAGATCGGTTGTATGCCAGTTGATATATATATATATATTATATATATATATATATATATATATATATATATATATATATATTCAACCATTGTGTACAGAAATAAAAAATTCCATCGTCATCGAATAACGCGATAATAGTTTTATCGCATAAAAAAAAGTGATAAAAGAGATTTGAAAAACTGCAGACCAGTTAGTCAACTATCAAACGTATGCATGTTGTTTACAAGGATAATAACAAATAGAATAGGTCAGAGAGAACACCAAGCTCAGACCTTACCAGGAAAGTAACTACCACAAATTAAAGCATATGCTTGAAAAGCAAATAGAGCGAAATTATTCAATAAATTTATAATTCCAGTAATGGCGTACGCTACAGAAACGTGGCAATTCACAAAAGAAATAATCGAAAAAATAATGAAAACTGGAAAAAAAATGGAACGGTCATTATTAGGCATCAGACTTTAAAACAAATTTAAATCTGAAACCATCAGTGAAAAAACCATATTCGAATGTATTAGCAAAAGAATAGCAATGAACAAGTGGGCATAGGCCGGTCATACTGGAAGATAATACGAGGGAAAATGGACAAAAGAACTGGTGATATGGAGTCACGATGGGAAAAGAAACCAAGGATGGCCAAAGAGAAGATGGGCGGACGACATTGTTAAAATAGTAGAAAAACAATGACTTCGGAAAACACATGGTTTAATGGAGGCCTTAATCAATGATAAGAAATATTATATATATATATATATATATATATATATATATATATATATATACATATATGTATGCATGTAATTATCATGATTAGTTATCAACGTACATTATTTTATAGCAACATGTTATTCCCGACCTTCACCTGACAACATCTTTATTTCTAAGCAATTATAACATCCAAGGTCTTCCACAATCAGCGTCCATATTCTTAGGAGTTTGGCTTTAGACTTTTTTCACATCATATCATTTATTTCCTTTATAGTTCTCAAAAGGATATATAACCTCGATACGTGTCCGAAAAATTGGTTCCTGTCGATCAACGTTAGTATGCTTAATCATTTTTGGAGAATAATTTTATCTATCCAACTAAATATTCATCGTTTTTCTTAGACACCATATTTCGAAAATTAAACTTGTTTTCAGTTGAGTGTGACCATGTTTAACAGCCATGTGGTCAAAATAAAGCGCTCAATAAATCATCTTCTTTTGTCTACCGATTTCCAAATTAATAGAGTGATCTTTCTCTGTTAAATACGGTTTTCGCTTGTGTTATTTTTATTTTTAATACAATTGTCCTTCATCTATCATATATTCGGGCAGTATTTTATTCTTCTGTGTACCGTGAACTTGTATTTTTTACATCGAATTTAATTTCATCGAAATTACACAAATAAATCACGTCAGAAAATTATTATCCAGTGTGACCCTCGTTACAAACATAATCGTACACCGTGCATATAGAATCTAAAGAATAAGCGCCTGTCCGCGTAACTAATATAAATTTTAAAACTCAGATCAACGTCCTGACAAACATAGCGCGCCATAATTTCTTTCGAGATTTCGTTGTTTTAATTTATAATTCCGAGAAATGAATTTAAAAACGAAATATAATTTTAACCGCACGTGTGAGTTTTGGCAATTTTTCAACGAAGTAGAAATTATTCTTCCATAACAGAAATTTTCACATTTTTACTTAAGATAAGTAAAAATATTTCTTAAAATAAAGAGATAGATATTTTGTTTTTTTTTTAGGTACATATAATATAAATATATATATATATATTTATGTATATGCATATATGTAAATATTATGTGTATATTTGCATACGTGCGACAACTCAACCACAATTCATAAAATGTAGAGAATATCATTCACTGCTTAAAAATTTATTTCAGTTTATACATATATATATTTATTTTATTACATATTACTTTACTTTGTATTGTTTTCAGGTGATTATCTCAAAGACCAAATTTGTTCTTCTAGAATTAATGACGTGTGACTTCAGAAGAAAAACTAACATTATAATAATAATAAAAAAAATAATTCATACTAACAATACGAGTAGCAAATAAAATTAACATTGAAAAAATTAATCGACTTGACAGTAGAAATGAAGTGCGCGCGCAATTTATTTTACGAGTGTGATGGATAGGCTACTCATTCCAAGACATGACTATAAAAAATAAAAGGCCGTGTTAATACCCCGCCAAAGTAAATTCAAATCAAAGTTGGACCCACCCTATTTAAAAGAAACAATATGTAAAATCAGGCTGAATTCCATTGTCAAGATTATGGAGGATGTTTGTAATTTTATTGTAAACAAGTAAGTTTGAATAACGAGTAGTTTGATGATTGTGGTGATACGCTGCATCATCAGGACGATCAGGAGTTGAGAGTGAGTGAAGGTGGAATTAGGATGTAAGAACGATGAAGATCGGTGGGAAGTTCTTCAGAATCATATAGCAAATGTTTTATTGGTGTTGATCTCATTGCACCAAGTGTTAGGCGTAGTGCAGAGTGGTGTACTGAGTTTAATCGTTTCAGAACTGTTGGTGTAGCGGACGCGTAGGCAGGAAAACCATAGTCACATTTTGCTTTTATTAGGGCTTTGTTCTGCACCATAGGTGGTATGTTACAACTTTTTCATCAGATTTAGCCTCTGTGTACAAGCCGCTCGGAGGTAATTTATGTGATCCAACCAAGTCAACCTTCTTTCAAAGACCAGTCCAAGATATCTAATTCGAGAAACAGTTTCTATAGCCTCAGATCCCATGGCCACCTGGTGCTGGCAGTGACGAATTCTGCAGAAGTGTATTGTTTTAGTTTTTTCAGGTGAGAAAAAAAGACCGCTGTTTGTGGACCATTGAGTAAGCTTCTGTGTGGTTTCTCCAAGGTTATAATCTTGACAACGGACAAAAATTACCAAGAGCGAAGAGTGCACTTCGGATCAATGGATTTATTTCCGCCAGCATTGAGTTTATAGCAATGATAAAGAACATCGGACTTAATACTGAACCCTGCGGTACACCATTTTTTAATTCAAGAGGCTTTGAGCTAATGTCACCAAGTACGACCTGAAACTGACGCTGATCCAAGAATCCCCTAATGAATGCCAGTAATCGACCATCAATATTCCATTGGTGTAGTTGTTCGAAGATTCTGTAATGTAGGACTGTATCAAAGGCCTTGGTGAAGTCGAAGAAAACGGCGAGCAGATGTTGATGCATGGTGAAGGCTTCTGAAATATTACTCTGAAGGTAATAAAAAAGATCAGTTGTGGATCTTTTAGAGCGAAATCCGCACTGTTTCTTTGATAGAAAATTCTTGTTGTTCAGTATCCATAGGTGACGACGGTTGACTATTTTTCCATGACCTTGCCGAGAACAGATGTGAGGGTAATAGGTCTGTAACTGTCTAGTTCCGCTGGATTTTTGTTCTTTTTTAAGATCGGAATGATCTCAGCTAGACGCCAGGAGGTGGGAAAAGAACAGGATGTCCAGAGTTGATTAAATATATTTAATAGATGAGTTATAATACTTTGAGGGGCATTTTTGAGCATATTGGCGTGAAACTCATCGTGCCCAGCGTAAGAGGAGTTTAACACGTTATGTGAGTGCACAAGCAACATGAATTACATATCAACCTCCTAAACGTGTTCAATAAAAAATTGCGAATGAGAAAAGTTTATACTAAACGAAAAAACTTCTTTACCAGAAAGTCATTCTCTATTTCCCTACTTGGCATAATTTGATACATTAAACTCCCCTGGGACGGTTCGTATAGATAATTAGAATCACGCTGTAATGGAATTGACGCAGTATCTTAATGTAAATAGGCGGCATGTAAATATAATCATGTAATCTTGGAAATATAATTCATAATTTAAATGTAATCGATAAACTAACTTCTGAAATGGATGTATCAATAATAATTAGTATGCGTATATATTTTACATATATACGTGTGAATGTGTAAGTTTTTATTAAAGAATATGTATTATATATATATATATATAGATAGATAGATTCACCACTTAGAACATCAAAAGTTATGATAATGACTCTGTAATAACAAATGAAACTAATAGATTCCTTTGATTAAATATAGTAGAATGACCAACAGAAGACGGATGGTTGTTCTTTGAATAACTCAAAAACTACTCGACAAAAATTTTTGAATGAAATTTCAATTAGGAAAAAAGTGATTAGCTTACAATCATTTTTTGAACAATTTGCAACAATACACGTATTATTTTTACAATATTTTCGAACACTTTTTCGAGCATAGGCCACTGAATATTTGAAATTTCTTCAGAAATCCGAGTTTTCAGATCCAACAGATTTCGTGGACGAGATTCGTAAACGCGACTCTTATGGTATCCCCGCAAAAAAAATCTGTATCGGTCAAGTCTGGCGAGCGCGACGGTCAGGCGAAATCCGTGCGATGCGACAATATGCGATTACTAAACGCCTGTTTCAGTGATGCGAGCGTTTCCGCCGACAAGTGACAGGTCACACCATCTTGTTCACACAGTCCACGACGATGACGAAGTGAGGGAAGCAAAAACCAGTTTATCATATCGATTTAGCTTCGTTGACGGTACCAGTGAAAAAATGAGAGTCCACTATTATTTTCCAATCAAAGCGCCGGATTTTTCTAATTATACGATGCCGTGGCAACTGAAACTGGACAAAAATGAATCTCTCACGTGTACGCTGAACGCGAAGCACGCGGTTTGCTTTTTAATCATAAAACCGTTCATCTTCTCGGGATCACCGTATATATGATTTTTATTTGATTTCATTTTAAAATTAAAAATACAGCGTATCACCGAGGAAACGCTAGAAAAAATACTTCCCGATATCGTAGGTGTTTTATCGTTACTTTATAATTAGTAACCACTAGGTAGGAAGAACGATAAAATTCTCATTTCGTTCAGCGTAACCCTGGACGGTGAATGAATAGACGCTGATTAATTTATAGATTTCGTAATGAAATAATTAATATAGTCGTTACAAGCGTAGCGCGTGCCTATCGTAGAGAGACCCGTAAATTAAATCGATTAACCTACGCGCGCTTTGAACTTTCGACTTTGTAAATTATCATTCGCGATTAACGGTCGTTTTTATGATTTTCAGGTAAACGAGTAGAAGTATCCTTTTACGTAATATATCGGAAAGAAAGCCTACCTTTTGATAAAATGGGCGGTGTTCTGAGCGCCCCAATAAGTTTCACGAAGAGGAAATTTTACGACGGATATCAAAAAGCTCTATCGGGAAAGCAACAGGTAACGATTTTAACGAAAACTAAATATCGTTACAAAATACCGCGATAACGGTTACATTTTTCCGTTATTACGCAGCGCACACATACGTACGCGTCGTAATAATTACGACGCGTATATTTTTTCTCGTTTTTATTTTATTTCAAATTTTCTCAAGTACACCGTATAAACTAGTCATATTTTCAATTCGCATAAATTTACACTAGACATTTTAACGAGTAATTTATAAGAGAGTGCGGAATATAACGATTTTCAAAAAATAAACTAAAAAAAAAATTGATTTAAAATCGCCGATTATATTTTATAAATATTACCTTTTTTTTTGTCACTTCGATAATGTTTTAATAAATTACATATAACTAAATCAGTATTTTTTTTACATTTTAAAGTTTTTATAAATCGGATAGATTTCTATGTTTTATTTTTATGTTTACGCGATAACGGTCAGAATTGATTATTAAAAACGTTAACGCTGCATTTAATTATAAACTAGTCTAAAATATATATATATATATATATATATATATATATATATATATATATATAAATATAATTAGTCTTTAGTATGACGACTCTGTATAGATTACTGTAATCGTTCGGATGTGCGGCTAAAACCATATTCACCGTCATTAACGAGATGATCTATCGATAGGTAGCTCGGTGTGAAACTAGTTGCGTTATAGCCGAATTATTTAAAATCAAAAATAAGTCTATTATATGTTATTACAATCGTTTCATTGAATTTCAATAACCCGAAAACTTTGTAACCACTGAAAATTTTCTTTAATCTTATTCAAATGATGCTATCAATCCGTTATTTCAAACATAACTACATTCCGTATACGTTCACGTAAATGTTAGTTTGAATTTATAATAGATTCGAAAATATACTTGCGTCGGGTATGATTTTGGAAGATATTTCGCATTTTGATTATATAATGTATGAAATAAAAGAATTGATTAAACCGAATTGAATAATTATTACAACTATTAGCATTATTATTATTATTAAATGTTGAATATGTTGGAGAGTAGTGACTTTGTAATTTATAAACCAAACAAATTCATAACACAGTTTTATCACTAAAAGTTTTTTATTAAGCAGAAAAAGACTTTTAGTGATTAAACTGTGTTATGATTTTGTTTGGTTTATAAATTATTATTATAATTATTACTATTATTATTATTATTATTATTATTATTATTATTATTATTTTGAAAAGTGTGGAATGTAGTGATTTTTAACAAATAAACAACAAAAACCAGTTACTAAAATTGTGTTTATGAAAAATCACGAAACTTTTGGGCTGTTAAGCCATTATCAAATGAACATAAAAATAATTAATAAAAATATAAAATGCAAAATATATACAATTTACAACCTACAAAAATTACTATTGTGAAAAAAAAAATCATTTCATTCACTACCAGATTATCTAATAAATACAGAGTTTTTTTTCACTTTGCTAATGTTTTTAAAGTTTATATATATATATATATATATATATATATATATATATATATATATATATATATATATAAATTAACATTACATTTTATACATTTATAAATTGTACATATTTTTATATTTTATTTTTTATGTTCACTCGATAATGGCTTAACAGCCGAAAAGCTTTGTGATTTTTCTTATTCAAAATTTTTTAGTGATTTTAACTCCTTTTTTTTTCGTTTATTATCGCTACTATTATTAATACATTTTTACGGTTCTTAGAATCCGTGTGTATAGTGGTTATTAATTTTTTAGAACGTTCGATAAATTAGACTAATTTCTTTATTATTAAAAAAAAAAATGCAGGAAGAACCAGACTCCGATGATGTGGATAGAAAAAGAGAGCTAGAGGAAAAAATTATCGACTTTCAAAATGATTTAGACAACAAACGGGAGAGAAGAAAATTGGCCTTAGCCAGAATATCGGCCGAATTGAATGAATTAAGAATCAGCAAGGAAGAATTGGACCGTGAAAAATCCCTACGTGAACGACTGGAGAAGCAAATAAACGCCCTTAAAGAAGTTTCAAGTGTTAGCGAGGAGATGCTGAAAATTCGCGAATCTCAGGTAATTATAAGTAAATTGTTAATTTTAATACATATTTATGTACTCGTATTTCGCTGTATTCGTAGTAATTTTCAATTTACCGGTTCGGTCGTGCAATAAATCGTGCGTAGAGGAACGACCAAAGTGATTGCCGATAAGAAAATTCGATACTGAATGAACTAGAACCGAAAAAGATATACTGAATCATTTATCGATTTTTTTTTTTTTTTGAACGGGTACTATGTACTGCTGCTATGGCCAGAAGCACCCGTATGGAAAAATGAATGTTAGATTAGATTGATCATGCCTCGAAGGAACTGAAGTGCTGCTTCTACAGCAGTTGGATCATCAGATAGAACTGTTTTGAATGAACTACCATTGAAGTTTTGGGGACGGTATACGGAATATTGTGGGTAGTCAAAGAACAAGTGCCAGAGTGTTAAGGGGGTTCGGGCGCAATGAGCGCACAGAGGTGGATCTGTTCTACTTAGAATATAACCATGAGTCAGTGCAGTGTGGCCAATACGAATACGGGAAAGTACTACTTGATCCTTTCTGCTTTGCGCCGAATATTTCCAAGGAAGAGGAGAGGAGCGAATGGATCTAAGATGATTCGTTGGAGGAATTGCATTCCACAGATCACAAAATAATTTATTTTACTGTATACTTGATGGAGGTGACTGCGTCTGCCTCAGGTATATGTATGAAGGGATAAGGTTGGATTCGAGCTGCCTCTTTAGCTGCTCTATCAGCTAATTCACTTAATGTGAAACCTGTGTGGCTTTGAATCCATATTAGGGTTATTTTCAAAGTAGGGTGTTGGTACAAGAGATTCAATATTTTTATAGCAATAGGATGGATTTTGAAAGAATTAGGGTTGAAACACATAATGGAAAATAGTGAATCGGAACATATTAAAAGATCATTGTGATTTTCATTGACCGCAGCGGATACAGCAAGGTAGATTGCGTATAATTCAGCGGAAAATACCGAGTACTGTGGAGGCAAGCTGTAGCGAACGATCCTCTAAAACCACCGCACAACCGCACAACCGCAATATGTATTAAGTTTAGATGCGTCGGTATAAATTTTTTTACAGCCTCTGTATTTATCTATGGATTGTTCAATGCGGATATTTATTTGATCTGCAGAGAGTGACTTTATTGTGGAATGCATTAGAGATGTGTCGGTTTGGATGGAAAAGAGATGCCATGGAGGATATTGCGTGTGATTTTTATAAATTAAATCAGGAATTTCTGGAATAGGGAAGTTATCAGGAAGTTGGAAAAGTGTTTGTAGGTGTATATCTCATTTTTTAATAAGGTATTTTCTTCTTAATTCTTCAGCTTCGCAATAAAGACTGTCAATCGGACTTGTACGAAACGCACCGATGGCTATATTGCTGTATTACAGATAATATCCAGTTTTCTCAATGTGATATTTTTAATGGTTGTGCTGTATATTACGCTTCCGTAGTCCATCTTTGATTTTATGAGGCATCTGAACAAATGTAATAAGGTTTTTTTATCCGCTCCGAACGATGTGTGAGCTAATTTTCTCAGCATATTCATGTCCGCAGAAATTGAAACCAGTAGTTTGTTTACGTGTTCCTTCCATTTTAACTCATTATCCCAGTGTAAGCCTAGAAATTTCATGACTGATTTCGTTTTTATCGGTTGATTTTTAATTGTGATCCGCAGTTTTTTTGTACATTTAATACGTCGGCAGAAATGAACGGCCGCTGTTTTTGACTGTGAAAGTATCAAACCGTTTCCTGCTGCCCAATTTGTTATATTTGTAACAGTGTCCTGCAACATTTTTTCACCCACTGAAATGTCTTGACATGGTAAAAAGATTGCTATATCATCTGCAAATATACTGAAGAAAATGGGTTTTTGTATCATTAATGAAATATTTGTTATCATAATGTATACGATATTCTAAATAATTATTGCGGTTTAACTAACTCGTAAGACATCAACCAAGATAACTTTATCATCGAAACATGTTACGCCAAAAACTGTAAAGAAGCATAAGCAGTTACCGGCTACGAAAAGTACCTGGAAATGATATGGAAAACTTTATCACATAATTGCGCTAACTTATACATATATATATATATATAATTAAGATTTAGTTGTTATTTGAAGATATGGAGTATTCGTGATGCCAAAACCGAACAACGATTCTTGTTACAGGCCGATTAGCTTATTAAGTGTTTTATTAAAAATGTTTGAAATATAGTGTACTAAAATCAGTAGTGGGCAATAATTTAATTCCAGATCGTCGACTCGTATTCCAAGTTAGACATTTGACAAACGTAACTGATTTATCGGATAGTGAAGTAAAAATCAGAAACCGCGTACCGTTTCAATCGGTAAATTTATACCGGTATCCGAATTTTGTTAAAACTTTCGACACGTAAGTTAACGTAGCGAGGAAATATCAACCATAGAATCGCCTCCAGATGGCACAAGCGGAAAAGAATACGGTACCCCAAACCGTCTACGTGTCGGTTATTATCACACAATTATCTCTATACCAAAAGCCCTCCACCAGCAAGCTGCCCTCTATGCTGCATTTAACAGAATCGACAGTCACACACTTTATCTACAACTAACACTCACACCAGACAGGTTAAAACACAAAATACAGGGCCCGATACAGAAAATCCTCTCAAACAACCCTCAATCAATAGGTAAAATTCTGACTTTTGTCGCAGAAAGCGGACTCCTATCATACATATAAACTAGACACATGTCTCTCATTAAGCTGAAATAAGCCTGGTAGTTACAAACGGCGTATGAAGATTTACATAAAATTAAAAAAAATAAAATAAAAAAGGCGGGAAAACTACGTTTGTCCGATGTTTTTTGAAAAAGTACTTTGAAGTACCTTCAAACTAAGTTTATTCCAAAGCGTCGCGACATTGTTCTCTTTTTTTTACTATGTCCATCTTCGAACTGTATCATTAAAAAAGTCGAACCTATCTTACACGACCATCGTCATCGTGTCGCCAACACTAGCCCATTGTACGTTATTTTTACACTTACACAACATGGGCCCGGTTCGAATTGTACGCAAATAATAGTTATACGACGATGAAGAACTAAACTTTATGCCGCCTGTTGCGATCGAACCTTCAACGGTCCAATTGAAAATCGAGCTCTTCGACAACCGCATTACGTGGTATATAATTCAAAAAAGTATTCATTGACTTTATGGATGTTAAAATTCGTTAAAATGACTGGAAGAACCTAACCTAACGAAGTAATAGTTTATTTTAAACAAAAAAAATTAAGAAACTATTTATAATTCGACAGTTTTTTCAGATCGAATATGTTGGCAAAATAAATTTGACGTTGTTATCAGTCGCGTCAGAATTTTGGCAAACGCTATACAAAATGACGGAAAAAAGTAAAATAAAAAAAACAAAACGAAGCAACTCTCGACATCCGTTCGTATAACGTAATGTATATTTGTGTTCGGACGAGCATAATTGCGTCACGTCCCATTTACAGAATGGAAATATTTATTTATTCACGTTGTAGGCGCTATATGGCAAGTTAAACGAATCAGAAACGATATAGGCTGCGTACATTATCAATGACGATGTAAAAATTCAACAACAAAAAATAAATAAATTGATGAATTCTGAAAAAATTATTAATCTCTATGACGATGTATAAATTCAAAAAAAAAAAAAAAAAAAAATGACGGTTTCTTAAAAAATTAATACGTTGTATTTTTTTTTGTATTTTATTCGAAATATTTCTATTTTTCGTCGCTATTACACGATTTACGTTAATTAACGCGTTGTGTACGCTGCAATAACTAAGACAAGATAAATAATAATCGCAACCCGCGTTTTCGATATAATAAGAATTAGAATGATGATGATAATAATGTATTGGGTTTTTTTTTCGTTTCGTTATATAGTTGGCGGATGTTAAGACGCGACTAAAAGAAATGGAGACCAGTACCGAACAAAGTCTGCGAGAATTGCGTTCGAAGTACGAACAGCAGATGAACAACATAAATAAATTACGTCAACTGTACGACGAACGAGCCGACGCAGTGGCCCGCGGTCATCAAAGCGAAATGGAACGCGAAAAAGCGAGATATCGATTGTTGGAGTTGAAAATGGCCGACGCGATAAATATCGACGAATCGGCCGAATTGAAATGTAAGATAACGCAGCTAGAAGAATCGGTCAGAAGTAAAGACGAACAATTGACGAAACAGAAAGAGGTGCATAATTCCGATATCGCCCAGTGTAAAAATTTAACGGCTCAATTGACGTTGATCAATAATTTATTTTCGAACATGCTAACCGGTAACGAACTGGATTTCGATTTATTGACGCGACTTTTGCAAGATAATCACAATTTAATCATCGATTTGATCGCCAACGGAGATATCAACGAAACGGCCGCCGTTCTATTCGGTATCGCCGAGAAAGTTTACAAACAAGCGGAAGAACTTAACGTCGACAATACGCCCGAGCAAGTATCGACGTCGGCTAAAGAAGAGATCGCGTCGAATTTGCCGAAAGTTTGGCGAGTACTTATCGAATTGATGAGCCGACACGTCGACTGTAACGTAACAACGCGAGCAACAATCGCTAGCGGAGCCTTGGACGAATGTTACAAAAACGTGCAAACGCCGCACGGATCGCGTACCGTTATCAGCGTTAGTCAAACGTTTCTTCGATTGAAAGATCTGATATTGGAAAAGAATTCGCTGGTTAAAGAAGTGACCCGTTTGAAAACGCTAAACGGTCATCTGGAGAATCGACTAGATTTGCAAGAGAAACGATTAAGTACCGTCTGTTCGGAATTGAAGAAAACCTGGGGCGTAGTCAGTAAATTGAAAGTGCAACATAAGCAATTGCACACGAACGAGAAAGTGTTACGTTACGAATTGCGTCATAAACGACAAATGTTGAACAATCTGAAAGACGAATTGCAATACTGTCGCGATACTTGGGATTTGGCGCGGGAAAAGAACACTCAAACCGAACACGATTGGGAATTACTGCGTAAAGAGTTCGCCTCGAGGAAAAATCGCCGCGACGTCAATAATTCGGCCGAAAGCGGTTACGAAGATGATCAATCGCCCGACATATCCATCAGCGATTCCGATAACGATTTATCGGAGGGCGGTATTCATCGTCGCCAGAAATTAGATGACCAACATGCGTATTCGGGTTTAGAATTGGAAGAAGCCGCTTCCGACTCTACCGTTATCGAATTAACGGAGACGTTAGATTCGGATAACGAAATCGTCGAAAATATAATCGCCGAAACCGAATGTACCCACTCCGAGGCTGTCGATTTACACGATCAACGATCGAACGTAAGACAATCGGAAGACCAGGATCATCACACTAACGAATCGAGCATCGACGATACCGTCGATAATTTGCCTGAAATCTCCTCGTATTCTCACGTAACGATGCCTAGTTCCTCGTCGCCAGTTGTAGTTAACGATAGTGCGAAATACACCGCGACAACTATTGCCGATGATGGGATGAAACAGTCGACGATCGCTCAAACCTCGAAAAGTTCGGAAGATATACTGAAAGCCAGATCGGAAAGATTGAAACGATTGGAAAATCAATGTCGTTCGTTGCTCAATCAAATGAGTTTAACGTCGTTAAGGAGCGACACGTTATCCTTAAGATTGGAAGAACTTCACGAGCAGTACAGTTCGAGCAATCGTAGTAGTAGTAGTAGTAGTAGTACTAGCAATAGCAATAACGATGTTATTAACGGTAGACTTAGGAATTCGTCCAGCGGCGAAATTTTACCGGAACAACGAGATCGTTTAAGCATGGACGAACAAGAGCAGACGTCATCAACTGAATTACTAGAAAATACGAACGAATCGTCATCACTTACAGCGGAGAAAGGTACAGCCGAACCGGCAATTAGTTTAACTACGCAATCTTCCGAAATTAATGAACGAATAATCGGCGATGAAGTAGAAACTAGTCAGACCAGAGACAGAAGACTAGACAGAGTGCACAGAATCGAAGAAGAATATTTGCAAATATTTCATCAACCTGCCATTAGTCCGGAAGCCTTAGAACAAATACGCAATTCCAACAATCGTACCGACGACCATACGACTACCACGTCGACTAGAACTTCGCCTTCTCCAGAATCGACCGATTAATCTGGCCTAGTTAAAAAAGAAGATATACTGTGGATTAATGACGATTAAAATTAACTTTTTTTTTAAATTATTTTTATCTTCGAACTGTTAATTACTTATGTTTGCCTACCTTCCCATAATGTCTTATAAGCAGAAAATGC
Organism: Coronaproctus castanopsis; assembly: GCA_032883995.1. Lineage (NCBI taxonomy): Eukaryota > Metazoa > Arthropoda > Insecta > Hemiptera > Monophlebidae > Coronaproctus > Coronaproctus castanopsis. Next base: position 214,850,785 of record CM065052.1, on the reverse strand, counting down.
CGTCAAATTGTCTCGTATATGATTGACTTAAAACATGAAAACTTTTGGACCTGTCTCCTATATATATATGTATATAAAAGCGAAATAACTAGTATGTGTAATATCGTAAACATATATTTAAAAAAAATGAAATGAAGGCTATTATTATATATATATATAATTTTATTTAAATATTGTATTACAAGTAAATAATATATATATATATATATATATATATATATATATATATATATATATATATATATATATATATATATATATAATTTTTCGACGGTGCGTTTTATATCCTCGTTTTGGACTATTTTGTAAAAATATATTATTTTGATACCCTTTAAAATTTATTATTATTTTTTAGCCTCAATACACCTACCTGAAAGTATGTCTAACCCAATAAGTGTTTAAAATTTATATACATACACAGTTTAAATCTCCAAAAATAAATGCAATGGGTTTTTAAAATTAATGGGCTTACAATAAATAATATTACTAAAGCAGATGATAAAGTATTTCGATAGCCGAAACGGAGAATCAGATGCTGAAAATGATAGATACTATAAATATAGGACGAAAATACAACGTGAAAATAAATGTAAATAAAACAAAAATTATCAGATTTAGCAGAAAGAAAACGAGAGGGACAAGACGATGAACAACAATTAGAAAAGGTAACATAAATATTTAGGACACCTGATTACAGTTGACGGGGGTGATAACAGAGAAATAATTTCCAGAATAACAATGGCCAAGCAGGCGTTTGGAAGTCTAAAAAAAAGAAGTTCTGAAAAACAGAAAGATGGACTTAGGAGAACAAGAAAACGAATATTTTACTACATTTAGTTCGTATTGCTTTATTCAGCGGAAACCCGAGCAATATATGTGAAATGCTACTTTTATGATGATGATACATAATATACATAATTTTTGGGCTAATCGAGCCAAATCTACTGTAAAGTTGTCTAGAACACTGAGAGCGCAGTCCAATTTTTAACCGATTTTACAACGTTCTTATTTTATGACGTCACCAACCTACGGGCTGTCAAAATACATTGTTAAGCGTATCAGTTGTTATTATACTATCGCAATAGTTTACGAAGCAATTTTTCTATTTATTTAAAATGTTTCAGTATCAATAGCCTCTGCAGAGTATGTAAAGAAGCAGAACCTTAATAAAACTTTTAAAATGTGCAAAAATTTGAATAACATCAGAGTGAAGTATAACATCAACGGAGATTTTCTGAAAGCACTTATATGGAACAAGAACAACTCCGAAAGCTCGCTAAAGTTGTCACCGAAATACTCGACAAATATATATATATATATATATATATATATATATATATATATATATATATATATATATATATATATAAACCAGAAGGAGTTTTTGTCGTTAATCTTTTTTTAGTCCAACCCCGAATGAAAAGTAATTACAAAGCTCGGAAGCCGATAGATTTACTTATTTTGTTTTATTCGTTAAGTTATCTAATCTTTAATTAACTATTAAAATAATTTGTAAATATATGTTCAAACATCATAATTTTTCGTTTTTTCCGATTACGGTTTTAATTGTAATTACCCTTTGTTGACTTTGAAAATAAAATAAAATACAATAAAAAAAAAACGGTTTTTTGTGCCATTTTCGTTCCTGAGATATTTAAAAAAACTAATTTAACAGCAAATTCTATTCTAAATGTTTTCCATTAGAAAAACAAAAAAATTGATTTTATTACAAATACCGCTGGCATTAGCCGGTAGTTAACAGCCGATTTGTTATTTTCATTTTTGGTTTCATCCAAAGTAAAGTGTGATTAGTAAACAGTTTTTGAGGATAACTTTATTTCTTTAACCTCGTCAATTCTGCCTATTCATACTGATAAGTGAGTAAATGAATGCAATTAATTAATTACTTGTTTATTTATTGCTTAATGAAATAGCTTAAACAGAAGATTATACACATTTACTGATGGTGACCATTTGAATTTTAGTAAGTAATCACGCATATCGTTAAGAAGCCTCGAAATTTATTAACTATGGTGATCTAGAACAAAGTGATTTAGTACAACTCAATGCATTAAGAATTATAAAATGTAAGACAGTCTTACCAGTTTGCAGAATTAAAACAGCGTGTGCCATTCGATGACACGATTCGTGATTTAGGTTATCGCCTATTTTATGTTCATCGTTGCGTATCTTCGAGATAACGACACAAAAACCTATATTCGTATATATGAATCAAAAAATTAAATTGATATAACATAAGTGAGGATCTAGCTCTAATACCAGAAATATACATAATAAGATTATTAACAAAAGGTAAAAGTAAAGAATTAATTACAGTATATATGTGAAATAAAAAAGATAAGAAAATATAAAGAAATACAATCCGTTATATATACACACTTATATAAAATTTTTTTCTGTTACAATCTTAGCTTAATGTTAAATAAGTAACTAACTCTATTAATAAAATGCATACCACCTAACACAGTACGTATCTCATTAGGTGATATAAACGAGTGTGAAGAAATGAACCCAACGGTTAAAACTTCCTTAAATCTAATTATTGATTATAAGACTAAATCTCGCGGTTTATTAAGGCGTCTAATATCTAATTTAGTATCTAAAAGTTTAACGGCTTCAACACTGACATATCGAAACAACCTCGTGCTGCTTAGCAAAATCTTTAATGACACCGTCGACGAACATTATCCGAAGATAACTGAAAACCGGTAAGCGTCGACAATTAATCGCAGGATGACATTCTGTCTAGCCTGAATCTTGTTGCGATTTGTGGTCTTAGCACATCCCCCATAGTTGAATACCATATTGGATTGGTTTTATTACCTGTTGTATAATAGTCACTTACACGATAGATCTAATGCAGAATTTCTACTGATGAAGCAGTATAATTCACGGTTTTTTGTATTGATTTAACTTTCATTCTGATGTAGATTTCCCAAATAAGGCGCTTATCCAAATGCATTCCTAGGCATCCAGTTAACTCAGCTTGAGATACAACTAGATCACCCAAATATACTTTGTGCTGCTCATTGATTTTACGATAGGTGTAAATAACGTGGACTGATTTAGCTTCATTAAACTTAATCTTCGATTATCCATTTTCGGATACGGTTAAGCGCACGTTGAAGTTTCGCGGTAGCTTCCACCGGATTATCGCTAACGGAAAGTACTGCGGTATCGTCGGCAAATGTCGATGTTACTGTATAACTGTTTATGGGTAAATCCTGCATATACAAGAGGTACAAGATAGGTCCAAGGTACCTGGCGGCACTTCCGCTTGTATACGGTAAATTGTAGATTTAGCATCTTCGTGTGCTATCCGAAATTGTCGATTAGTCAAGTACAATTCCAGAAATCTACAATAGTTTCCTGGAAGAAGGCTGGACATTTTAAATATGAGGCCTTCGTGTCAAACACGATCAAAGGCTTGTGATATGTCGAGAAAGACTGTGGAACCGTACTTTCTTTCTTCGAACGCTTTTTCGATAACCGATATAACCCTGTGTACTTGGTCTATGGTCGAATGTTAGTTTCTGAAGCCAACCTGATGATCAGATAGATCTACTCACGGTTTTAGACGTTTAAGTTTTTTCAACGGTTTCGACATTATAAGAAGTAACGAAATAGGAGACGGTATGATGTAACTTCTTCCGCTGGTTTTTCTTTTTTATGTAACATAATTATCTGTGCAATTTTGAAACAATTCGTAACATATTCAACCCGTAGAAAGGCATTGAATATATATGTTATGAGCTCAACAGCTTTGTGAGAAAATTCTTTTAAAACTGCAGGGGAAATGCCGTCGATTCCGGGAGCTTTCTTTGTATTAATATTCATCACGATTTCTTCCGTAACTTCTATAGGAGCGACATGATCAAAAGTTACGTGAAAATAATGAATACTCGGGATAATCTTAGGTTATCACGGTCGACGTTTACACAACTTTCAAGGATTTGTGTAAAGAATGCATAGAACTATTTAGATACGTTACATGGTTTCGCTTAAGTCGTCTGACATCGTTTTAAGTGATTATCAGATTTCGTGCCTTCTCATTTAGATGAAGGTGGAGTCGTTTGTGATGTGTGTTAGCGGAATGCCATATTGTTTCATCAATAAATGGAATTTCCAAATCCGAATGGATATCTTCATTTCGCTGGTACCATTGTACATCAGATATGGACCGAAGATACTTGTTTTGTATGCGTGGAGTAGTATATCAGGGCCGTTATGACACCTTATAAATATATATATGTCGGATATGTCAAACATTTCCCGTTCATATATAATTCACAGCATTAAATTTCCATTCAGAAATATTGAATTACGGTTTGATAAGTTGCGACTGAAAATAAAAGCCCGATAATCGTCGCGTACAAAATTGCAAAAATTTAAGAAAGCGCTAAAAAGATTAACGTATTAATAATAAGTTTTAAACGAAACAAAACGCTAGATAATATCCGTTAGTTAATTTTTTTTTTTTAAATAAAACATTACATACATATATCGAGCACATTTCAAAAGTAATAACGGATGTAGATACAAGGTATATGCATCGATTTGAACGACAATTCTCTACCGCTATGAGGCTACAGAAATGTAGGCCCATCGAAGAATGCTGAACTCGGACGGCGAAGATGTGCAAAAAAGATGTCTTATTAAAGAAAGCTTATACAGACCATGCCATTATAAAGAGAAATGTGTCATATGGTCATATCATAAGAGGTAGAAAGTACGAAATTATACAGATTATCGTACAAGGGCAGATGGAAGAAAAGCTAAGTCCGGACAGATTGGCATGAGAGACAATGCATAATCTAGTTTACATAATGGTGATCGCCTGAAAACAATTCCCTCGTAGTTATGCTTGTGAATAAATTAAAGATCTCAGGAGAAGAATACAAAACTTTCAATTAAAGTTTACTTATTTTCAGATTACTTCGTATTTGCATTTCCCCTTCTTGGTACATATTTACTAGATACAGTCCTAAGGTTAATTGTAAAATTAAAAAGAAGAAAAAATCAATTGCAAAGCATTTTATTAGTTCAAATAGACATGTATCGAATTAAACTTTCATCGAACATATGATATTCATATATAATATAAATATAACGTATGTTTACACATATATATTTTATATATATACGTGTATGTGTGCGCATGTACGTGTAGTATGAAACGAATTTTAAAAGCGTTATAATTTAAACGTATGCGTTTGATATAGTATATTATGCTTTGTATAAGATAATAATTTGTCGCGATATAACAATCCATTACTCGAAGCTTATCTTGCCGAAAATGAAGTTCCCCAATGACTGTTTATCATCCGAGGAAAAATATTCGCGCCAATAGGCCTGATATACCGGTCTTGTTATTTGAACCGTACCACCCTAATAACAGAAGATGAAATTTTAGAAATAAATTTATTTCGATAACGTTACAACGCTAGTTTGTTTATATGATTTTTAACACATTTTAAACAGAAGGGCACTCGAAGAACACTTGATCAGGATTGCAAACTGCACGTCCAGCGTGTAGAGGGCAGTAAGGAGTTTCTCTAAGCTGCATAAGGAACAGGCGGTCCGGCAACAAGCAATGCCCAATCCGCTGATAAGTACAATTCCTGTCCGCTTAATGTTTTTAAAAAAATAGAATCATGGAAATCTAGGAAGAGACGGCTGCAATTGATAATGTCTGGTAAGAGGCGACGGCTGTATACACTCCAAGAGTTTCTTATGTTCCGACTGCATAAAATGTATGATATCAAGTGCTGAAACTGAAGAGAGAAGACCCACCTTTAACTAATGAATCTACAATTTCATTGCCGGGAATTCATCGATGTCCCGGTACCCACAAGAAAGACACAATTTTTCCAGGTGGTAAAGTTTCAACATGATGAATAAAATCAGCGAATCGGACGCCTTCCCCTTGTTTTCAATAGCCTTTAAAATATTTTGTGAGTCGGCGATAATGAGATGATTACCTGGAATCTTCGTCTCAATTAAGAAAGATAAGGAAAGGAATACTGTCACACATTCAGCGGTAGAACAAAGATTAGATGATTTGTATGCCCCGCTAATATTAAAAGACGGGATGTAAACTGCTACTCCAGTTCCCTGAGCCGACTTCGATCCGTCTGTATAAATAAGGGTGTGCGTTCGAAAATTTTCAGTGACAATATTATTGAATGTAGCTCGGATCAGTGGTGGAGGATTAAGTACGGAGTTCTCAGGAAAGAAAGATGTTCTTTTATTGGAACAATTGTATGAATACGGTAATATAAATTAGATGGGTATATCGCATAGTCTGTGCCTGAAATTTTTCCAATCTAGGTATAACTGAAGCCAGCAGGGCATCTTGTTATTTGAAAACCGCCAGTTGGAATAAATGTGATAGAATGAATTGTATAGCGGGAAGCGATCTATGAACATTCTATAAATCATCGTTTTGTATCCGTTCAGGCTTATATTAATAATGATTCAGATGTCGATCCATAAAACATACAACCATACTCCATTTTAGATCGAATTAACAATCTATAAATAGTTAAAAGTGGATCACCCTCCCAACGAGTATTGTGTAAATTACGTAGAACGTTAACTGCGCGATTAATAAAACAAAATCTATAGAACTTCTGCTTCAAAATACTTTGAATGAAATAAATAATTGGGCCACATCTCACATTTTCTATTACAAATTACATTGGGCACAAAGCATAATTTAAGTATTCCTTTCTTACAAATCGAATCAATACCGATTGAAAATACAGATACGTTACACTTATTAGGACTAACATTAGACAGGAAATTAAACTGGAAAAAACACAAAAATAATCTAAAAGCAAACTGTAATCAAAAGCTAAACATGTTAAAGTTGCTAAATCATTCATCCTTGGGATCCGATAGAAAGGCACTAATCCAGCTCTACAAAACATATACCCTAAGCAGACTCGATTATGTATACTGTATGATAGTGCGAATCAACACACATTGAAAAATATAACTGTAATACAAAATACAGCTATAAAAATAGCATTAAAAACATTCCACATCAGCTCTACACGTGGAAGACAATATTCTACCACTAAAATATAGAAGACAAACACTCGTGCTAAAATATTATATCCAACTACTGTCCACTCCATCCTACCCAGTCTACAATAACATAATAGAAGATAAATTATACCACCTGTATCAAAATAAACCTAATGCTTCTAAATCTACAACCGTCCGAATTCATAACCTCTTACATAGACTTCAGTACACCTTACCCAAAATTAGAAAAAATAACCTACCTAAATTACCCTCATGGACCAAAGTTACTGCAACGATAAATATAGACCTAAACAAATAGAGTAAAAATTCAACATCACCGCACATCCTGAAAACCAAAATTTAACGAACTTGTCTGCAAAAACTACGAAAACTACACTCAAATATACACCGACGCCTCTAAGACGCTAAACCAATTGTGTTTACCTTATAAAGGGCAGAACACAAGCATACCACTTATCTAATGGGACATCTGTGTACACAGGTGAATTAATATACAAAGCGTTAAAAAATATAGACAAAGAGAAACACGAAAATAATTTTATAATATGCTCCGACTCAATATCCGCTCTACAACAGATTCAGAAACTGATTAAAAATACTAACTTTGATGTTGTAAACATAAAATTCATCAAAACTCATACAAAAAAAAAATCAAATAGTGTTCCTTTGGACTCCAGCGCACTCGGGAATCACAGGAAATAAAATAGTTGATAAATCCACCAGAACAAAATCGAAAAACATAAAAATGATAAGATCTGCACTTACAAATGATCTTTACTCAATCATAACACAAAAAGTCAACGTTTTATATCAGGAATACTGGGAGACCCAGTGCGCTCACACACATCTTTTTCAAATCAAACCAATTTTAGGACACTGGAAAACTGCAGAACAAAATAAAAGAGGTGACGAAGTAGCTTAGAGTACGAATAGGCCACACCCTACTTACATCACAATACCTACTGCACAATACACTGGTTTCAATATGACCAACATGTAATACCACAACATACTACTGGAATGTGCAAAATATGCAAACCATCGAAACTTTTACAATATATCAACCAGTCACTAGGAAAAGCACTACAGGATGACGCTCAAAAAATAGATATATTATTAAAATTTCTTGCAGAAACCGGATTAATTAACGCCATATAACCCTACCCTTAAACGCAAATGATCTTAGTAATCGAGCGTCTGTACGTAAAAGAAATAAAAAAAAAATATTCTTCTGCAAAAAAACTGGTAACTTTTTTCTCAGATATAAGATTACGAATTACCTTTGTCTTATTAATAGCCGGTCACGCGCTTATTAACGTTTTATTTTTCCGGCGTAAAATATATTGTAAACGGTAAATTAGGGGAGTGAAAATTATAATTAAAGATCCGCGAATCGTATCAGCTAGACGGGAAATATTTTTTTAAAACAATAAGCGGATGTATTTAGAAAGTTTATGCGATATGATTTGATCCTTTCAGTCGTATGTTATAAAATCTTAACATTAAATTATAAATTTTATAGGGAGTGTTTATTATACAATACTGGTTCTTATGTGAACCTTAGATAATTTTCAATGTATTCACATCAATATTTTTAAAATTAAGACATTTCGTGTATAACAATTTTTGTTAACAATAAAATTTCATGTCCCATATGGTGAACATTATGACTGAAAGGGTTAAAATTACGCGTGTCCGTAATGGAATAAAATAAAAATGACCATAGAATGTCCGCAAATCTTATTAACGCGTCCGTTGTAATTAAAAATTAAAAACGGGACACAATTAATATACCAGTATGCGTCAAAGATTTAAAACTTCTTTTAAAAATCCTAGTTTTAATCCTAAATCAATCTAAAAGTTCGACAAATAATTTATCGACGAAGAAAATGGAGAACAATTTATAGTGACGCGATATCTATCGATCTTACTAAGAAAAATGAGTTCCTAATGTCATCGGAAGAAAGCGCGGTCATCGATATAAGCTGAACGAGATTTGAACGATTTCGAACATCACGATATCCGAGTATTTATACAGTTCCGATCTGTTTGGACACGAATACGTGTCTTGTCGCTGGGATTTATCTATACGTCGGGAAATTTATGCAATAATTTACCTTTATTATATTATGACGGACCACTTTCAGCGAATGAAAATCCCTGTTTCGTAGTGCATTATGTCTTAACTAAATGTAGAAATGTCAAAAAGCATATGTATTGACGAATCTGCTCGAAGTATGGATTGAAGTATTTTTTCAATTTTTTTCGCGATAATATATACAACCACAGAAATAATTCGCTCTCGCGACGATGACAAATACGTTACAGCTTTAACCTTACCATTGATGTCATATACATAGTTACGAAGAATTTTCCGAATTTATAAATATTTTAAATTTTCTGAAAATATTTTAAAATTTGTCTCGCTGTATAATAGTGTATCCGAAACAAAAAGAAATTTAAATAAAAACTAAACGTTGAAGTGTGTGCTGTACAAAAGTAGTTCAAGTTTCGAAAATCTAAATTAAATATTTCTGAATTATTCAAACTTAAAATTCTCAAAAACTATTTACAATTCAACTGTTAACACACACACACACGCGTATAGATACGTCAATACATAAATATGTACGATATACACGGAATAATAATTTTTACACGACTTTTTTATTTTCCAGGTAAATTCGAGATCTTCGTTAATAAGCCGTCTAAGCGTCTCCGTATGTGTATGTCTTAAACCGAAAATCATTCCCCCGGAGATTTGAACATTCTGTATACTGTATACAAGGTCATTAAACATTATATTCGAAATCGTGTAGAGGTTGAAAAATCAATGGAACCCTTCAACTTATAGCCTGTTAAATACGACTGTGTAAGACGCTCTAGACGAAATAAACCTTCCGACCTTTAAGATCGTGTTTAATCGTCAATGTATTTCCCTCACACGATGCATCGAAGTTAGCGGAATAAACTATTTTTTAGAATAATAATACATACATGTATTATATATATTATATGTCTACGTATCTTGGAGCCGTATGGCGATATATAATACGTACCTTGGAGAACTTGCGAAATGCCGCAGTTGATTCTTCTCTTTTCAAACCATAATAATCACTGACGGTGCAAAATTCATTCTCATCGATAGTTCCGTCACCTAGAAAATTACGTTAAGTTTTATTCGCAATTAATACAGACCATGATTAGCGAATATGCCAAAAGATATCGTTACGAAAGAGCACCGGCTGCTTTGTATTTTCAAATCTAATCGTTTTGGCAACAACCTGCGTGGACGCTCATTCGGAGCTTGAAGAACTCGAAGTAATATAGTTCAACAGGAAACGATTTAAATTTTTCGTACCTTAGAATAAGCCTGCTGTGACTTAAACAAATGGATAATGACGGATGAAAATCGACGCCAACTTGAAAGTTTATTCGAGCGCGACCTATTTGGCAATGCAGTTAAATTATATTCCATTGCGAACGAAGAACTTAAAAAAAAAATTCTGTTATATCAGTCGCAGAAAGAGTTATGACCGGTATAATAAAATTAATACAGTCGAAGCGTTAGCGCTCTAAAGTGCACTTTGGTCAATGTTGTCTTTTTGACGAATAACGGTGTACGGAGTCTTCTGTCCCTGTTGATATAAAAATATTCTATCGGATGACGTCGTGATTTATTTTTAAAGACGGCAAATTCGAGCCCGAATATTTAGGATGTCTATGGCGCTATTTTCTTGTTATCACAATTAGCGTTGGTATTAACGGTGTAACCTAAAATCAGTTTTTATCTAATGTATTATTATTCATTTACCGTAATATTACGTTAACGTGTAAGTACATTATTAAACACTTTATTATTTTGTTTAACTCGGTTTATAGTTCTGTTAACAAAAATATTATTTTTATTAATTTTTTAATAACTGTTCGGAACAAAAAATTTAAGAAAAACAAACCGGTGTTTCGAAACAACTTTGAAGTTTGTCGTGAGATCAAAAATAATTTCGGAAATAGCCCGATGTCCTAAGGGAATGTTAAGGAAGTTTTTGAAACAATAACAATAATATAAAAACAATATATTTGCGTAAGTTTTAAACATAAAAGAAAATATAACATGTGTTACAAACATTGTGTACCGGGGATTACCAGAATATCAAAAGTGAGAATATAAAGAATGAAAGAAAACAAAACATTAAATCATCAGTTTAACATTACTGTAAGCAATTCTACGGTTCGATTTGGCCTCGCTGCGTATTGCGTAATGATCACGATGAGTATGGAGGTTATCTGTTAGTCGTTCGAACAAAGGTCTAAAAAGTGGATATACCATTTTTTTTTAGGGTTGAAATTCGATGCTCATACTTCAAACGCGATTATCACGAAAATGTTTTAAAAAGTAGAGTAGAGTTCGCGCTAATACTTCAATTATCGCAGATTTCGGATTTCACCTTAAATTTAACCCTTTCACAGTCACGCTTTATTAATTTTTTTCACGGAAAATCAAAAATTTTGACTCGTAAAATGATTAAACAAAATACCTGGAACGTATAAATGTTTTTTTGTTTGGTTTTTTTAATTAAATAAATCTTTAAAATTCTTTAAGCGTTAAACAAATATTTCTAGAAAAACGTAATTTTCTACGTCAACCGAATTAACATTATAAAATCTCACGTATCCTCTAAAGGACACAATACGACTGTTATATGTAGACGCGAAACAACAAGAGGAAAATTGAACAAAATTCGGAACTGTAACTTTGAACAGTAGTTATAATTTAAAAATCGTTTATCCGCGAATAATATTTCCCAACCAAGTTAATTAATTAAATATTCCATTAATACTTAATAAGGACGTTTTTCATTTACGTCTTTGAAAATTGTTAAGTAAAATTCGATGAATGAATTAATTTTAACTAGTTAATCCGGAAATTTAAAGAACTATTAAAAGTCGTCACGTGTTGCGTTATATTACATTACGTGTGTACGTTAAATTTTCAAACGACCAATAGTGTCAAGAATGCTAAAATAAAATGATGCAGCAGCTTAATAGGACGAGAAACGAATTATGGAAATAAACAAAACGAAAATAATGATGATCAGTAAGAAACCGGGTCCTCTAAAATGTAGAGATTGATAAAAAAGAAATTGAACAAATGAAACAATTTAAATATTTAGGCTACACGCTGTCGGAGGACTTATACTGTGACCAGAAAGTCAGTTCACTGCAAAGCCGGCATGTAGAAGAAAAGAAACAAGATATATTAGGACAAAAATCAATGTGAATGGACTTGAGAAAACGCTTACTGAATGTATAGTATATAGCACTATACGAGGCTGAAAACTGATCTATAGATAAATGAAATACGGACAAGTTGCAAGCGTTCGAAATGTAGCGCTGGAGAAGTAGATGAACAAGGTAAAAAAAATCAAGAAGTTACGGATAGAATAAAAGAAAAAACGGAGATTAATCGATCGAATGCGTTTCCATAAGACAAGGAGGAATACAGATGTTTTCGAGGGCAAAATCCGAGGGAAACGAAGACGTGGAAGACCTAGAAATTCTTTCATAGTTACTACGAGACACACGGCTCGGTAGCTATAAGGAATTAAAAGATGCATCGGCAACATTTGAAAAATATCATCGTCGAAACAGATCAGTCTTGGAACTGAACTAAAAGAATAGAATAGATATGTGTACACTTGTGATAATAAGGAATTAGAAAGATGCATCGACAACATTTGAAAAATATCATCGTGGAAACAGATCAGTCTTGGAACTGAACTAAAAGAATAGAATAAATATGTGTACACTTGTGATAATAAGGAATTAAAAAGATGCATCGACAACATTTGAAAAATATCATCGTGGAAACAGGTCAGTCTTAGAACTGAACTAAAAGAATAGAATAGATATATGTACACTTGTGATATGACATGCGTATGTGATCATATATGTATGTGCGTATATACATATCTGACTACCGTCTGTAATGTTGTTTATGTTCTTTTTTATATTTCCCCGTATAACCGAATACTTACATTTATATATTATTGTAATAAACGCTACTATTTTTATGCATAAATGTTGAGGCATCGCGGGTATTAAGAATATTTTTCGTCCGATGATTTTAACCCAAACCAACATTATAAAATTTCTACAAAAAATTATAAATTTTATATGATACAACACATCTTCTTAGATGTAGATGAACTGTAGATATTTTTCGCAATGTAATTTTGTATAAATATTTTTAAAAATCAGACTTTTCGCGTCAACCGGGGAAGATTAAAAATTTCGTGTAACATCGTGATTGAAATGGTTAAAATTATCCGAAAAGTTCTAATCATTTCGGAAAATAATAATCATATTATTAAAAATATAACGAAATTTAAATTTGTAGACGATAAAATCCGCTTAGCTTAGCTTTAGCTCGTGAAAGTAGTCATCGTCTTATTAAAATAACGTATCTGTACCGATAAAACAATTATACCGGTTAATTAGAGGGGTTTTTTCGTAAAATATAGGAATTAATAAAAAGTTCGCATCGTACGCTGAATAACATCGTATTAATCGCAATCGTCGGAAAGTTTTATTTGCTCTATATCACGTTGTACGAGATTAAAAACAACGAGAAGTCAATTAAAAAGTGAATCGAAAATTATTAGACTTCCGATAAGATAGGTAATGCTACATAAAGTGGCGCGCTATAAAAATATTTTACCCATAAACAGCGATATCTAATAAGTTATCCACTCTAGAGTAATAAAAGCCTGTCCATGAGTGTCCCGAGGTAATTATGCATTCGTAAAGCCCGAGTCCAGAATCTGTCAAACGATCGCAAGTAATGAAAGTTCATCGATAATAAGCACAAAGATTACTGCGTTCCTATTGGACGTAATGTCAACTAAAGTGAGTTTAATCGGTATTCCGAATAACGTGAGTAATGTTAGAATGAAAATTTAAGTTGCGAAAACGGCTATCGCAGACCTAACAGAAAATGGTTTATGCAATGTAAACTAATATAATTATCGAACAATCCTCGCAGCGTATGTTGTAAGAAAATCGTATGTAAAAATTTTATTAAGAAATATCGAGAAAAATTTATATAATATATAAACGTATTTTTTGAATTTTTACAGCCTACCCAACGTGATACTGAACGTACCAACTCATTTTTCTATAAACGAAGAAAACTTCTCTAGAAATATCGCTATGTATCTGGAAACAAATGTAAATTTTCAACATGAAGAAGGGGGACAATACAATATATATGGAGGACCGTTACAGTAATTTAATATAAGAACGTAACGTTATTAAAGAAGGGCACTCGAAGAATAAATGAACAGGATTGCACACATCCAGTATGGAAAGAAAAATAAGGAGTTTCTCTCAGCTGCATAAATTTATTTTTATAAACGATTGCCAAATATCATCTGATAAGAATTCATCGATTTAGATTTCAAAATCGTGTAATGTAATTCAAGAGAAAATATACACGTAACAATTACTCTTACCAGAAGTATCGATGATGTCGAACATAACATCCATGTAAAGATTTTGCCATTCTAAAGCATTTTCCGGCTTACGAGCAAATTCCTCCCACATGCTGGCCCATTCTTCCAAACTAATCTGAAATTAAAGCATTAGGAGTTTATTAATATACACGCCTTACCTTAATTAATATAATTTAACTTGTTTTTTTTGGCGGGGGGGGGTTTCGATTAGTCACGTCGTTATCTCTTGTATACCGAAATTAATTACTATTAAAATTATATACGAATAAGTTGACTACGGATGTGCGCATTCAATTATAATAAAGAATTGCGTTCTTACAAAAATATCCATGGTTTTACCACTGCTCGCGTGGTAATCAACAATTCAGCAACTTATCGAACCTGGCACGTCAACAATCCAAAGCTCCATCTCTACTTGCTATGTGGGGACGAAAGAATAGTTTTCGAAAATCCATTTTAATATTGTCTGAATTTTTCGCATGGAAACTCGACAGCCAAATTCCCATTTATATCGAGTCGCTCAGCTCTATTCGCTCTCTTCAGAATATGCACAAACTACAGCATCCTTTGATTGGAAAAATTCATACTTCGCTGCATCCTATACAGTAGAAATAACAGCGATGCGGTGCTATAATGAAGTAGGACTAAACACTGTAGTCGACAAAAGAGCTAAAGAATCCGCCATTCTAACGCTAGTCTTAAATCTGCCAATTTCAACAACATACTTCATTCGCCAAATTCGAACCTACCACACAGTTCATTACGGATCTCGTAAAAAAAATGCTATATCGTCCTGTTCTGCGTACGTTGTGAACATACGTTTCTTACTTCTAGACCAGAACACACCTCTGTGTGCTCCCTCTTACCATTCCTTACATTCTCTTATTACATCCTTACTCTACCCATCGTTTTGTTATTGGGCTTGCTCCGCCACTAACATAAATCCGGCAGTACTGAATCTAACAACTTTCTTTTCATTATTTAACTTTACTACCGTGATCTAATCACGTTCTCCCGTACCTGTATGTAAAGTTAAGTTAAAAGAGTTGGTTCGTGATTAAGCTGGAATAAAGAACGATTGCACCGCCACGTCCATATCGAAGCTGCTCGATTATTGTCAGATAAAATCAAAAGTCCTTTTTGAACAACGTAAACATCCACTTGATTTAACTAAAAATCGTTATATTTCCCTAAATACTTAATGAATACACATCAGTTGAATTTAATCTTGAATGATTCGATAATGAGAAAAAATGAGAGAAGTGATCGAGAAATGAGGTGTCAAAAATAAAAACCGCATTTATGAAAACATCGTTAACGCCTAAAAATTTAAATACAGAAATACGGAAAAGGTTAATAAAGGTTTAAGTTTCGAAGCGTGCTTTTGTACGGTTCGGAAATATAAACAAAGCCAGACAAAAACAGTTAGATTCGAAATGTGATGTTGGCGAAAAATTAAACGGACAGACAAAACGAAACATATAGACGTTCTTAATGCCGCTTAATGAAATATATTAGCGAATTAAGATTTGGATAGGACGTGTTATAAGGAATAACAAATATTTAACAACAGCAATCGAAGACGAATATATGGAAAAAGATTATGGCAACATGACCCAAACCAAATAATGGAAGTGAAAATAAAGTGGTCTACAGATTGACAATCAATCGAAAGATTTAGGGTTTTTTACGGTTATTACGCAATTATCTATGATAAATTAACCAAACGCGAAGGCGCGGCGCACACAGTGGCACACTCCCGATAACCCGAACCTATGCAGTTTCAAGTGCTTTCCGACATTTCAATCTACGTAATTCATTGGAAGTGTAGGTTTGGATAACTCTCAAATCTTACTATATGTGTTGTTGTAACATATTTGATTGAGCAATGAAGAATATATGTAATATAAAAGATATTCGGAGAAATATTTATACGAGACGTTGAATATCTAGATAAGTAATCGTTATCGTTTAATGAATTTATTATTTGGCGTATATAATATTAAATTTTTAATTTTTTTTATTATCTTTTTGTCCCTTCTATTACACGCTCGCATTTATCCGATATTAAGAAATACTATTCCTATTAGCATTACCTGTCCATCTCCGTCATCGTCAGCAGATTTCTGCAATCCATCCCAAACCAACATCATGCGATCCTTCATTTTCTGAAACAATGGGGACGCTTTCGTCCAACCTCTCATTTTGCTTACTTGCTGCGTACAAAATAAAAAACGAAACGAATTATACACGACCAAGATAAAATTTTATCTTTAAATTACGTCTATGATTTTTTTTCTGCGTGAACCATGTTCATATATTTTTTTTTTTATGTAACGTTTCAAAAATGCAGTTTTCATTATCAAATGAAAACTGTGTTTTCGAAAAGTTACCTTGAAAAAAAATTGAACATGATTTAGACTGAAGAAAATCATAGACGTATATCAACCATGAAAATTTAAAAATGTATCTTTAAATTATACCCTACATCGTCGTGATGATGCTGATGAATTGGGGTTAATTTACATTGTTAAATATGGTACGAATAAATATAGATTTATTTCGAATAATAATTTTTTTTTTAGCAAACGTAAACTGGTCAAAAATTCCATTCAGATAAAATTGTAGCAACCAAAAAATCTTTTATTTGTTAATAAATCACTGATATATATATATATATATATATATATATATATATATATATATATGTATGTATGTATTTAGATGGATATAGTGATTTGTTTTTAAAAAACAGTAATAAATTTACTACTAAAACTTATTAATTGTATTTATATGCACATTCTAACTCGTTGTCGAGCATGAAATTTCGAATGATGTTCCTTTCTATTAAATTGTGCAATGTCTGAATGATATACAATATTCATCAAATTTAACTGCAATGTGCACATTCATACTGATCTTTATTCCTGCGTTCAACCCCCCCATTGTATTTAAGGGTTAAAAATCAGACTTTTTTTAGTTTATAAAAAAAATCGAGGCCTAAATCAAAAATTGGCCTCGAGAGAATTTTCCAAATGCCCTAACAAAGATTTTCCGACATAAATATGATCCCTCTATCTATCACCTAGGTCTTGAAAAAAAAATCAAGTTTTATCGGGGTTGAAATTTTTCCAAATCATCTCTTTTTTCAACTTTTTTTTAATAGTCGTCTAATCGTCTAAGCGTATTCAACTTTTTTTTTACCATATCCTACAGTGAAAACTTTTAATTATATATACCAAGCCTCTATATAGAATAGTAGCGGAATTACACAATTAGCCAGAAGTTGACCTATTATCGTTTGTTGGGGGAAAGTAAGTAAGTAATGAAATTTGTGATCAGGCAGCTAAAATGGGTGCCTCCAGAGGCCTACTGATCCCTGCGATTCCCTCCACATGTTTAGCTGCGTCTGCGAAGGCGGATTTGCGTCATCGCTGGAGCTCCATGTTTTGTGCTACTCGGAATAATTTCTATAAACAAATTCAAACAAGTTTACCGAAACAATCTCTCTTTCTAATTAAGCCTCCTCATTCAATACCAATCTGTAAATTTTTCTCTATTTTAATTCGTATTAGGTCAGGACATAATCTGCTGCCTAGTCATCTCCACCGGATAGGGCTGGTTAGTTCCAGTACTTGCCAGTCCTGTGGTTTGACGGCAGATATTAATCATATCATTTTTTCATGTAATCTATATAGTGCACACAGAGAAACCCTAATCAAGATATTATTACAGTTAGGTATCTTCCCTCCGTACTCTATTGCATACCTCCTATCCTTAAATAATCCTCTTGTGTTGATAGCACTGGTCTCTTATATATATAAATCCAATATTATTTTGTAACCTTTACATCCTCGTATAGTGTATTTTCCTTATATGATTTAGTTTAGTTATTTATCTTTCTATTTTATAAATCATTTGTTAGCGTTAGCGTTTAGTTTATATAAATTTATATGTACAATGAGTAGTAATGGTTTTATAATCTAAACTCAATTAAAAATAAAGGGAAAAAAAATAAGTAAGTATGTATATATGTGTGTATACAGACTTACAGTTGTACATACATATATATTTATACTAATATTTGGGTGCACATTTCTGTACCATGCATTTTATATATATACATATTGGTCACGTTTTCCATGTTCTCGTAAATTTCGTTAATGCAATTTCCGATACTATTGTTCATCGTTAAATTTTCTATATTCATCGTCCGTCCTAACTTTGTCGGTTCCGAATCTTGTTTTCTACTTCTTGATTAACGCGGTGCCATTTAGAAGAATTAAATCTTATGTCGACGAGGGAACTACTACAATATTAACCGGTTATCAGAAGTTTCTATTCTAATGGTCCGATGCGAAAGACTAAGATCGCGTCCAGTTCAGCTATCCATATCAACGCTAGGGACGACACTTCGTGAATATCGTTAAAAGTACCGTTAAAAGCTCGACCTACGCCTTAGTGAACAATGTGCCCAATATTTCGTCAAGCATATCCGCAGTGACCGGCAGCGTCATCTTTAATTTTGGGTTAGGTTAAAACCGTTGATCTTATAATCAGGGTATATGACTAATTACCGTTTGTCTCGATTTGACGGAGCCCATTGTTCTCGCCACTCCTTATTTATATTGAAGTTCTTTACAATAAAATCGTTTGCCGTAATACACACTGGTTTCCTCGACTTTAGCCGAGTTGCTTTAAACGTACATCTATTTACAGGGAGTCATTAATCTGATTGGTACTTCCATCACTCCATGCGGTAGTCGTAAATTTAACTACTCCTGAGATCAACGTAATTGTGATATTCAGCTCTATATCAAATGTTTCAGCATGGCGCCTGTAAAGCCAAACAGGCGTTCCATATTCCGCGTCTGAGTACACGAGGAATATGGTCGCCGTTCTAGATTTTAATGCAGAAGCGCCCCAAAATACAACGTGTATGACGTTATTCATAGCATTTTCTGTTTCCGATACGTTAGCTGTCGATTCAAGGTTATATCACGAGAGGCTCATGGTTTAGAAATTTACCGTTTCAGCGAATGCTGAGCTTCGTATTTGCCAGTTGAATTGTAAGATGAAAACGTGAAGCGACAATTTTATATTAACTAAGTTGAAGCCGCCCTTGCCTAAAATATTGCGAAATCTTTTTCAAGATCTTCTTAAACTCTTTCTTCTAGAATTTAGGAAGTATCTGCTTCGGGTTGCCCGAGATCTTCTCAAAGTCCTTCTTCTAAGGAAGTCTCTGTTTTGGGTTGTCAACGAAATAATCGTCGAAAAAAATAAATTTCCGCGCGTTACTTTGTGGCAGGTCGTACGTGTATAAGTTAAATAAGATAGCAGCCAGCACTGACCCCTACTGTATTTAGTCGCTGTTGTTCAGTTTCTTTATTTACAAGCCGTACGGTAAACAAGCGGTTTGCCAACATCTCTAAGAAGAGTACAAGTGTTTTACTACAGGTAAATAAGTGTCTAAATTTACGGAATATGTCGCTGAAGGTCGACGAAAACTGTGTTTCTTTTGCAAATTTTAACCACATGCTCTCATTCTCCTCATTATCAATTGGCCGCCCATATTGATTAATTCCTTCGTCTGATCAAAATTCATCCGTCAATCTATTATCAGCTTCAACTCTATCTCGCTAGTGTATAAACATAATTCGGCTAAAAAGGTTTAACCCATCGTACGAAATCAAACAGCTCTTTTGTGTGACGAATTAAAACGTGTTTTAAAATCGAATTCACTACGTTTTTCGATTATTTGTTTTATATTTAGAATTTGTTGACGTGACGGTTTTTTTTTTAAACAGAACTGTTTGTCCTGGCGTTATTCTTGTGAGGATGCGAAGCATAATATGAACGCTATTTCTTCTCTATGATGATGTCATAGATTTCGTGTTTCTAATCGCTATTCACTCGCTTCACGTTTCACCACTGATTTTTATGTTTTCTGTTACCTGTTTCGTACCACATTTCACCACCACTGTCTTTTCTTCCTTCATTACCAAAACTTTTTAATTATTTCTATCGAATATCGAATCGATTGATTCAATTCTTTATGATTGTTCAAGCGGAACATCAACGTCCTACTTTTATCCCCCAGATCCTTTTTTTTCCTTAACTTTCTGAATTATTTTTTCCATGTACACACTGAACTATTCCTATTGTTCTTTTTTTTGTTTTTTATTATTGCTATTTTCGCGCAATATTTTTATTACCCTTCCACCTTTATAGTCTACTGCTCTTACTTTCAAAGTGTAGTTACCAATTGACCTGATTGAAGGCATTCTCCATACCGATAGAGTCGTTAATTTCCAGTTTTCTTTTTATTCGTATTGATTGTCGTTTATGTTTACTTTTAAATTCTTGTTAATTTTATTTAATCCAATTTTTGCTAGTGCTTTTCACGTCAGAATCATTTATTTACGGAACACACATAAAATTATGTTACGTTAGTGGTTAAAGAGCAAGATATTACTTTCAATTTATGAATCTATGACAGACAACCACACGTTAAATTACAGACATATATGTAAAATATATATTTTCGTGTAAGTGTGTGTGTGTGTGTGCACACACAATGCAAGCTAGATTACAACTAAACCATAAAACTATTTGACATAAATAAAATCGAACATCGTAAAAATAGTTTATATAGGACGAAAAGAATAATGATTACTATTATTGTAAAACGGATACGTTCAAATGAGGATTATTTCTCTTGAAACTTATTAGTTATTATTTTGTTAAAACCGGACGATAATAATTATCGCTCGCTTACGATTAGCAGCGCATTTTACGTCACCGTCCATGTTACATATTAATTTCTATCGAGACAAGTCCACTAATAAAACTCTACACGCGCGAAATATATTTCACTTATCGTACCGTACACAAAATTTGACTGGCTAACGGAATGAATACACAACACCTCGAGAAGCGTTAAATATTCGTAGAATAGATTATTGCTCTTTACGTAATAACATTTATCAATGTCAGTTCATTCCAGAGATTTCCACGTCATTAATATTCCTTTTAGTTACCTTACGATGGGCAGCTTGAACTTAAATATCAAGTATCGTCAAAGCTACGGAAAATAAATAAATTGCAAACGTTCCATGAAATATTGTTATAATTATTCATTACGGCTAATTAAATTATTAACTATTACCGTTGTTATTTTTTTATATATATCTGCATTATGCATATATACATATATAAGTAACAATAATTGTCCCACGTCTGCTGCCAACGTCATTTTTAATATAATCCCGCTGGATTTATTTGTAATTAGTGCTTCAATCATCTCGGAATTTCGAGTAGTTAGACATTTCACCAAAGTTTCTAATCGTCCGTTTCTCAGTTCTGACTTATTCAATCTGACAGATCATACTAATACGAAATTTGTTTAAAAATTTGTAAACAATTCTATTATAAAAACTTGACAGAAGAGGTGGAATAGCTGTTCAACAGGGAGGAAGATCTATCCTTTTTTCCCTGATATTTCTAATCGATACAAAACTGAAGAACTTAGATTGTTTACAATGCTCAGATGCTATCGGCCCATGGTAAGTTCGGTTCCTATCTTCAATAGAGATTCCATCTTGCTGATGATGGCCCGGCTTGAACCTCGTGCAATGATCATGTGGATGACATAAATCATCTCTTTTATATTGCTGCCCAAATTTTGAGGATCTTCGTTGTACAATAATGGTACTTCATAATTCTGTAAAATATTATTAGCATATACATGCGTAGGAAATTTGTAACAATTAGTTTATATATTTTTTAATCATTTTTTTTTTTTTTTTGTAATTTACAACTTTCAATGATCGTTATACCTTGCCGCGTTGACCTGTAGTTTGTTTTCACCTCCTGCATGGGTTTCCTTTGTTTGTTTTATATATGGCTATTATATATAATCTTATTTTACAATCTAGTTTAAGGATTATATTTTCTAAATTTTTATTCATTTTTTTTTTGTACATATTTTGTATGTTTCAACTTAATTGAGTTTTTAAATTTTGCTGTTTTATTATTGTTAATAATATCTTTAATTTTCCTAAATTCCTCCTACATAGCATTTTATTTATTATTGATTTTAATGCGTTTATATTATTTTCAATATTTTAGTTTCTATTTATTTTCATTTTTGTACTTCGTTTATTTTTCTTATTTATTTATTTATTTCAAAAATTTCTTATATAATAATATGTATTTATGAGTCTATATATTATATTATCTATTTTATTATTATTGTATCATTTTTAAACTCTTTCACACACATCCCGGTGGCTTAAGGAACTTCTCGTCCCTTAATTATCATATTAAGTTACAAACTGCAGGGAACTATTAAAATTACACGTACACTTTTCAGCCATTCAAAACTTAGACGCAGTTATTTATTAAGCACTCTAATTCCCTGTTTATATCCGCAACATTATCAAATACATAAAAAGATAATAGCATGTTAAAATATTCATTAAGATTTATTTATTATTGCGCTAGTTTACGAGCAAGATTATGCTTTTGTGATTATTGCAAAGAATTTGTTTCGTTTTCCATTTTGTTCCTTTATCGAGTAAATTAACCCTTTCATGAAGACCGTAATATCCAATGGAATTTAAAACTCAGTAAGATATCAACAACAACAACAACGTATATTTCAGCATAATTTACATTGAGTATACACAAACCAAAAATTTTAAATAATAATTACGTAACGCCCAACATGGCTCGCCGTACATCAGAAATAATAATACAAAGACCCGTAATAAATAAACGAAGTAATTATACTTATACTTATAATGACAGCAAAAAATAGTTGAAAAAAAAACTGTACAGCAAAAAACAAAAAATTAAGATAGTAATAATAAAACAAAAGAAAAAACACTTTAGACATTAAAAAATAAATAAAGAAGGAATATTAGTTTCTAAAATAGGCGCCGCAAAAACATTACAACAGGTTATGTTTGAGCCTCCTATGTTTATATTTACTATACATAAATTGGAGTTGCCTGGAATCGTAATTACCAATGGTAGAAATTAAACTATTATCGTGGACTAAGCAGTCATCGCAGAACTTACGCGTTAAATTTAAGATATGGTCCTTAACTTCAGATCGTAGTCTGTGGAAAACTGTAAAAATATTTAATAATGCTGAGAACCATCTACCTCCACTTACTGATGGTAGTCTTACCGCGTACTCTGACAAAGATAAAATCAAACTGCTAGCAAAATATATATTATTCTATACATAATCAGAACTTACATGTGACTTCTGCTTTCCAGAATAAAAAAAAGTTTCATCTAGCGTTAAAAGGTATTTAAACACTACCGCTGTAGGTATATCTCCTGGTGAATTAGCTTCTGTCAAAGAGGTGCGTTACTATATCAAGACACTTAAATGCACGAAATCCGTTGGTATGGACAACATTTTTACGATCTTTCTTAAGAACTTGCCCCCTAAGGGAATTGTTAAATTAACTGTTATAATAAATTCTATGCTATTACTTTCTCATTTTCCTGAATCCTGGAAAATATCGAAGTTTGTACCTATTCCTAAAGCCGGTAAAAATTTATCTGACCCCTAAAAACTTACGTCCCGTTTCGCTACTTAGTAATCTTGGAAAAATAGCCGAAAAAGTTATTTTGCACAGGTTAAAACATTTTACCGAAAAAAATAATATCTTGCTTGGACAGCAATTTGGGTTCAGAGACAATCGCTCTACAGTTATGCAGTTAGCAAGAATTACTGATCATATTACCGATGCTTTTAATAAAAATCTGCACACCGGACTTCTTCTCTTATACATAGAGAAGGCGTTCGATACTACTTGGCACCTTGGTTTAATATATAAGTTTATCCAATTAAAATTCCCTAATTACATTATACGTCTTATTAAGGATTATTTAACTAACAGAAGTTTCGTAGTAAAAATAAAACATACACACTCTGACATTAAATCTATTCTAGCTGGTGTTCCACAGGGAAGCATCCTAGGACCCTATCTATTTATCTTATTCATTAACGACATTCCTAAAATTAAATACCTTGGATATGGCTTTATATGACACTGCCATATATTGTTCTTCGTACCGAATAGATACTATACAAAAGAGATTAACAGAAGGTTATAGGAGGTTAAATTCATATTTTAACAAATGGAGAATTAAATTAAATTCTGAAAAAACTGAATCTATCTTATTCACTAAAAGAAGACCGCGATCTTTTACTCCAGTCCTTATAAATAATAAAGCTATAGATTGGAAAACTCATGTTAGTTATCTAGGTGTAATATTAGATAAAGGACTTACCTTCTCGAAACATATTTAATACGTATCAAATAAAATTCACGCATCCCTATTCAAATTATAGCCGGTCTTTAATAAACGTTGTCACGTTAATTCAGTTAACAAACTAATTATTTATAAAAGTAATATTATGCCGAAAACGTTATACGCGTGTCCCGTATGGTCTTATGCAAGTAGTTCTAATTTAGGTAAATTACAAAGACTTCAAAATAAGTGCTGTAGAATAATACTTAAAGCCCCTCTGTACAATAGAATTGATAGTATGCATGACACATTGAAATTATCTTATGTCGAGGATATTATTATCCAACACACAGATTTTTTGTAAACTCAATCAAGATCTCAATATTAATTAATAATATTGGCGATTATAATCGTACTGCAATTAAAATATAAACGGTACAAACGTAAGAATACCTTACTATAGTACCAGCGTTTTTTATTCTATTTTTATTTTTATCATTACTTTATTTAGTTTTTAGCATTCTAATAATAAGTATTATTATTATTATTATTATTTAAGAGGCCGGTATAATGTGTATTCAGGTTTTGGTGGTGTTTTTTTCCTGAAATTATATTTTGTTTTGTTTGATAAAAAATTGTATAATTATCTATTTTATTATATGCACGTGGTATGAGATGTAATTTTTCGATACACGTAGTATACTAAGTTTGTTGTTCATGTAAATTTAATTATTGTAAATACACTTTTACTTACTTACTTACCTTTCAAGCAAACATTAGAAAATTTTAACGCGAAATTATTAATTTTATACAGGCGTTTATTATACAATATCGTTCTTAAGTGAACTGTAGATAATTTTCAATAGTATTTGTAAAATTTAGACATTTCACATCAACCTGAAAATTACAAACTTTGGTAAAATTTAATGTACTATATAGTGGTTATCGAAACTGAAATGGTTCAATTATCGTTTGTCGGAATTATCATTTCTCACTTCATCATTGAAACATCGTTTATAATGTTCTCTTTCTAATCATTTCTTATTATATATTGTTACCGGTATTATAATAATTATTATTATTATTATTTTGTTTTTATAATTATATATTTGTGTGTTTCATGAAGATTTGTGTATGTGCGTGTGTTATTGAAGTAGTTAGGTATGGGTGTTATGGGTACATTAGAATATTAATTTATTGTATATGCACATTTCAACTATAAGCTCAGATGTTATGTTTTTTTGGTCGACATTATGTCTGGCGTATTTTATTGGATTAGTACAAAAATGCTTTGTTTTATTTAATTTTATTATTATTATTTTTTCATTTATTCTCACATAGCGCAGTATCAATAATTATTATTTTCTGTAAATATTATATTAGTCGCTGCTCGCGCAACTTTGCGCATTAGCGGAAATTTTATTTAATTATGTAGTTTATAAAATTGCACTTTATTAAAAATAAACGATTGATTGATTGATTGATTGATTATCATCGAAACATATGTGGAGAAGACAAAAAGTCGAATATTAGACAAATCTGTCGATATAAAACTGATCGAAATAATTGTGGGATACTTGAAAATCAAATGGCGACGAATAAAAATTTAAAAATTACATAAATTAGAATTATCGAAATCCGTGAGGGTGTAGTCTGGCGGTAGAAGGAAAAATACAGGGAAAGCATGTAATAGGAAGGGAGCGGATAAAATCCTGACGGAGATCATTAACGACGCCAGAAATCGCCGCATATGAAAAAGGATCTACGTAATCTCCTGTAAAGGGGAAGCGGATGATGATCTATTGATGATAATGACTATTAAGAATTTCGACGATTTATTTGTTCGAGAGTAGTGTGGGCAAAATTTTTGCGATTTGATGGAACAACCCCTATCGATATAAATTCGGCGTTTAGAGCTACTAATTTTTTCGCATTTCGACTTTTTATGACTCACGATATCAGTAAGTCCACAATGCCCGTACTTAAATTTTTCTTTTCAATTATGATAAAATTTTAATAGAATTTTAAAAAAACACACAATACAGCGTGTGTTTACTTCCGTTGGCTACGTCTATGTAGCCAAGCGCCAGACACGGTGTAAATAATACAATTCATCAAGTTTCTTAAACGTTCCTTATCTCGTCTTTTTCAACAGCCTTTATCAAATATAGATCTGTCTTCGACAGCCTTTACCCAATCCCTTCAACATTCCGCTAATCAATCACTTACCAGCTGTGATACCGTTTCGTCAGCTAACGCAATAAGAAAAGAAAGTGAAGGGAGGTGAAAATATAAACTGATATTTCGAATTATCGTTGTTTTTTTAGTAGTAGATAATTTTTTAAATATGTTATGTAAATATTACTAGTGCTGAATAGCAAGCAAACGTCCCTTATTATAAAAATATTAAAAGTTTATGTACCGTATAGAATACATTAGAGTTAAGAGTTACATTACGGTGAAAACGTTTTATAATACGAGCTTAGATCAAGCCTCGATACAGTCGATTTGACAGTCGAGCGTTTCAACATACTCCTTGAATAATTAATAATATTTAATTACGACACTTACTTCGATAGCCAATTCGAAGTCCTTCTTGTCAATATTACCGCTATGATTAACATCTGAAAATGAGGAAAAAGAATATTAATTTATATATATACATCATCATCAACCGTCTCCGTAACGGAGATAGACGACTACTTACTTATACACATTTTCTTGTACAGTGTAACATACAAGACAATCATAATATGACGTAAGCGTAGATAGACACACACACACACCCGAGAGAACTGACTGTAATCGCTTGGTTGTCAAGACACAATGCAGCTCCGCATGTTTTTTTAGTGTACTATGTTATTACTAGCCCGCATATGGGTGATGGATTGCCATTGCCTTCCACGCGATAAAAATATCAGGATTATTTATATTTTTATTTTCTAATGATGATATTTTTGCGTCGCCAATCGTATTTGAACTCGGTACCTTCCCTATAGAAGTCCGCGTTCTAGCCACTAAGTTATCCGTACGCGGAGCTCTAACCGGAATCGGGCGCGTCCACAGAGAGTGGATAATGGAATGGCCAGTAGATATACTGGTTAGCTGCGAATAACCAATAAGCAGTCGCGAACCAAGAGCGGCTACTGGTGGAAAGCCTCTTGCAAGTGATTCCAGTAGTGACAGGATAATGAGGCACGAGGGTGTAGAGGGACAGCTTGGTGAACTGTCTAATTAAAACTCTACATAAACCTGTTAACTGTCTCATCCTTGGCGAGTCTAGGCCGCCATAAAAATCTAAACAACTCTACCTCACCAGTAGAACCTGGAATTGGGCAGCAGCAATTTCAGTACCAAATTAAGGCATAAATGAAATGATCGTGGATTGGCTTAATTTTGGATTATCAGGAGGCGTAGATGAAGATCGTCAAATACGGCAACTGAACTGCGATGAGGAAGGCAACGGAAAACCACCTCATTATAATTTCTCAGGATCTAATTTTTTTCCAATATATATGATGTGTTCCTCTGATGTAAAAATAAAGTCCGGAGTAATACTCCCCCGTTCATATCTCCGGGTGGGGAGTACCTCAGAAGGACATGTGGTTGAAAGAATGAAGATAAAAGAATTTCTAAAAATTGGAACATGGAATGTGAGAACCCTAAATAGATGTGGAAAGCTGGAAAATTTAAAAATGGAAATAAAACGAATGGGAATCGATATTCTCGGTATCAGTGAAATAAGATGGTCCACTAACGATGATTTCTGGTCTGACGAACATAGAATAATTCACACTGCAGCAAGCAACGGAATAGCAGGAGTGGAGTTTGTAATGCAAAAACATATAGGTAAATTAGTAAAAACAATATGGATGTACAATGAAAGAATAATATTGGTTAGAATTAACACAAAACCTAAAGACACAATTATTGTGCAAGTATACATGCCTACTTCGACAGAAGATGAAGTAGAGATTGAGAAAGTATATGAACAATTAGAAGAAGTTATAGAAAAAATTAAAGGCGATGAAAATCTAATTTTGCTAGGAGACTGGAACGCGGTAGTAGGAGAGGAAACATCTAACAGTAAAACAATGGGAAATTAAGGACTAGGTGATAGAAATAACAGAGGGGAAAGATTATTAGAATTCTGTGAAAAACATAAGCTGTTATTAACAAATACTCGCTTTGACCACCATAGAAGAAGAAGATTCACTTGGAAAATGCCTGGTGATATTGGAAGATATCAATCAGATTATATAATAGTTAAACAGAGATTTAAAAATCCGGTTAAAGATTGCAGAGCTTATCCTGGAGCTGACATGGATTCTGATCACAATTTGGTAATGCTGAAGTGTAAGTTGAAATGGAAAACGTTAAGGAAAACAGGAACTGTGCAACTAAATCTGCATAAGTTAAAAAAACCAACTATCGCTAGAGAATTTGAAGAACAATTGAATAAATCGTTGATACCAATAAGAAATGAAGATATTGAAGACAACTGGACTGCTTTTAAAATGGAAATATTGAAAACCGCGGAAAATAAGCTTGGAAAAGATCGAAAAACCGCAAGGAAGCCCTGGATTTCTGAAGAAATAATACAAAAAATTGATGAAAGACAGAAATACAAAAATAGTAAATCGCAAGGGGATAAAATAAAGTATAATGCGATAAAAAAAGAAATAAACCGATTGTGTAAGCTAGCGAAAGAAGATTGGTTAAATAGAAAATGTTATAGAAAAAGAATTCAATGAAGGAAAAATTGATATGGGTTACAAATTATTAAAACAAAATATGTACAAATCCAGATATAAATCAACAACTATTAGAGATATAAACCTCAGTTGTTAATAGAGGATCATGAAAAAGCTCGAAGGTGGAAAGAATATTTGGAAGAGTTATATAATTCAAATAAAGAACTTGTGCAGCTAAAATATAACAATGCGAGTCAAAATGAAGAAAATGAAATACTAAGAAGCGAGTACGATAAAGCTCTAAAAGAAATAAGGAATAATAAGTCAACGGGTATTGATAATTTTCCGATTGAGCTAATAAAAGCAGGAGGAATACATGAAAATAATGTTCTATACGAGCTGATAAGAAAGATATATAAGAATGAGACAATACCGATGGATTTTATAACAGGAAAAATAATTGCAATACCAAAAAGAACGAACTCGGATAAATGTGATGATTTTAGATAAACTTAATAAGTCACGCATCAAAGATATTGGTAAGAATATTGTATACAAGAATAGTAAATAAAGTAGAAATTGTATTAGGAGATGCTCAGTTCGGTTTTAGGAGACGTACTCGCGAAGCAATTCTGGCACTAAGACTGTTAATCGAACAAAGATTTAGAATCGGAAATTCACTTTATATTGCATTCGTAGATATACAAAAAGCCTTTGATAATGTCAATACATTGTTTACAATATTACAGAAAACGGAAATAAACAAGAAGGATATTAAATTAATATATAAATTATACGAAAATCAGAAAGCAATGATACAGATTGGCAATGTGAACAAAGGAGTTAAAATATTGAAAGGAGTACAGGGCTGTGCTTTATCACCGACATTATTCAACCTGTATATAGAAGAAATAATGAAAGAAATTAAAGAAAAAACGAAGAAAAATGGTGTAAAAATACAAGGTGAAATATAATATGCACATTACAATTTGCCGATGATAAAGCTGTTCTAGCAGAAAATCAAAATCAATTGAAGGAAACATTAAAAGTAATGGAAGATGTATTTAAGAAATATGGAATGCAAATAAATAAAAATAAAACAAAAATTATGATATGCGAAAAAAATAACAGTCGAAAGAAAACAAGTGCAGATATTGACGGTGTTAAAATACAAGAAGTGAATGAATTTCATTACTTGGGTAGTAAAATCACCAGAGATGGCATGTGTAGCAAGGACATTAAAAAACGGATCAATCAAGCAAAGCAAGTTTTTTACGATCGGAAAAATATTTTAACCAATAAGGCTAAAGTACGAATTTGAGGAAAAAATTTTTAACCTTGTTTGTTTGGAATGCAGCGTTGTACGGATGTGAAACATGGATGATTGGAAAGGCGGAGAAAAAAACATAGAAGCCTTCGAAATATGGTGCTATAGGAGAATGCTGAAAATAAAATGGACCGATAAATTAACAAATGAAGAGGTGTTAGAAAAAATTGGCGAAGGAAGAACATTATGGAAGAAAATAATAAAACGAAGAACTAATATGATCGGTCACATTTTAAGACATGAAAGCTTATTAAAGATAATTATAGAAGGACATATGGAGGGGAAACGCGGAAAGGGAAGACCAAGAAATCAATATACACAGCAAGTAATAGAAGACACTGGTAGCACAGGATATACGGGTATGAAGAGGAAAACAGAAAACCGTCAGTTGTGGAAGAAATTAGCAAACCAGTCTTAGGACTGATGACTACATGATGATGATATATATATATATATATATGTATATATATCATTGGCATCGTATTGTTCATTGTCGAACGTCGTGACTAGCCATTGTACGTTTCGCTAGCTTTCAAAGCATTAATTATATTCAAAGAAGATGCATGCACATACGATTTTATTCGGAGTGGGATGCAACTGTCTTCTTCATTGTAATTAAATTGTTCATAGAGTACAAGTAAATATTTATAAATGTTCCGGTACTTCGTGTTTTTATACAATGACAAATAATTATTAAACGAAAAAACGAAATGTGAACTGATGTGGAATGTAGCGATTTAAAAAAAGTAGTACAAATCGCTAAAGTTTATTAGGAAACACAAACAGCATTACAACTATTAAAGTACATAAATAAAAATAAATAAAAAATTATTAAATTTATAACATACTCCTTAAAATTAATTCTTGGTCAACATTTTAACTTATTAAATTTAACGAGGAATTTCGATTAAGAATTAATTTTATGGAATATATTATAAATTTAATAATTTTTAATTGTGTTTATATATATATATATATATATATATATATATATATATATATATATATATATATATATATTAGACATAGAGTTTGAATCTTTCTGATACGTATATAGATTTATTATGCATATTGTCGATTGGTTGAAAATAATGTAGACGAATCAACTAAGAATGTATAATCCCATATGGAAAGTATTTGGAAGTGGACAAAGCAATAAGACTAAATGAGCAGTAATCTTTACTGACAGAAAAAAGTCTAGTATTATCCGATTAGAGTTAATTCGAAGACAGTACCTCCTAAAAATAACATAAAATATCTAGGTACGCATGAGGACACAAAATTAAATCGGTCAATTCGTACTAATAAAAAAAAAAAGTAGAAAAACCAAAGTTGAAAATCCTGCAAATGAATTGGCATCTCGGAAAACTAAATACTCTTTAGCCGAGCAATAAGCCGTTAGTATAATATAAAATACTGAAACCAACATGGAGTTATGGTTGTCAGCTATTGGGTTGTGGTAAGTTAACTAACGTAAAAAAAAGTTCCAAAACAAAGTCCTTCGAATTATTGCTAGACAATACGAAACAAACGATGATATCGATCGAGATCTCTAATAGAAGTTTCATCGATGATAAAAGAACTAGCGAGAAAGCATGAATTAAGGCTGCGGAATTTCAGAGACGAAGAAGCTTTCAATTCAGCAGGACGAATTAGTTGCAAAGAACCAAACCTTATGAATCGAGCAAATAATAGTACGTATCGAGGAATACAGGAATATTCTATTGGGAAAGTCTGAAATATGTATGATTAATATAATTACTTTAGAGTATTACTGAATATTCGACTATCGAACAGATTCCAATAACGAACCGTTTAGGTGTTTTACTTTTAATTTTTGTTTTAATGTAAGTGCACTTTAAAATGGCTTAGCAGCAGAAAAGTGTTGGTTTTTTTTTAATACGAATTTAGTAATTTTTACTATTTTTTTATTATTTATTCTAAAAAAAAAAAAAATGAAAAAATGGAAAAGGTTTCGAGGTAAAGAATTTTTAAATTTCTCGAAACGAGACCGTCAAAATACTGTTTTCGTCAGTATTCGTTATTCGAATTATTTGTTTATTTTATATACTTACCGAAGAAGACGTTGAAAACGTATTTCAGCTTTTCCAAACGAAATTCAGAAATTGCCATTTTGTATCTGTAAAAAAAAACGACTGCTGTAGCAAAAAAAAATAAACGAAGAATATATTTAAACGTATCCCACGTACACACACACACGTGTCTCAGAATACATGGCGTCCAAAAAATAAGAATAATATTATCGAAACAACCGGACGTTAAACTTATTTACATTCGGTGATGAAAAGACGAACTTTAAGCTGGCGTTTATTTATTTATTTATTTATTTACATACAGCAAATGGAAAGATAGAAGTCGGGGAAAAAAGGATTGTGGGGATATTTTCAATTCGATTCTGTCTTAAAAGCCAACTTTCTTTATATTATATATATATATATATATATATATATATATATATATATATATATATATATATATATATATATATATATATATACTTATATCAATAGGAACTGTAAAGCATCGCTCAACTTCAGACGATAACCAATTCCCGTTTTTATACCTATCTCGGTTAAACTTTTTACATACGCGAAAAAACCACTACCCAATCTTATTTCGAAAAATCCACGACCGTCATCTCCATAACATCATCCCCTCCAGAAAAAAAAAACCAAAATACAAATAAATGAATAAGCTTTCTTATTTTTATATCATTACGACTCAAATCAGTTTTAGCTCTTTTGCACGGTATCTCGACAGTAAATTTATACGAGATCCCGACCGTCTATACAAACAAATATAAATATAATTTCGAAAAAGGTATATATTATTTCTCTTTCATATTAAGGTACTTTCTCTTCTTCGACGGAGGTTAGTTATCGTAGGACGGTTGACTTTCCTTAAGGCTTTTGAATCTTTTTCGATACTGAACTATTTTCCAGTGTATTTTTAAACGTCCTTCTTCACTCCCCTCGAACGTACCTTCCTCTCCGGAATAAATCGTATTTATTATTTCTCATTAGATGACCCATCTTTACTCTACTTGCCAACTTTGTTTCTTCTTTTCTCGATTGCGCGCGAGACTTCTTTCTTGGAAACTTTATCTACCGGCGGTAATTTTTAAAATTCGTCCACGCAAGTCGCAATAATCGATACCACTTTTAACGTTCATGTATAGACCCACACTGTAAGCGCGTAACATTTACATAAGGCAGCGAAGAAGATGATGTGAAGGAACGCGCCTGATGCTGGCAGAAATCGAGAAAGGCATCCATTTCGATGGACAGATGGAATAAAACAAAAAATTCGACTCCCACTTGGTGCGAAAGGCATGATTCCGGGAGGAGTGGTAAAAGTATTAATGTCGCATGATGTCACCAAATATGTTTGTAGATATGCATATATATATATATATATATATATATATATATATATATATATATATATATATATATATATATATATATATATGCTATTATATAAAGACAAAACGGGTTTTGATTGTACACGTTTTTTTAAAATCCTATACTACCAATCGTTACCTAACCTTTTTCGGCGTGATTACTAGCATCACGAAGAAGGACATAGGATAGTTTCAATGTCTCTATTAATTGATTAATTATTTCGATTAATTATATTATTATTAAAGTAATTATTTTACTGCGATTGTAAGCGTGACAACAATTTGACGTTATTTATTGGTCAAACGTTCGCATATGTAAATTCCAAATTCTTATCAAGATTCCATTACGTGATTATTATTGTTAGTATTATCACTAGCATTAGTAAAATGTAAAAATGTAAATCGCGTATATTTGGCATTATATTAAAAAGTTATAATAATATTCAATAAATGTACCGGAACAAATGCCCTCTCCATTTATGAAAGTAACTAATAATATAAACTGGTAAATAATAAATATACAATATATAAATAGTATCGATGGTCAGACAAAAAACCATCAAAAATGAAAAGCGGTAATTTAAAAAATAATAAGTTTAATTATATAACAAATATGTAATATCATTTAATGGAAACGAAAGCAAACAAATTATGACGTTATGAGAATAATACATTATGTTTAATGCGTCGATGCTTATACTTAGTATATCTAATACTTAGTTCCCTGGAATCGTAATTTCCTATTGCTGGAAGTAAATTATTACGGTGCACACTACAACTGAGAAAAAAATTTTGGGATAGTTTGAAGATATAGTCTTTTACATATATGGTGTACCTGCAGAGCACTATGCATATATGAAATTTTAGCGTATACGGGGACAAATACATCTAAGACATCGATTTTGGACTAATTGCTGTCTATTAAAACTAGCATTTGAGACTGAAGATCAAACTGGACAAGAATATGTTAAAATAGGCCTAATGATTGATTTGTAGATTATTAATTTATTATTAATATTTAAGTAAGATTTACGGTTGAAAATGGGATAAATTGAACAGATTGCTCTGTTTGTCTTCAATGATGTATGGTCAATATGCTTAGAAAACGTTAGTCTCTTGTCTAAAATGACACCAAGATAGCGTATCTGGTCAGACCATTCTATATCAACGCCACTGACATGAAGTCTGGTCGGTAAAAACGGTCTTCTTCGACGAGTGAAGAAAATTGCTTTCGTTTTGGAAGGATTAAGAGCAATTTGCCATTTTGAAAAATACTTAATTACACGATCAACACCGGATTGTAACCTATTGCTGATAGTGCTTGGCCTGTAGGAACTGCAGTACAACGCTGTGTCATCAGCGTATAAGGCAACCTCAATGTTATTTATATGCGGGAAATCATGCATGAAAAATGTAAATAAGAATGGCCCCCAGTACGCTACCTTGAGGTACGCCGGCAGAACAGGATTTGTTACTTGATTTCGCATTATTTATAATCGTATAAAATGATCGATTACTTAAGTAACTATTAATCAGTTTAATTGGATAATTGGGAAACCTGGTAACAATCATTTTATAGATAATACCGTCGTGCCAGGTTGTGTCGAAAGCTTTTGCCACGTCAAATAATACCATCCCAGTATGTTTATTGAAGTTAAAATTATCTGTGATATAGTCGGCAACTCTTGCTATCTGTTGTGTTGTGGAATGCTTTGGTTGAAATCTAAATTGACTACCAGGTATTATATTATTAGAGTTAGTGAAGTCACATAATCTTTTCAGGATAATTTTTTCAGCGATTTTGCTAAGATTACTAAGCAAGTTGATTGGACGGATATTGTCTATCTGAGAGCAATCATTACCGTGTTTTGGTACTGGAATTATTTTAGCCACTTTCCAACTAGAAGGGAAGTACCCAAATTTAAACATTGCGTTAATCAAATTAGTTAACTGGACGATGGCTTTTTGAGGTAGCATTTTAATGACAGTAGATTGGATACCATCGTGACCTACCGAGTTTTTCTTCTTTGTTGATTTTACATGTGTAAAAACTTCTTTGGGAGAAGTTAATTTAAATATTAGTTGTTATCTGAGGTGATGCGATAAATCTGCTGACAACTTTATGTACTTTGTTCTTCTGATAGCTTGAATCTAAATGGATATTTCTGCTGTGAACCTCAAGGTAGCGTGCAGCAAGCAATTCTGCTTTATGGATATTATTATATGCATATGTGTTAGTATGAGGGTCATGAATTGGGGGAAGTGCTTCATGGT